>JAVJIF010002245.1:40000-394571 GCA_038442645.1 Agave tequilana
TCTTGAGAAATAATATGAAATCGGTTTTCAGAAATAAAATCTCTTTTTCAAATTAAAATCCTGAAATCAACCAGTGATACCGGTCGACACCAAATCCGGTCGAGTTTTGATAAATTCAGAAAAACCTCCAAAAATGCATTAAGGTAGAAAATGTGGTTTTAGAAATAATGTGAAAACTGATTTTAGAAATTCAACTCCATTTTGTAAATTTAAATCTTGAAATCAACCAGCGATACCGATCGACACTGATTTTGAAGATTTTGTAATTTAATTCGAAAAAATTTCAGAAAATCATGAAACATCTAAAATATTGAAAAATGATAGTTGAAACTAAAATTAGTCAAATCTGACTATCGAAAAGATCAAATCGAGAAGTACACTAGGATCGGGTCCCCGGTTCAGATTAGGGCTGACTCCGAGTCCACGAATCTAGATCCAATGTAAAACAATCGCATAAATAATTATGAAACAAAAAATTAAATATAGAGAGTAAATTGAAAAATATGATCAAAAAATCTGAATACGTAACTAGTACGTATTTCGGGAATGGGGTGTTACAAATATTATCGAATTTGGTTTTTTTCTCGTATATTAAATTATATTTAGATTCGATTTGATTTAATTTTTGAATAAATTGAGAACTTATTTAATTAAGGGAATTTTTCTATTTGATTAAAGACCTAAACTGTATTGACAATATTCGAATTTTAGTTGATAATTATTTATTTCTATGTATGATGTTTAAAACCCAAAATTTGAATATTCGATTATTCATCACACTTAATTTTTTATATTTTTTCTCATGTTTTAAGCAAAATAAATATTAATAATTATAGATTTATATATGTAATAACATCAAACTTCACAGGTAAAATGTATATGCACTAGATAAATATTTAATATTCAACCATTCCTTTTTGGTTTATAGGTTGCCTAGAAATAAATGATTAAGTAATTAAATTTTACTATTTCCTACAAACATTTCTTTGTATAGTAAATTCATTAAACATTATGTAGTTAAATATATACATGTTAAATGAATAGTTCGATAAATAAACAAATCAAATACGTAAATATTCGTATCTGGTTCGTTTAATTCATAAATAGTAATAAGTATTTTCTTGTGTCTAAACAATCACTCGAATTGAATTTGATCGAACACCTTTACAGATAATTAGAAAAATATTTGATAGGTATTCAATCAACTTTCACCCCTTGCGCAGCCAAGATAATGGAAGACTAAGTTTGACGGATTCTTTGAAATAGGCCACTACCATATTAGTATTAAGATTATTAATATTAATTATATTAGGAGTAGTGGTTTCTTTATTATGTAATTGGTATCTCTATATATTCGGGCATTGCTCTCATTAATAACACATACACAACTCACTTCTTCAACCGATTTAATATGATTTTAGTGTCTATCCATATTTTCTCTAGTGATTGTCATTCTTACATTGTTCTTGAGCCTGCGCTGGGCAACGCTCATATAGCGCGTGCCTAGCGCCAGGCCGCTTTTTCGCTTTGTGGTTTATCAAAATTTTCTTCCTTGTCAAATTTGACTACTGCTTGTCACCGTGAAAACTTCTTCGATGTCAACATCAACAAGTTCGGCTTTATGGGCTATGGACGGTCACCAATATCACAGAGCTAATGATCGACTTCTCTTCTCCGACCCACTTTTACCATTGAGTTTGAGGATCACTTAAAGATTTACTACTTTAACACAAAATCTGTATTCCCCACAGGCATCAGTGTGCCCTTTGCATTTGCCTCTTATCATTGCAGGAATAAAGAGGAGAAAAGTTGTAGGAAAAAAGAAAAAGATGATTAGTTTCAGTATGAGGTGGTAGTTCCTGATGATTGAACAGATGACCTTTATCACTCCACCTTTATTGGTGAAGTTGGTAGTCTGATACAGCTTAAACATCTATATATACAATTTGATATTGAAAATATATATAGTTAGTGAAAAAAAGGGCACATCTGGTTTCTCTCAAATCATTTAATGAAATTCACTAGGACCAATCTTTGTTTTTCTTTTTTTTTTGGCTTCAATTAAGATGCAATGAAATTTGTAAACAAAATCAGCAAAGACTTACTAGTTTGTGCATATTCCTAATTTTGTTGAACAGAGTCCCAAAAAGGGACACCAAAGTGTCCCCAGAGGATGCAGGAGTAGCAGTAGTGGGTACTAACACACACTCACACTCACATAAAAGAACACCATCCACCTCCAAATATTCTTGCTTATCATGACAACTTTTGATTACATTATATATGTTCAGGGGTCCTACAAGCCTACTACTCCATGAGCTAACAACAGGTCTCTCACTCTCTCACTCTCACTCCCACTCCAGAGGAGGGCCAAAAGATGATGATGATGATGCAGGAAGTGCCTCTATCAGCTCACTACCACCTTTGGGTTAAAAACCCTTTTTGAGAGAAAAAAGTGGGATAAAGGGTCTTTGGCTTTTGGGCTTATTCATAGGATTCCTCACATGGATGGGACTCCAGGCTCAGGAAAGAGGGTTGTTCAAAAGAAAAGGGAATAAATAAATAAATAAAAGTTTTGTCTGTGGGTGGGTGGGTGGCTTTTTATTTTTGTAGCTGATGTGAGGAAAAAAACTAGAAAAGAGACCAAGTTGGATGCTTCTTTCCATTGGTTCCTCTTAACACAAACTTTGTTCTTAGTGATCAAGCACAGTTATATCTTAGATGCTAGGGAAACTTCTCTGTTTGCTCATCAAATGTCAAGCCCACTTGTCTTTCAGTTTCAGAGATTCTGGATGAGAAACACACACACACACACACACACACACACACATGTTTTGATAGGTAACATAATATTCATTAATACTAAATTCTATCACAATATATTACATCTCCATAGTGTAAAGGTAAAAGCAGAAATCGAGATCAAGAACAACATAAACACATAAATTTAACGAGGTTCGGAGCAGGTTCTACATCGCTCATCTAAATCTCTCTCTCGGATGATAGGATTCTCAGATCGAAGATCATCCCCATGATGGCTGAAAACAACTGTATAATCTAGAGTTGTTTCCCAATATAGAATCCCCAAAATACCTCTCAACATGTTATGGGTACAAAATAAAAACGGAATCAGCACCAAAAAATAAAGTAACATAATATTCACAATATATTACATATCCCTGCACTGTGTCATTCTTGTTAAAGAGTAGCATTCATGTGGCATTAAGTTTGCATGAACAGCCTTAGTATTTTATGAATCAGTTTTCCCTCTTTTGTTCTAATCTCTTTGGTATCCCCTAATGTAAATGAATCCTGTGCTTGAGATTGAAGACTACATTCTTACGCAAAACAAAAGAAAAAGAAGAAGAAAAATAAGAGTATCATCAAAGCTAATTGTTGCAAAACAAAGAAGCCAAGATATCAGTATACTGTTTTATTCATGATATTCAAAAAAGCACAAGGCCCTAAAAGACGTTCAAAATAGTCTTTACACATCGAAAGCTAGGCCGATTCTCTGGCCAAATGCCCGGGCCATTGGCCGAGAGCATCCCAAGTCCTCTCGCATGCGCCATGTAAGCAACCACTGCATACATGACACAGATAAAAGACATCAAATAAAACAAAATAAAATTTACATACAAAATATTCCAATCTTCAACACACTTTAATGAGAAGAGGCAGAGGAGGCAGCTCCACCACTTTTACGTGAAGTCAGGAAACAATCTTTCCATCTTATTCACTCCCCCCACTTGAATGAATGTCCTCCTTTCCTTCCACAATGAATATGAACGAATGCTATTGCTGCTGCCTTTGATGCTCAAGGGCCCTCGCCGTCTGCACAAACAAACATATCTCCTCACTAAAGAATGAGCAGACCCCCCTCCCCTGGGAATCTGCAGACCTACTTGAAATCCAAGCCCCACAACACAAATGAAAGAACCCAAAGAAAATGCGAAACCAAAAATAAAGACCCCCTTGGTCAAAATCAACCCCAAAACTCCTCCAAAAAATTAACTGAGGAATCAGCAAACCCAATAAGTCATAATGCCTAGTTACTAATAATTAAGCTAATCTCCTCCCTTATTCCCTCCCCACTCATTCGTATATATCGCCGTACCATCATCTCTTTCTCTCTCTGCCTTGTCATCATCCACCCACACGCAGTACCTGTTGCTCACCAGCTTCCTCCTCTTGTTGGGTGGAAAAGAGGTCGAAGAAGACGAAGAAGCACCGTCAGAGCTTGCGTTGGATGATGTTGTTACTCTCATATGTGGAAGGATCATCGGAGGCATTCTTTGCTTACTATCAATCACAGTCACGGCTTCTTGCAGCAGGTGGTAGCAATTGGTGATCCCCTCCTATCAAATGTTGAGAATAATGTTAAAGCAAACATGTGGGATGTTCATCATCATTATCATCATTATATATACGACTATTGCCACTGGACAATCGTCAAGATGTCATCAGCAATGTAATGGAGCACAATTAGTCCTATTCCATATTAGTACTGTTAGGATTGGGGGGCAGGGTAAAAAGATCCTAACCAATTGGTGCATATATGACGTGAGCTTTACCATAGTCAAGGTCAGTTTGCAGATTGGATAATAAGGTTTCAATTGAGCTAGCTAGAAAAACTGAATCCCCACACGCGTGCGCGCAGAGAGAGAGAGAGAGAGAGAGAGAGAGAGAGAGAGAGAGAGAGAGAGAGAGAGAGATCACCTTGGTTAGTCCAATGCACCACGTTATGGCAGATCCTGCATTAACAAGAGCCAAGTCTGGAGTCTGATCACCAGCTGCACAGATTATGGCAGCTGCAGCCATGGATGATGGGCAGTGATCCAGGAATTCAAAGTCTGCAGCAAAAGTGTCATATATATGTGCATAAGCATCTATTGTGTATTTGCTGTATTGATACTGATATAATGCAGTTACTAACAACATCAAAATATTACCATGAATCGTTGCTAGGATAATCCGAGTAGCATGAGCAACCAAATATCTAGTGTATGTTCCACTAGGATCAGCCTTGTAAGCAAAAAAATCAATGAAAGTAAAGGGTGTGATGGACCGAAGCCTCCATTTCAGTGCGGTGAGCACAAGAAGTTCCATCTTACAAACTGTCCGAGGCTCGAAGATGAATCTTGCTCCCTCCACCTACATCCACGATATAATTAATACTTCCTCATACTTGTTATTCTATTAGTTACCTACCATACATTATAGTTAAGATTTTAATTAGACAATAAGTCATACATACACACACATACATACCTGTAGGTCAAGAAGTGTTGGCACTAAGGTTTCTTCCATTTTTGCAGCTAGAGAGAGGCAAGCTACGGATAAGAGTTGCATGGCCCATACCTTTGCTTCCTAATTAAGAATAAGATGAAATGAACATACATAAATAGATCAAGGCCCATATCACATACAACATAAATTAATTACCATGCAGACATATGATTTCGTTTAAGTTCTTTTAGCAGGCTGGTAACTAGCATTTGAGAAACTAGATTTGAGAAACCAAACAGTATGCTATTGGTTTCCAACGGCGTGCTTGTGGAAAGATAAAGATATATTTCATTGCACCAAAGAAAAGAACACATCATGCCACAAAGTTGTGCCCCCTTTGGCTTTCAAGGAGACATCGTCAAAGATAGGGGAGAGGGTCCGGACCGTGCACCAACACTTGAATTCATCTCCTTAACTGCAAAGAGTTACACAACTACAAACAAACAAATTTACCGTCCCCAATTTTGCAAAATTTGAATCTCATTAGCGTCCCTTCTGATTTTCCAGTGGCATGTCTACATCCATGACTATATCTCCTCATATATCTATATATTCTTCTAAAAACAAGTACATTCATGAGCTCCTGCTGTTGGTAGTTTAATCATTTATTTATAATTAATTAAGGTAATCATGGCAGGAATCAGGAAGCATATCCACGTTTAACGTATGGAGCCAAAGTTACAAGGGAATGTATACCATATATTATTATAGCTCACTAAGCAATATTCACACGGCCTGCCATGCCATACTGAAATAAAAAATAATAATAATAAAGACCAATTTAAACAAATTAATACTAGCACCATCATCTATAACTGTAATTTCAACCTGGTTAATTTTTTTTTTAATACAAAATTACAACTTTTAAATATACATTTTGCACTTTGCAGTAGTTTCTAATTTCCTGAGAAAATTGGCATAATCAGAATATCTGCAAATATAGAATTATTTACCGTGAACAAAGAAATAAATATTAGCAAGATAAAATTTAATATTCAATTTATATAAATCGACAAAATCTAATTTTAAGTTAACCAAAATAAGGCACGGTAGCTTCGCTTAAGCTTACCGGTAAGTGGTGAGCAGATAGAAAGCGGTCGAAATAGTTAACGGCCAGACACGCCGTTAACGGCTGGAATGATAGAAGGCGTGCACCTGAAAATGAAAATAGACAAGGATTAGGTATAACAATTAAATGAGTGGCGCAAGTTAATTATTCCCAGTAGGGATATCCTAACATGCACCGGCGGCGGCCTACCTTGAGAATCCAAGCGACGGATTCCCGGCGAGCGAAGGGGTCGAGCGATTTGGACCGGAATCTGGCCGGGTAGTCGAACCCGGGCGAGTAATCGGACTCCCCCTCCAAAAACTCGGCGATGGATTCGTCTGAATCGTCCGGGAACAGCTCAGGACCTGTCCGGTACTCCGCCAGACCATCATAATCATCGCCCGCCAGCAGTGCTCCCGCGTCCTCGGCGCACAGCAGGTCGAAGCAGGGCCCAGATTCATCGGAGACAGTGTTCACCGGCATCGCGGCGGCGGCGCCTCATTGTTTATCCATGTCCGCGTAGTGCCAGTAACCCTACAGGGAGTATCAGAGCTGTGTATCCCTCGCTCGTACAAGATATGCGGAATAAATAATGAGAGTGATGAGGACTATCAAATCAAATTAGGGTTTTGTGTTTAGTCTGTTTGTCTTTTTCATAATAATACCTTGTTTATATTAATATACCACTCTGTCGATAGTGAAAATCAATTGATAGAATGGTAGAGATACGATGAGACAGGAAGAAGGAGGAGGGACTAAGGGGAGGGGGATCTCTCTCGGCTAAAGACGGACAGATGAATGAATAAATAAAATTTGTATAAAAATCACGAAAGAAAATCTCACTTCAGTTAGTTTTGTTAAACAAAATGTACTTAATCTTTTTTAAAAAAAAACATTGTTGTTGGTGTTGTTTAACAGGCGAGAGGTAACTGGGCTTTTGTGAATTTAGTTGCTGCAAAAGCCCAAGTCAGAGAGAGTAGTTATAGCTCATGATTGTGATGCATCTGGCTACTTGGCTAGCAGTAGAGTAACACCTAATCTATATCCATTTGTAAATAAAGTTGATAGCTACCAGATCCTTACTACTTGGTCAAACTAAAGGTAAATTACCTGCTACTTAAGAAAATGACTGAACCCTAGTAGTGTCAATCTTCATCAGGAATTGTGTGTATCTTTCAAATGTTTCTATATTTTTATCACTAATTTTATAACTTCTTGATCCCCGACCAAACTATATGCTTGATAATTCAAGCATCTTGGCCCCAGTAGGTATTATGTACATCATTTGCCTTTCACTTTCTTGTGATCGAATATCGAAAGTGAGTAGGATTAAAGAAAATATTTGATATTTACTCTGTCCTATGCAACTTGTCCACAATGTCACAATCTCAATTGTCGATCGCAGAAATTATTTTAAAAGTGTGCTTAACACCGCTAGAGCTACCCAAGTTCAAATCTTTCCTTTTCTTTTGATCTTCCAAATTTTCATTAAAGTTGCAGTTCTACTCAAAGAAGACACCCACTAAGATCTCCCTATGCCATTACGCATATTCACCATCCCATATGGCAATACATTTTGATAATAGATACTGTAAAGAATTTGTAGTGTCTCTGCATAAATACAAAATTTTCCCTATGATATCAGCTATTGCATCCCTTTTCTCCTAGATTCACGCAGATATGGGTTGCTTTGTACCTTGATAACTTTTTATATGGTACGCGCCTTTCTTTTCTTTTAGAAGTACTCATAATCTTAGCTTGGTATTTTGCGTCGCAATTGAGATCAAACAATAACTGTGTCCCTTTAGCTTATCTATATCCATATTCATTTCCTAAGCATCCTATTTGAATCTGTATCTGATTTGCTACTATCTCATATGTATCCTATATTCAATTTTGGCATATAAGGATATCTATTTGTAGTGGTCAAAACTGACCCCATCCAAGATGGCGACATGTGTCCCTCACCTTCCAACTCTCCGAGGTACATCAGAGCTCTCCTCTGAAGTTCATACCATTCCCGACCTCCTTCAGATCCTCTCTGCTCCGAAGATTTTAGCTGTGAACCAAGCAACACCAATAACAGTCCACCCTCGATCTCCGCCAACAGTTACACAGCCTTATAATTCTCCACGTTCATAACGTGTAACGCCACTCAGCAGGGATGGTTATGGACAGTGACAGACTTTCTTGCATGCAATTCCAACAAGCCCGCACCATTGATTGCAACCGTTACAACAAGTCAACATGTGCAAATTAAGCAATTAGGAAGATCTGGCTCGCACTATCTATTCAGTTGAATAAAAGTGAACCTCGTCTTCCAACATGAGGAAGGACTTCTTAATTTCTGAACCTCAAGACTTCTAAACAACCTCTTGAGACTCATCTTCTTGATTCCCATAATCCTTGTAATCTGAGAATTATAGGGAAGCTCTTCCCCTTCCTTATGATTTTTTCAATTATGGGTTTTCACATAAAATCTTGTCTCTCTCTCTCTCTCTCTCTCTCTCTCTCTCTCTCTGTGTGTGTGTGTGTGTGTGTGTGTGTGTGTTATACTTTGATCACGTGTAATACCTCATCCTACTTCATTCTTTGCTTATAGTGAGGATCGATCGTCTAATCAATTGTGGCAAAAAAACACCACCACAAACTGATACTTTCATTGAGAGTAGAGTCCTTACACTCAGATTTCTCCCCTACCAAACCTCGCTAAAATCCTTCAAAGAGCCATGGCCCGAAAAAGAAGCCAACCACTAGCAAAGGGACCACCTCTAAATGCAAATCCATTGCCATAGCTGGGGGCATCATCCTCTCAAGTAGCCTAAACCTCAACCCTGTCGTGGAAGAGCCTATCTCCGCATCCTCCTAGGGGGCAGCCAGAGATGCCCACCCACCATCGACGTACGAGGGCCAACTCTCCCAAATATTAACTGACATGAAGGAGGAGATGGCAAAGCAGCAAGATCTATTCCCTACAAACAGGAGCAAGTGGAGCTTGATCGATAGAACGGGTCCACAAGAAGGAGGAGTTGAAGCATCTAAATGATCAACTTTTTGCCCAGATCATGGCCCTTCAAAACACACAGAGGCTGACTCCACTGCCAGATGAGACCACTGATATGTGAACCCAAGATGACGACACACCCAAAGTTGGAGGTGACGCAGAACAGCCTCCTCTACTCTTTCGGAGCGATCCAACGGCTGGTCAGATTCATCTCATCCATATGAAAGATCAGCATGATCATACTTGGAGAAAGACCGAGGAGTTCATCACGTTCAAGATCTCAACAAGCTTATACAAAAGCGAGTCGAGGAGGCATGGTACAGCATTATGGCAGACTTAGAGCCGTTACCATCAATACTTCCAACTCCCCCTTCTCTGAGAACATATTGGAGTGTGAATTTCCAAAAAAATTCACGGCTCCGGCCTTTGATTACAACTCTGATCTCGATGATCCAATTTAACATCTCAGTCAGTATCAGGATAAGATGGTGATCTATGCTCGGAACAACCCCATCTTATGTCGGATATTCCCCTCCAGTTTGAAGAGAGTAGCCTTTTATTGGTTGTACTCTCTTCCGCCACGGTCGATCCGCAACTCTGAGGATCTTACTAAGTTGTTCCTCTCGCAGTTTCCTACTGCCATGAGTTCAAGCAGAATAATGACCACCTCCTCTCCGTCAAGATGAGACCCTCCGACAGTCTCAAAACGTACAATGATCACTTTTAGAGTCAAGTGACAAAAGTATAAAAGTACAGCAAGGATGTCTCTGCTTTCACATTCATCAGTGAGCTGAGGGTCACCCACCTGTTGTACAAACATCTGGTAAAGTATAATGTCACCCGTTAGAGCGAGGTCCTGTACCGAGCCCAATCATACATCCAGTTGGAGGAGATGATGAAAACATCACCAATCAGTCTATCAACAGTGACGATGATGGAGAAAAACCTGAAGCCGTATCACGGAGGTCCCTCCGTCGACAACTAGGGTTGCGGAGGAGGTGCTTTAAAAAAAAACAGTCATTCCCAAACCCCCAGCAGAGTCCACTCTGAGCTTACTGGGTGGATTATTGCTTCACCTCCACTAAAGCTCCCTGTACAAGACGTTTTCAAAGCCATCAACGTTCAACCTTGGGTGAAACGTCCGGAGCCAGCATCATGATCATGCCCGTCCCAGATTGGAGGATTATTGCTCTCTTCATGATTGCAAGGGGCATCGGACTGCCCAATGTCGGTCGCTCCGCATGTATCTCGAAGACCTTATCCAATAAGAGTATCTTCGAAGATACGTCTGTAACGCCCCTAATTTTCGCACACCAGTTATAGTGTGGGAGAAAACTTTAAAACTGTTATAATATGATACATAACTCAAGCAAGTGAGAATATAAAGTAAGGAATGAATTAACAAGGGCAGAAATCCGACATGAGAGAGAAATACATGACGTATATATAAAGAGTCTCATGAAGAAGAAACTCAAACCAAGTCTGAAATATATACAATATCAACTCAGGCACTCTCAGCCTCAAGGTAAAATATCACCATATACAATACCAAAATAGATACATGTAAACAAAAAAGTGAAACCCTACAATGGAGCACTCTATCTACCTATATAGGATGTGACGATGACTACTCCGAGTCCCCGTCACTCTGTGCCTCTCTAGACAAATTGTGAACCTCCTTAAATGTTATAATCCACGAGCGTTAGAACGCCAACAAGTCTTCTGATTGAAAGAAAGATAGAGTTCAAGAAAATGTTTATCTGATTTGTGATGGTATCTGAATTCTTACAATTTAACCATAGTAGCAATGGCTATACGGATGCGATAGAAGCGATTTGGCACAGTATTATTTTAAAGACTTAGAAAAAGAATTTTGTTTGGAAAGAAAGATTAGTTTTGTTTTAATTGTGAGAAAAACTCATAGTTTACTAATCATTTACCACCACTAACTTACTAGTCCATGAAGATTAAGCTTCATGTTGAATCATAAAAGTGTTCCTAGAAAATCTACTTCAAGTAAGATATATAAGATGAAAAGCTATTCCTAATTGAAACACACTAGCCAAACTTCAACATTAGATTATCAAAGCTTTCTATACATAACATAAGAAAAATTGTTTAGATTTAACATTAAGCTATCAAAACCATCCAGGCATAAAATAAGCAAAACTATTAATTATTATTAACAAAAAACCAGTTTAACTTTTTATCATCATAAGCCTTCAAGAAGATTACCTAGTTCTAGGGTTTTAAGTATCCATAAGATTCGATCGTTTATCCAATGTAGAACTAGAAGTAGTGGATTAGTTAAGCATGATAGACATTAAACCAAGCATGGTGTATAAAGAAGAAGATTGCATTAAAAAAACTAAAGCGAATAAAGAAGATAAGAGAAATTGAAAGAAGAACAAAAAAAACTTTGTTTATTGAAATTGTCACCGTCAAATTACAATCGCTCCTTCGTCTCTTTACAAATCACTCAAACTAAAATCCTAGAAATTATGAAAATTTGGAAAAAAAAAAAAGAATACTAAAGAAAATCCTAAGCTTTGATCTCTGAGATGTCTCTATCCTCTGGCTCTACCTCTCTATTTATAGGAGAAATAAGAAGTAGTCTCCTACTAGAAGTCATACACCCAACCGTCAAAGAGGAGGTCAGAAGATAGCCGCATTTCTGCGGCTTTTCAGGACTTTTCGCGGCTTTTCTATGGTGCATGGGGCTAATTTTTTGGCTCTGACTTTATCTCATCCATCCATCAGAAAATATATCCTAAGAATCTTCATTTGAACTTTGAATTTTAAAAGAATATCTTTTCTAAGATAACTTGGGAAGCAAGCTATCTCCAAATCCGAGTTTAATTTGAATTCTCTCCTTTTATCTTTGACTTGGAGTATAAGCAACCTAAATTTAAGTTAATTTTCTCTTTTATCTCAAATTAGGATTGGAATTATCTCTAAATTGTGGAGATGATGATATATCCTTTTCTTCCTCTTGATTCAAATTGAATTAAATTGAAATCTGAATTTAGATAGGATAATTAGAAGCTTCCTTCATCCTTATCTTCCTATTTAAATAACTACACACTATAAGCAAAAAGAGAGTTAAATAGTAAAGTTTAATAAAGAATAATCAAAAGTTAAATGTGCAAATATGATAATAATAATGCAAATATGAAATGTAATCACGCCCCCATCCTATCTTTTGATCGTCCTCGAGCAAAACTAAAAAAAACACTAATCTAACTATCCACTTTCGTAGGTCTCATGATTGCACTTATCATGTGCAACAAGTCGTTAAACCTCTAAGTTACCCTAAGAATCTTCAGTGTATTGTATCCACAAAATTTGGTGAAAGAAATAATAGATAAGAAAAACTACTACAAAAAAGATAACAAAAAATAAGGATAACTGAAAAATATATAAAAAAGAAAAAAGAGTTTTTTTTAATTTTCTATTTCACAACAAGTAGTCACTAGTAATTAAATTCATAAACTTCCAACAAGTTTAAGCATAATCAAGTTTAATCATAAAATCAAAAAATCTAATCAATTCTTAGAGATTTAAATTTAATATTTTCACACCATTCCTTCCTAAGTCTTCCCACCTTATGCATCTTTGTGTAAGTAAAAATAGTCTTAACTTGAAAAAAATTGATTCAAACTTCACCTTTTCAAATATATATACAAAAAAAATTCTTTTTTAGAAGTTCGAAGTATTACCACTTCGTTACCCTTTAAGCACTTCTTTTTTTTATTATGTATAACTCATCTAATTTTCTTTGTATAAATATCAAGACTTATTGAGGCCCTAATACCTAACTAATTGATTATTAGATGTGCTAATACATATATTATATTTATACATTTTTTCAAACTTACCTAATTACTTTTCACGTAAATACCAAGGCTTGCTTAGGCCAAAACACCTAGCTAATCAATAATTGGATTTATTTATTTTTCATATATATATATATGTATATGTAAATTTTTTTATACTATATATTCAAAACAGACTAAGCTATCATCATCCCAAGCATAAAACTTATGTGCACGCGTATATAAGATGCATAATCATGTCAACAAATTCTAGATGGTGTTTATTTTTCAATTTTTTTATCTCTAAATCAAAAATTTTAGATTCTTCCAAATTGATCTTAACATCAAAATTTCAAACTTTACTCAATTCTTAATTCTTTAAAAACTAGTTATACTTTTTGCAAAATAAAATTTTTTTATTTATTGTTTTATGTTAAATGATAATAAAAAAAATTTATAGTAAATGTTAGTAAAAAAAACCTTTTAATGTTAAACGTTAATATGTACCTCACCCACACCTATCTCATGCATTATCCCCAATGTATGAATGTATGTATATATGCATGAAATGAAATACAAAAGAGGTAGTGTTATCGATACATTGGGTCTAAGAGACCATGGTTGTTTCTGCTTTCGATACTCATTTCAAGAACGGTTTTAAATGTTTACCATTAAGCTTGAATTCATTACCATTCTTAGTGTCCCATATCTCTACTGCTCCATGTGAAAACACAGTTCTAACAACGAATGGCCCTGTCCATCGTGATTTCAACTTCCCTAAAAAAAGATGAAGCCAAAAATTGTAGAGTAAGACTTTTTGTCTGGGGATAAAAGTTTTTCTTATGATAAATTTATCATGAAAAATCTTAACCCTATTCTTCGTAACCTTCACATTTTCATAAGCCTCGTTTCTCAACTCCTCAAGTTCAAAAATTTGCAATTTCTGAAGCCCACCAGCCATGTCTAAATCAAAATTCAATTGCTTAATAGCTCATAAGGCCCGGTGCTCAAGCTCAACTGGTAGGTGGCAGGTCATACTAAAAACTAACATATAAGGAGATAAACCTAAAATCATTTTGAAAGCGGTCCGGTAGACCCATAGTGCATCTACAAGCTTGGTGGACAGTCTTTTCGGTATTGACTCACAGTTTTCTCCAAAATAAGTTTTATTTATTGATTGAGCCCTCTACCTGCCCATTTGTTTGAGGATGGTAGGGTGTGAACAACTTGTATGTGATAGCATATTTTTCGCATAAGAGCTTCAAAAATTTTAGTGCAGAAATGAGTACCATTATCGCTAATTATGACTTGAGGGGTTCCAAAGCGAGAGAAAATATTCTCTTTCAAGAACTTGGCAACAATTTTGTTGTCATTTGTCTTGAAATGAATAGTCTCTACCCACTTGGACACATAGTCCACAACCACCAAGATGTACTGGTGTCCAAATGAATTAGGAAAAAGACCCATAAAGTCGATACCCCAAACGTCAAATAGTTTTACTTCTAAAATTGGGTTGAGGGGCATTATATTACATTTTAAAATCCTACCTATTATTTGACATCTTGGGAACGTCTTGCATAAGTCAAAGGCATTTTTAAACAAAGTGGGCCAATAAAACCCACTCTGTAGCACTTTTTCTGCAGTTTTACGAGGACCAAAATGTCCACTGCATGTAAGCTCATGACAAAAGGATAGAATACTCTTAACTTTCTTATCGGGAATACATCTCTTAATAATTTAGTTAGAACAATATTTGAAGAGATACGGTTCCTCCCAAAAGAAATATTGGACTTGAGACAAGAACTGGCATACATCTTATTTTGGCTAGTGAGATAGAGCTTGGTTTGTAACTAAGTAATTGACTATGTTGGCAAACCATGGTTCCCTTAAGATATAGTTAAGAGTTGTTCATCGGGGAAGTCATCATTAATTGGTAACTCAATGGAAGGCGCATTTGGGATACGTGAGAGGTGATCGGTGACGACGTTTCGACACTCTTTTTATCTCAAATTTTGAGATCAAACTTTTGAAGAAGGAGGACCCAATGAATGAGTCAGGCCTTCGCATCCTTCTTAAGTATTAGGTATCGAAGCGCAGAATGATCGATGAATATGGTGGTTTTGGTCCCAAGTAGACATGGACAAAAAAATTTCAATGCAAACACTATAGCCAAGAACTCCTTCTTGGTTATAGTATAGTTTAATTGGGCACTATTAAAAGTCTTACTTGAATAGATCACATACTGTTTGTTATCGATGTGCTGTCCTAAGACAGCACCTATGGTAAATCGGAAGCATCACACATGATCTCACAATGTTCTAAAAAAACATTTTAAACGGCCGCTTAAGCGGTCATTTAAAAGTTTTTGACCTAAATCCGAATATATTTTGAAAAAATCGGCTGATTTAATCGGTTGAGCATTTAAATCAATTAATCACTGATTAATCGATTAATCGCTGGTCAAAAAAACATTCGGCTAAACATTCAAGTGGACCTATTTATTGAATGGATTCGAATTGTGGATCCATTAAAATTGTTGAACCCGAACCCGACCTAATACTTGGGGTTTATATATCATCTGAGTAAGGAAATTATGGCTTGAGCCCTAATTCTTCCCCAGCTCGTGAATTTCTCCCCCCTGCGACCACTCCCCCTGTGGCGTCCTCCCCCCTCGATGACCTCCCTCTTTCGGCGATCTCTCTTCAGCGGCAAGATCCCCCCCGGCCCGTGGCGACCTCCTCTCTTGCGGCGAACACTCCTCCCAGCTCGTGAATTTCTTCCCTCCCCCTGGTGACCTTCCTCCTCTCTCCCAGCGACGATGTCCCCCCGCTGCTACCTCTCCTCTGCGGTGAAATCCCCCTGCAGACTTCCCCCTCTGTGGCGAACTCCCCCGATCAGCTATTTTCTTATCTATCTGGAATGGGATTCTATCTCTCTCTCTCTCTTTTTGATATTAAGTTGTAATCTGATTATATTTTTTAATCTCTCTCTCTCTCTGACATTTGATTCTGATTTTTGATCTCTCATCCAGGTTGCTTGGTTGCTCCCAGTTACGGGATTGTTTGATAAGCAGAAGGCAGAAGCTAAATACAAGAGGAATCATGAAGGTTCATCTTTCTTTTTCTTTTTTCTTTTTTTGGTTAATTTTGTACAAAAATGTGGTATTTTTCTGTAGTTTCTGCTTTGTTAGTTGTTGTGCAGCTGCTTTCTTAGTTGTTGATTATTTGTTGTTAGTTGTTGATTAATTTTGATTTAATTAAATGATTACTTATAGATTTGTTTAACTGGTTACTGAATAATTAGTGATAGATCATGGTTTAATTCTAGTGGAATGAATTAGATAGATTAAGAAAATAAGATTAATTTAGGTGTTATTTTTGTACTTTAATTTTGTAGACTATGTCCATGCTTTGAATTTAAACACTTTACTAATTTAGTATTTCTTTTAGACAATGTCCCTACTTTAATTTAATATTTTTTTTTAAATCAAGAACTGTTATGAGTTAGAAAATTATTGTTTTAAATTTAAGAACTATTATGAGCCAGAGTATTTCATTTTTGTTGTGATTAGCCGTCACTAGAAGAATGGAATATGCATACTGAGAGCTTGTCATTAAATTTGCACATGTTCATGCCTCACACATGACAAAATTAATTACATATGCAGCCTTTGACAATGTCATTACATATGCAGCCTTTTACAATGTGTAGTTGATTTTTTTGGAAATAGCACATGAAAAATTGAGTTAGCTTTTTCCTTGCCAAAATCCTGCAATAAGTACAAAATTTCAATTAGTGGAATGATAATAAAATGAATAAAAATGCATAAATAATCCATCTAATGCAAAAAATGATAATATGTGTAGAATGAATAAAATTTCAATTAATTTCAGTTATTTTATGTTATTATCTTGATGTGTTTGATCTTTTTTTTTGTGTTGTGTGAATGAATTTGGATGTAGGAACATTTCGCATTACAATCTACATGTCTTCTTCAGCATCCAATGCAAGTGTCAGTGTTAGTGGCCCACGTTCAAGTGGGCAATCAAGTGCATCAAGTGAAGATGAGATTCCATCGAAGCCATCGGGCTCTACGGATATTGGGTGGAATTATGTAAAGCTTGTTAAGAAAAATTCTTACAATGAAGTGAAATGCAATAAATGTCACAAAATTATTAAAAAAAAGGAATTTACAAGTTTAAATAACAGTTGCTGGGATAGGAGGGGATGTTAAAGCTTGTGTGATGCAGACCGATGAAGACAGGAAGATAGTTAGGGAATTTTGGTTGGACCCCAGAAGAAGAAAGTGGAAAAGAAGAAGGCTGAGAATGAACTTCGAGAAGAGGTGCATATTTCAGTAGAAAGAGAGTCTGTGGATGCAGAACTTGTCGGCGAAAAGAGGCCTCGTGTAATTGGTCCATTAAACATGATCGTCGCTAGTGAAAAGTGGAAGCAAACATCAATTAATGAGCCGAGAAGAGAAAGTTTAAGGAATTGGCTCATGATCATCGCGCCATGTGGTTAATGCCTTTGATGATGAAGAATTTGATCTATTCTGTGAGTGTGTTGGGCACCATGGGCTTGGTATAAGGGACTGAGCCAGGACCAGTTTAGAGTGCCTCTTTTAAATAGGGCATATAAGAAGATTGATGAAGAGATGTATAAGACTAAAGATTGACTCAAGAAAACGGAGTCAAGCTTGTTGGCTCTGGATTTAATGAAGTTGAGCTCGATGCCCACTCAATTGTAGAATTGATAATCTCATCAAGGCTGAAGTCCTTGGATTCTAACTCGGCATCACACTCAGCTTCTAGTTTTATCTCCTTACTGTACTCACTTGTCAAGATCTCAATGAGACTTACCTCAAAAGGTTGAACGTCCATATCACAGGGTTGTTCTCCTAAGTTGAAGACATTGACTTCCTTAGTCATGTCTTCAAAGGTCAATCTCATAGATCCGTTTCTATAATTTATGATTGTAATGGCAGTCACGAGGAACGGACGCCCTAGACTTAGGATTAGACACTAGTTGGGTCTCAAGAACAATGAAATCTACTGGGTAGATGAATTCTCCAACCCGGATAAGGACATCGGTTACTTTCCTCTTTGGAACTTTAACTGACCGGTCAGCTAACTGGATCGTTACTTGAGTAGGGCTAAGCTTGACCAACCCAAGTTGTTGGTATACTGAGAAGAGGAGTAAATTGATACTTGCTCTCAAATCAAGAAGTGCTCGACTAATTCAACTTGACCTATTGTGCAAGAAATGGTAGGACAACCAAGATTCTTGTATTTGACAGGGATATTATTAGACAATAGCTCACTAATATTAGTGACTAGAAAAACTTTCTTAGGCACATTAGTGTTTCTCTTCTTAGTGCACATGTCTTTAAGAAATTTTGCATAGATAAGGACTTATTGTATTGCATCAAGAAGGGGTACATTAATCTTTACTTGATTAAACATCTCAAGTATTTTCACTGTGTGTGCATTATTGTTATTTCTAAGCCTATTTGAAAATGGGGCTATAGGCTTTGCACCTGCTCAGCTGACTTATCTTTTTTTGGAATTGGGTGGAGTGGGACTAGAAAAAGTGGATGTTTGTGTTAGACTCGATAGCGTTGATACTTGGTTATCAACTTATTTTTCCGACCTCGATGTATGAACCAAATTAGACTAATTTGAATCTTGAGCCTCATTGACCTGCATAGAGTTTCTAGGGTTTGACAATAGTTGACTAGGTAGAGTCTCTTTGGGTCTTTCACTAATTGGATTAGCTTGCTGACTTAATTGAGTTTCAATTCTAGTTATGACTTGAGTAAGTATTTCTGGGGTCTTGATGAAAGTATCCATCCTTCTCTCCAAATTGGAGAATCTTGTCTCCATTTGTGAATTTTGTAAAGAAGGTGGTGGAACTTGGTTGGGAAAATTTTGTTGATAATGAGTTGGTTGGAAATTGTTGGAGAAGTTGGGCCTACGTTCATCATTGGTGTTTTGGCACCTTGAGAAATTCGGGTGATTTCTCCAATCGCGATTGTATGTTTGCGAATATAGATTGTTGTTGGGCCTTGTGAAGGCTGCATTCATATGTTCGGGTAGCATTTGATGAGCAAGAAAAACATGACACTCTTTGAACACATAGTTCATAGCTTGAGTGCAGCCTACAGATGGAGATTGTGTTGGGCTAACTTGGTTCACCGACATGGCTTCTTAGTTTTTAGAGCTTCTAGTTTTCGCATAACGCTAGCAAGTATAGCCTTCACCGTTATGGATGTCTCTATGAAACGGAGACCTCCTTTTGAAGAGATGGGGTTACTATTCTTAGATTTATAGGGAGTTGGTTCTTATTGGATGGTCTTCTCTGCTAAATCTTCATATGTTTTTCATCCTTCGTGTTCATTCTTTTTTTAGGATCACTCTTGACACATGGTTTCTAAGAAAGTCTTATTTTGAGAATCTAAATCATCATAGAGAATTTGGTATAACTGTCACTTCTCTAAGCCGTGACAGGGGCATTGGGTAAGGAGATCTTTAAAACGTTCAAAATATTTCCAAAACAATTCAGTTGTTTCTTTCTTAAACTGCATTATGTTTTTTCCAATGAGAGCAATTTTATGAATAGAGTAGAATTTTTTCAAGAAGGCCTTGAGGAAATCATTGATTAAGTATCAATTTTGCATATTATTCATCATAATCTCACATTTATTTTTAATAAAACATTGCTATATAATTTTATTTTTGCTTAGTAATGTGCATGCTTCCATAATTAAGAAAAGAGAAGAAAGAAGCCCAAAGAAGCCCAAAAAAGCCCAAAAGCCCAAAGAAATCAATGAAATTCAGGGACTCAATCAAATCAAGTTTGGAAACTCTAATTATCTATAAATTCAATCAAAAATTCGGAATCCAATTCAAAGATTTTTCAATCAAGGTGTGAAAAGAATATTCTTAGAATAATCCAGAGTACAAATCAGACATTCTGAGAATATGCTTTTATATGACTTAACGAGTGAATATTCAGCAAAAATTACAGAATATTTCCTCTCAAAAATCTCGCGCCACCACCTTTATTGCCGCGTTTCCGCTGCACATTCTGGGTCATTGATCTTGAGATTTTCTGAATGGGTGCGCACTGTCAGATCCTTGGACTTCCACCTATAAATATCCCCTGGAGCAAGAGGAAGAACAGACAAGAATTCAGAGAGAATCTAGGTTTTTCTTTAGTCTTCTTTCTTCAGATTTTTTTATTTTCTAGAATTTTAGATCAAAGTTGAATTTTGTAAGAAGAAGGAGCAATTGTACTTGAAGGTGATAGATTCAGTAATATAAGGTTCCCCTTTCTCTTAATTCTCTTTTATCAATTTCTTGCTTTTTAATTATGCATTGTTTTACTTATTATTCTGTTTTTTTCGCTTCAATTATGAGTAACTAAATCTTCTTCTTCGTTCACTAATCTCTAACTACCATCCAACTTCTAACTCTGAGTTTGATACCTGATTGAATCATCTGTCTGCCTAACACAAGCCCAGCAACCATGCGAGTATTCTTGAAGGCACATGAGAATGGGTACTAATTATTTATTTATTTATTTAGTACAAGTCAACAATTTTTCTTAATCTATGCTTGCTCAAAACTTGATATTTTAATGTTTGATTTTGATTATGTGTTATTTTAAATAAAAGTTTTTGATTCATCTTATCTGTCTTGCTTAACTCTTTCTAAACTCAAGAATGAAAATATTTTTCTATGATTCAAAATGAAGTAAATATCAAATAAAGGTTATAATGTTGGTGGTGGTAGATTATTAGTGAGCGTTGACTTTCCATATTTTAAGAAACAAACACAAAAATTCTTCTTAAGTTTTCTTCACTTTAAAATAAAAAAAAATCGTAACTTCAAAATCCAAGTTTTAGAAAGCCTAGTTTACAAATCCAAATTTTGAAAACAACAATCTTTCAAGACTTTCTTTCCTTAAATTATAAAAACAAAATAAAAAATTAAAATTAAAAACTAAACAAACAGTCTTTTTCTTTCCCTTTAACAGAGAAGAAGATTATTTGGAGAACAAGTACCGAAAAGCTTCTAATGCACTCCTCCCTGTGGATCGACGTGCATAGCCACTGCTACAGCGGATAAATTGTGAAGATCCAGAGACACCGTCAACCTACAAATAACACTTTTCTAAACTCTCTGCTTTTTCTCAATCAATCATCACATGATGTAATTGAATCAGCCGCTAAACTGTATAGCCAGTTTTTCGCTAGGTCTTTGAGGGTGAATGGACAAAACGTAACCTAACAGAATCATCTTCTAACTATGGTATCCTCATCATAAGACACACCTTTTCAAATTCTCTTATGAAGAAGTATGCATCTTTGGACCCTAGAACATGATATTTTAGGAGAGTTTTAATAAACTGTGGCTTAAGCTCAAAGTTGTTACTATCAGCTTCGGGAAGCTGCATGCAATATGGAAGAGATGTCCTCATAGGATAGAACCTATCTTGCAGGGATGTTGATTATGTCATGTGTGGATCGGTTTAGGTAGTGAATTGTTTCTAATTAGCCTAGATATAACTGGGTTTCCGACCAAGCTGACATGCATAATTAATAAAAACAAGACCACCCAATTAATCACAAAGAAAACAAAATCAATCAAGCCGATTCTAAGGTAGACTTAGATCTAGACGACTCCTAACTGTAGATTATTCACGGAAGGTATATAGCAGTAATCTAACAACGAGTTAATCAGGTAGGTGGTAAGATTGGTGGGAGGTATCCACGCTAGGGCAACGAGCTTAATTAAGCCAAACCACCAACCTTCGAGGTTTCGCCTCTCAATCCCCTATCTTAATCACTGATTTGATAAGAGTTAAATTCTAACAACTTCCTCCTTAGGTCAATCCCCTAATGAGTTCGAATTGTCCTAGGACCAACATCTATTCAAATTTTAGGTTAGAATTAGGTTGTGAGTGCAATGGAGGTAGTTTGTGGCTCAAGAAAGGATAATGACTTTCCTACCTTATCTTGTTTACAGGTTTTGCCCTTAAGTCATTTTAGGTGCACGTGTACAAATAAATAGATAAGAATTCACTCAAATCAATTGTAAATCAACCAAAAGTGCTTCCTAATCTAAATGCAATGCTAACGTACCTTCTTTCCAGCACTCTTCATCAGTAATGTAAATGAAACAGAATAGATATGTTCCTAAGATACAAGAGCCTAAACCATTTTTTAAGTTAAGCAACCAATTAATTACTGTTGAGTATTAGTAGTGTGCAAAATAAGTCAAACAGGTAACCTAACAAATGCAGAAGATAAATTTTGCAATTTCAAGCAGCCCTGTAGAAAACAGATGAGCAGTGAACTCCAAACAGTCATGTTTGTGCAGTTTTAGTTACGTTTGTGCAGCTATATTGAGAGATTCTGGGATCAGCTTTGAAGGCTGAGTCCCCGAGCAACTTGTATATACACTACTGCAAAAATTTTCCTATTCTCCACTCCTTCACACAGAAACAGAGAAGAGATTAGTTAGAAGAACAAATTGTACTGTTCCCTCGCCAGCAACGACATCAAAAACTGATTGAAAGAAAGACAGAGTTCAATGAAGTGTTTATCTGATTTATGATGGTCTCTGAATTCTTGCAATTTAATCGTAGTAGCGGGTCGGTCCTCAGTGAGAGATGCGATGGAGCATTTCGGTACAATATTATTTTAAAGACTTAGAAGAAAGAATATTATTTGGAAAGAAAGATTGATTTTGTTTTAATTGTGAGAAAAGCTCATAGTTCACTAATCATTTACCAACACTAACTTACTAGTCCATAAAGATTAAGCTTCATGTTGAATCATAAAAGTGTTCCTAGAAAATCTGCTTCAAGTAAGATATATAAGATGAAAATCTATCCTTAATTGAAACACACTAGCTAAAGTTTAATATTAGATTATCAAAGCTTTCTAAGTATAGCATAAGAAAAATTGTTTAGATTTGACATTAAGCTATCAAAACTATCTAAGCATAAAATAAGCAAACCTATTAACTAGTATTAACAAAAATCAGTTTAACTTTTTATCATCACATGTCTTCAAGAAGATTACCTAGTTCTAGAGTTTTAAGCATCCATAAAATTCAATTAGTTTATCCAACATAGAAGTAAAAGTAGTGGCAGAGAGATTAGCAAATCATGAAATAGATTAATTAAGCATGATAGACATTAAACTAAGCATGGTATATAAAGAAGAAGATTGCTTAAAAAAAACTAAAGCGAATAAAAAGGACAAGAGAAATTGAAAGAAGAACCAAAAAAACCTTGTTTATTGAAGCTGTCACCATTAAATTACAATCGCTCCTTCGTCTCTTTACAAATCACTCTACTTAAAATTCTAGAAATTATGAAAATTCGGGAAAAAAAGAATACTAAGGAAAATCTTAAGCTTCGATCTCTGAGATGCCTCTTTCCTCTGGCTCTACCTCTCTATTTATAGGAGAAATAAGTAGTATCCTAGTAGAACTCATACACCCAACCGCCAAAGACGAGGCCAAAAGATAGCCGCGTTTTCGCGCTTTTCAGGACTTTTCGCGATTTTTCTATGATGGATGGGGCTGTGTTTTTTGTTCTGGCTTCATCTTGTCCATCCATCAGAAGATATATCCTCAGAATCTTCATTTGAACTCTGAATTTTAAAAGTATATCTTTTCTAGATAACTTGGGAAACAAGTTATCCCAAATCTGAGTTTAAAATTGAATTCTCCCCTTTATCTTTGACTTGTAGCTTAACCTACCTGAATTTAAGTTGATTTTCTCGTTTATCTCAAATTAGGATTGAGATTATCTCTAAATTGTGGAGATGATGATATATCATTTTCTTTCTCTTGATTTTAAATGATTTAAATTGAAATCTAAATTTAGATAGGATAATTAGAAGCTTCCTTCATCCTTATCTTTTTATTTAAATAACTACACACCATAAACAAAAAGAGAGTTAAATAGAAAAGTTTAATAAAGAATAATCAAAGGTCAAATATGCAAATGTGATAATAATAATACAAATATGAAATGTAATTATCTTCCTCAAACGGTTACCTCCCGACCACGATCCTGAGACTGGCTCAGTACTAGGTCGAGGTGGAAACTAAACGAGGTCCACATATATAAATAAATGTCTATCACAAAAGAAAGCATGATAGACATAAGCATGCTAAAGAGCCAAAAGTAAACATGAACATGCATGGTACGGTACTCGATACTAGTACCAATCTCAAATGAAAACATGGTACACAATCTCATATAGCATAGACAAGCTATCTTTTGCACAACATCTTATAACGTTTGATATAAACAAACATTTACAATTATTTGTATGGCCTCATCCACGAATAACTTCATTCGCATACAACCCTTCCACGAATGGCCTCAATCGTATACACCACATCCACGAATGGTATTGTTCATATGTACCCCATCCACGAATACCATCAACATGAAAACACCACTTCCATATAACCAATCATCTAATGATTTCAAACTTCATATCACATCAAGTATAGATTCAATCTCAAATTAATCACAACCAACCTACATCTCTTCAAAATATAGAATTTACTCATCATTCCTAGATCTCATAAATATCATTTTTTATGAATCTAACAAGTTCATCATTCATATATAATCAAGCAATCATACTCATGGTTAACATATATTATTATCAAATAAAACTAAGCATGGATACCAAATTAAATGATGAATTTACTTTTGGTGAAAACCTAAACCTCAAGGTCAAGGTAGAAAAGTAAGCAAGAGCGCAAAACTTGCCTTTGCCAACCAAAAAAGAAGAAGGTTTAGAAGTGGGGTTGATGATAGGAAACTCCTCCTAGCTGGTCTCTTCACCAAAGAATGAAATCCCTAAGTTCTTCTTCAATTTCTCTTCCTAATTCTTTCTCTTTCTAGAGGTACTAGCCTTGCTTTGGAGGGGAGAAATGACTGAGAAAAGAGAGTGAAAAGAACCAGAGAAAATATCCCCAAAGCATATATATAGGGTAGAGAGAGTAGAGTTGGGGTCCAATCAGAATGAAGTTCTGCCGCACAAATTAGTTGACTAATAGAAAGAAAGTCGGTTTGAATTAGTCGACTAATAAAGAAAATCAGTGACTAGTCTGTCTCATCTAGTTCTCTGTTAACATTCATTAGTCGACTAATCTAAATATTAGTCGACTAGTTTGGCACAACCTAATTTTGAAAAATGCCACTAATCGAATATACCAAGGTGTTAGTCAACTGGTTTGACAATACCTAGTTACTGTAAAATGCAACTAGTTAACTATACTAAGGTATTAGTTAACTAGTCTGAGTCAAATGTCAATGTACACATATATCAGTGTTCTTATTAGTCGACTATATTATCATGTTAGTCGAGTATGTGAACTGTGACGCCCCGATCTGGCGGGTACGGAGACGTCACTGCGACGTATATACGCAGGTCGAAGATACCCTCACGTATATATGCTAACCATTAGTACAGGCAAGAATCAGAGTGCGGAAGCACAGTGGTCATATACATTCCAACAGAAATAACACAAGTACATGGTTATCACAGAGAGTGATACAATATTACAGGAATATTACATCACCAGAAATACAAAAGTACATCATATGAAGAGATATACAAAAGCTGAGAGGTGCTTACGAGCAGCAAGAGGGGTCTCGAGAACCAAACAAGAGAGGAACTAGGAGGAAGAGCTACAGCGATAATCTAAGCTTCTGCTACACTCCGATCATCACGAAAGGATCCGCTGCGTACTTTGATCAGCTACAGCAAGGTCACTAAGATCCGGTCTCTAGGATCTGAACATGAGAATCCAGGGTTGTCAGACGCAACCCTGCGAGTACATATAATAAAGCCAAATGGCCTGCATAACAGGTACATGTGTACATGATCAAGTGATATGGTCCAAGTATGCAGGTACAAGTAATAACAAATAACATAAGGGAAGTTAAAGGAGCGACAGTAAATCATATATATCGATGAATCTGAAACTGAAAACATACATAGAAGGCAGTATGAAGAGCATAAGTACATGCGGTAAATAAGTTAAACATGCGGTAAATACAAGTGTGGACAAAACTAGTTGTATAAGCTCAGATTTATGGATTCACGGAACTGATACGTCAAGGGGATAATCCAAACAAGGAAACCCTCATCTATATATCACATATCTCATGTTGCCATCGTCTGAGTTTATACAACTTGAGTTGTCCTAAGAGTAACAGAACTACAGTGTGCCTTGTGTAATCATCATATGTCATAAAGCAATGTATCAACTCAAGAAATAACATGATAACTGGAATATAAAGGTGTTGCATTTTAATTTATCCAATAATAATAATCAGTACCATTTGATATTTCAATCGCCTCCCCACCAACGCCTCACATCACTGATAGTCCATACTGGAGTTCGTACTCTGTAGAACTTACTCGGGTCTGATATGTGAGTACCAGGACCCGAACAAAGGAGAGACCAAATATCACACGATCCTAACATTATTACTTTTTGGTTGTTTTATGTTATTCATCCGATCATATGCTTTTGTATGTGCTACCGGCACACATACATTCACTTATGAATAAGACGAGTTATTATTTGAAAACTGATAAATCTGATGGCTCATATTTATAGTGGGTCTCGTCTCTGCCCGGAACTGGCTCAGGAGTACAGGCTACTGCTTTTGGGGACTTATCATTACGCGCTCCACACGACACTTCAGATTCAGGCTACTGCTTCCGGGGACTTATCATTACGCGTCCCACACGATACTTCAGAAATATCACCATTATAAATATGTCATCATACCGGTTTCCATCAGTTTCCCTCACCCCAGTGTAAGTTGAGTATTTTATTATACATAAATGAATTTTTCAAAGATAATATCCACAAGTGTATACAGTATAACCATGATTATACAACTACGAAAATTAACAGGAGTATAATATCAGGAGTCACCCTTTTCAGGGGTTCAGGAATACAGGAGTTCAGGAGTACAGGAGTACCAAATATCTGGTAACAGTATAATAATCATACCAAGTCCCCGTAAAAGTAATAGTCATGAATATGCAATATAATACAGGTGCCACGATATCAGGTCAAGTGTACCAGTACTGGGTGATAGTATGTCAAGTGTCAAGTGTTATTATATCAGGTGTCAGGTAGCAGGCAATAAGTATAGCATGGCAAGTACTGTGTCAGATATCAAGTAATAAGTATAGCATGGCAAGTACCGGTATCAGATATCAAATAATAATTATAGCATGGCAAGTACCAGTGTATACATATCAGGGTCAGGTAACTAATATATCGATGAGAGTCGCAACATCAAATACTAGGTATCAACCGGTCACGTAACATGGTACAGGAGAACGACATAAACATTTCAAACTCTTCACAACATTATTTTTAACAATAATAAATTTATCTATTTATTAGCCAAGCGAAGCCGAGTGAAGCGGGAGCAATTTAGGCATACCCGGTATAATACCGGTTTGACAAGGTATAATAACGGCCGGCAGCTATTTATAAAACATGATAATTTTTAAAAATTATTTATATAACATATACCAACTTGCATAAAGAGACATCGTATATTAAAAGCAAGATAATAATTATTAAATATGAAACGATGGTAATAAAGCAAGAAATGTACTCGCCTAACACCGGAATGCAAATACCGAGAAAAGTCCGAGAAATCCGTGAACCCGTGCGAGCAAGCCACTAGCCCATAAATATATATTAAAATATATAAATATAAATATTTATATAATTATTAGAGAGGAATGAGAGTGGAGGAGAGAGGAGAGAGAAAGTTGTAGGAAGAAGAGAGAGAAAATAGGGTATTTTTAGAAAAAGAATAGGAATTAAAAAGGGAGGGGTATTGATTGTAATTATAGGGAAGTAATTTGGGGGTGAGGTGGAGGGTATTTTAGGGAATGAGGAAGGTGGGTTTTATTTAGGGAAAAGAAAGAGAAAAGAAAAGAAAGAAAGAATAAAGAAGGAAAGACGAAAAAGAAGAAAGAAAGAAGGAAATAAAAATGGAGGGGAGGGGGTGGCCGGCCACCGCCGACGCTGGCGGCTAGGCGGCGGCGGCGGCAACGCCGGGGGAGGGGAGGCGGCGCGCGCGGCCTAGGGGAGGGGAGGGAGGTGGTGGTGGAGTTGTTTGGTTGGTGTTTTTGTTTATATTGTTGAAGGAGGTGGAGGTGGTTGATGGTGGAGGTGGTGGTTGTAGTGGTTGTGGTGGTTGTTGGAGGTGGTGGGGAGTTAGAGGAGGAGGAGGAGGAGGTGATGATGGGTGGTGGGAGTTGTGAATTTAATGGAGATGGTGGTAAATTTTAGAGGAGGAAGGGAGGTGGTGGTGGTGGGTTTTGGTGAAATTGGAGATGGTGGGGAGTTGGTGGAGGTTGAAGGAGGTGGTGGAGTGGAGAGGGGGTGTGGGGGAATGGTTGACCGACCTAGGGGCGGCTAGCGGCGGCGGCGGTGATGGTGGAGGCGGCGGTGGTGAAGATAAAGGGAGTTGGGTTTAGTTTGAAGGAGATGGAATAATGAAATTAGAAGGGAAGGAGAAGGAAGGGTTTAAAAGAAGAAGGAGGAGAAAATTGTGATGATGAAAGGTATGGGGAGAGACGGGCTGCTCAGCCCATCATGCCCTGCTCTTGGCTGCGGCTGTGGGAGTGGGTGCACAGGGCATGGAGGTGGAGTGTGGGGGAAGAAAAGAAAAGAAGAAAAAGAAAGAAAAATATGGAAAAAGGAAGAAAATAATAAGGAAAAAGAAAAGAAAATAAAAAAAATTATTATTATCTAATTAATTTATTATAATATATGGGAGTATAAATTAGAGGAGTAGAGAAGGAAAAAGCAAGAAAAGAAAACGTCTGTAAATAATATTATTATTTTAATAGGGTGAAAATTTGACTGTCTCAGAAACATTCTGAAAAATTCTCAAAAATAGAAATATTATTTTAAGATGCCCGGTGAAATCAGATTCGAGAAATTTATTTTAATTTTCAAATTAAAAATCCTGAAATCTTCTGGCGATACCGACCGACACCAGAATCGGTCAAATTTTGATAAATTTAGAAAAATCTCAAAAATGTATTTAGATAGAAAATGAAATTCTAAGAAGTAATGTGAAAGCCATTTTTGAAAATTCAATCCCGTTTGAAAACTAAAAATCTGGGAATCAGTCAGCGATGCCGACCGACACCCGTTTTGGAGATTTTGTAAAATAATTCTGGAAAATTCTAGAAAATCATGAAAAATATAAAATATTAAAAAACAGTGTCTGAAATTAAAATCGGTCAAATCGAACTACTAGAAAGGTCAAATCGGGCAGTCTGTCGGTATTGGGTTTTCGGGCCGGGTCAGGGCTACTCTAAGACTGAGAATTCAGATCCGATACCAAAAACATGAGAAATCACAACTTAAAAATAAATACTGGAAGAAAATTGCAATAATACGATCGAAAAAGTCGGGACACGTATCTGGGTACATTATCCGGGAACGGGGTGCTACATGAACTCTAAGATTTGATAATGTAGTTAGCCTATAAATTAAGATACTAATGAATATGTTTAGTAGTTTGTCTTATTACAGTATAAGACAGGTGATGGAGGTTGGACGGACTAAACCCTAACTTGCAACATTTAAAAGTGAAATACACCTAGAGGGGGGGTGAATAGGTGTATGGCTAATCTAATGACAAATAATGCGAAATTTAAAAACTAATTGCAACACACTTAGTGTAACCAAAAAGTGTAGCCGAATTCCCGGTGAAGGGCTCTGGACTAACTCCTCTTGATTCCTCTTAATAAGAGTTGAGGTGCTATATGAAGCTCTCTTGGTTTAACACAAGTATGGTACATAAACAAACCCCAAGCATATATATGATTTGAACAATATGATGCAATGCACAAAATAAGAAAGAGAGAGAGTTTAGAGATAGTGGATCAAACGCAAACACCAAGATATGTTTCAAGGTTCGAGCCACTGCTCTACATCCCTGTCTTCACACAGAAGGATTTCCACTATAGCGTCCACACAGGACTTCCCACACAGGGAACCTCCACTGAGGATTTGGGCAAATACAACTAGGAGTACATAACTCCTCTCTCCAACAAATATAACCTCTACACTTAGAGGCAAGACACAACAACTATCACCTCTACACTTAGAGGGATGGGCACTTAGCCAAATAACAATCAACCTCTCACAAGAGAGATTAGGCTCAAAGCCAACACTCCAACAATCACCTCTACACTTAGAGGGATACCAATCACAACCTCCACAATCACCTCTACACAAGAGGGATACTCACAATCTCAAATAAAAGAGGTTTACAACTCTAGGTGATCACAAAGACCACAAACCAATTCTTTCTCACAAAACAAGATCCTAATAGAGAGGATAGATATGATAGCTCAAGTGTGAGAATATAAAGAGTATGGAAATCAAAAACACAAATAAAAACTCTTGGGAAAAACTCTAGATTGAAATATAAATGAAGATCAAAACAACTCCCAAAAGACTTCTCCTTTTCTTGATTTTTTCAACCATTTAAAAACAAATAAAAATCAAATCTTTTAGCACAAAAACTCTTTTAAAAACTTGCTGAAAGAAATAAAATTTTGCTCTAAAAATTGTTGTCTAAAACCAGCTCAAATGTGGAGTATTTATAGCCCACAAAAATTTCTGCCCGTTAGTAGCCAGGAAAGGTCAGAAATGACCTTACGGTCGACCGCCCGGTCGACCGGCCAACGGTCATTTTTGTGACTGTTGTGCCACCGATCGACTGCCCAGTCGACCGGACCTGGAAATAGAGAGCAACGGCTCTCTGCCTGGTCGACCGCCCGGTCGACCGGAACTGGATACAGAGAGCAGAGCTCACTGCCGGTCGACCGGGGACATTTTCAGAGAGCAGAACTCTCTGGACGGTCGACCGCCCGGTCGACCGGCCACCAACCCAAGCTGGCGTGCACGCTTGTGTACGTCGGTCGACCGGACCGATCGACCGACTTCTTGTTGGCCCAATGGCCTTCCACTCTAATTTTGATGATGATCAACTCATGTAGTTATGTTTACTAATATTCTTGTGCTTCTAAGTTTCAGATCATTAACAGGATATTAGTTGGTGATTAGCTTCAACAAGGAGTTTAGAAGCTTTCCATGTTGATTCCGGTGCCAAAGCTTAAAGATCATACCTTTGCACTTGGAGAATCACGGAGTTTGGACCGAGTCTACTTGAAGATAGAAGATCGACAAGAAGACTTAGGTATCTAGTTTAGAGTTTGTGTTTTAGATCCATATTTGTAAAGCTTAGTTTAGTTGATATGCTCAAGTGCACAAAACACACACGTTTTATGATTTGATATTTGATTTTTTATGAATAGTTGATCAAAACAAGTTTACATATATTATATGTATAGTAGATGTTTTCTATTTATACATACATGCTTTAACTTGGTAAACAAACTTATTTTGATATCCCTATTCATGTTTTGGAAAAATCAAGTTTGACAAAATACAAGGTTTTGTTTTTGATAAAATTTGCAAGACACAAAAATCAATTGATATGTTGTTATATTGTCTTGAAATTTTTATCACATGTTTAATGATAAAACAAGTTTTATGGAATTTTCAGAAATGATAAAAGGTTTTTATAAAATATTTTTCCAAAATTTTCTGACCTTGTTTTGTGCTGACAGGCTGGTCGGTCGACCGCGACGGTCGACCGCACCAAGGGCCGGTCGACCGTTGCGGTCGACCGACGTGCACAGACGTGCACGTCTGTTAGGCACAGACACGGTCGACCGGGACGGTCGACCGAGTTGAGAGCTCTGCTCTCGGGTTTTATCGGTCGACCGGGCCGGTCGACCGCAGTTGCCCAACGGTCACAATTTTGACCGTTGGCGGTCGACCGGACCGGTCGACCGGCAGTCTGTCAGACTGCCAACTCAGCCTAACGGCTAGTTTTGTATAGGGGCTATATAAACCCCATCTCTTTGGGGATTTTTGCCAAGATTTCTAAGAGAAAAAATACTAGTTTTCTGAAGTGTTTAAAAGAGTTTAAAAGAGTTTTGGGGCTTTAAAACTTCTCATCCTTATTTGTTTTGGTTTTTTGGAAAATCAAAGAAAACTAGGTTTTGGGATTTTGATTTGTATTTCATTTTCTATCATATACAAGAGATTTCCCAAGTAGTTTTTCTTTGTTGCTTGTTTCCAAAAACACTTTGATTCTACACTTGAGCTATATCTTCTATCCTAAACTATTAGGATCTTTGTTTTGTGGAAAAAGAAAGAAAAAGAGAAGTGTTTGAGGTTGTTTGTTGTAAACCTCATTGTTGTAAACCCTCCTTCATTTGTTGTATCCCTCTTCGGTAGAGGTGATCGGAGTGGTATTGGTTGTGAGCCTCTTAGGTAGAGGTGGAGTTTGGTTGTGAGCCTCTTCGGTAGAGGTGTGTGGTTTGGTTGTTGTATTGGCTACGGGCCTAACCCCTCGGTTGTGAGGAGGTTGTTGTTGAGAGAGGAGTTTGGTACTCCTAGAGTTGTAAGAAATCCTCTTCGGTAGAGGTTCCCTCGGTGGGAGTTGAGATAGTGGAAATCCTACACGGTGGTGTAGGCGGGGATGTAGAGCAAGGTGCTCGAACCTCGAAACAAATCTTGGTGTTTGCGTTTTGATCCATTGTCTCTCTAACTCTCTCTCTTATAATTGTGCAAAGCATCATACTCATCATCATATCATACTTGCTTGTGTTGAGCATTGATTCATTCATATTATATACATTGCTTGTGTTGCCTTGCATCTTTCATATTGTAATTTATCCTTGATTGCTTGGCTTGATTGTGTGTGCACATATTTCATATTGCTTGGATTGCTTGTGTGTGTGTGCCTAACTTGTACTCATCCAACAAGAGCTTCACATAGCGCCTCAACCCATTTAAAGGGGAATCAAGGGGAGTTAGTCCAGAGCCTCGCAAGGGGAATTCGGCTACACTTGTTGTATTGTATTAGTTTGTGCATAATTTGCATTAGCTTCCGCATTTAGCGCACTTAGTTTGCATTAAGTTTCTTAGATTAGCACTTACACCTATTCACCCCCCTCTAAGTGTTTTTCAATTGGTATCAGAGCTAGTGCTCCTGATACTTAGGCTTAACATCCTAGGAGTGATCCATTTGCTTGCTAATCTCATTTGCATTTGTTTGTTTGCACATTCATATATAGTTTACCATGGACTTCATGACCCCTCTTAGCTTTGACCCTTCCAACATTGATGTTTGGAAGTATAGGATGTCCATGTACCTAAAGACCCTAGGTTTGCATGTCTTCCTTGCCGCCACCAAGAGATGTTATCTTGGTGATGGTAATCATATAGGGGCCAATGCACATGCCCTAGAGGCCATTAGAAGCACTCTTCCTAAAGATTATCTTTTATGTGTTTCTAACTTTGATTCCGCCTTTGCAGTGTGGAACAAATTGACAACCACCACCACCTCCAAGCTTCAATTGCCAATCCAAGAAAAAGAATCTAGCGGAGAATCCGAGCCACAACAATGCTATATGGTCCAAGGGAATGACTCCCTTGAGGTACAATCGGAAACTCAACTAGATAGTAATGATTGTGCTAGTTCTTCAAATGATTTTGTTGATCCCCATGCTTTAAATGAAGAACTATCTATTGTTTGTGAAAAACTAATAGAAAAATACAACTTGTTGAAAAAGAAGAGTCTAGGCATTAATAATGAAAATAAAAATTTGATTGCTAGACTTGATGTTGTTTTGCAAGAGAAAGAGGAGATTGCTAATGAAAGGGATTCCTTAAAATCTCAACTTGGTCTTGCACTTAAAGAAAATGAGTTTTTGAAAAATAAAAATGATTGCCATGTTCTTTTGAAGAAAAATGAAAACTTGTCTTCAAAAATTGATTTGTTTTAAAAGAGAATGTTGATTTGAAAAATAAAATTATTTCTATTTCAAATGATTTAGATGTGTGTTTAAAGAAAAACATTGTTTTGCAAAATAAGATGGATGCACATGTTTGCCATGCTAGTGTAGCTTCTTCATCTAGTCTACCTAATGCATGTACCTCTTCTTCTAGGATCAATGATGATATTTGTATGTTAAAGAAGAGAGTAGATTGTTTGGGCTCCACTATGAGCCAATGTGCTAAGAACCATACACGCTTGAAATCCTTGGTTCGAAAGAAACAAGTTCCATCTTCTATGCATGCACACCCTCCACGGCATACACATGCTCCTCACGAACACCATCACACCATGTATGCTCATGTGTACACATGTACACATTGTGGTCGAAAAGGCCATCTTGCTAAATTTTGCTATGATCGTTTACATGTTGAAATTTTAGCCAAGAAATTTGTTTGGGTTAGAAATGAGACTAACCCCCATGGACCCAATAAGAGATGGGTACCAAAGACCACCCCTCCTTTGTTTAATGTAGGTGTGGGCTCTCACATGACGTGAGAGTGATGACACCTTGGAGTGGATGCGTTCCGGACTTCATGGAAATCAAATTGGATGCATCACTTTCAAGGGAAGAGATGGTGGAGAGGACCACCAAGTTTTGGAGACAAGGAGAGTTGCCTTGAGGTTTTGGTAACAATTCCTAAACTCCCATGCTTTCATATTCATTTGTTTATGGCATGTTGTTGATGTGTATGGATTAGTATGTTCATTCCATGTTTATTAGATCCTTGACATACATGTATAGTATTTGAGACACATATGCTTATATGAACCCATATTTAGTGTTCTCACTTTTTGTTTAAGCTATAATGTACATCATGAATCTAATACATGTGAATTTACATAGTAATCATGTTTTAGTTTTATCATGATGACCTTTATATTTGTTTTGATGCTTCATGTTTTGAATATATATTTAGATGTTTGTTTTCATTAAGACTAGTTATATACTTGTACATAGAGTGGGCTACAAATAAATCTATATATGTTGAGCTTGAATGCTTATTTGAACCCATTAGATGTGCTAGTATAGTCTAGTTTTGATGATTCATACATTTCAAACTTGTATTCCATTTTTGAATTTGTTTTATGATTGTGTGTTTCACTTCATGTATATGTTTGTATTTCCAAACTTTAAGATATACATGTATACCCCTTGAGTCATTTGCCTTTCTTGCAAATCTATATTTGGACTCAATTGAGTTTAGGGATATGTATGTATACTTCATGTTTGACAATTCATACATATACCTTGAAATGAAATTTGTTGTGATGAAAATTTAGTTTTTTCATGTTTCATGTATTTATGTTTAACTTCATGTATATGTCCATCTAGTTCAAACTAATCTTATACATATACATCTTTTTGAGCCACGTGCCTTCATGAATATACATTTAGTGGACTCGTTGAGTTTTGGATATGTATGTATATTTTAGCTTGTATTAGACATACATATGCCTTGAAGATTAAATAAGGAGTTTTATATGATTTTTCATGTTTTTGATGGAATTATGTTTTAAGGAATAATTGAGCTTAATGAAATATTTTTCATGATTATGATCTTCACATATTATTTGTACACTCATATCTATTGCTCATGTTTTGTTTCTCATGAGTTATGCTTTATTGGTTAGAGTGATGATTATCATGTGAATTTCAATTTTGTTTTATTCCTTACTTGAAGGATTTCGTGCTAGTTAACAAGTTTTCCATTTAACTAGTTGCGGTGTTCTTCATTTTGGTAGTGATTTTCAAACAAAACTACATTTTTAAATCTATCTTTAAAAACCCCTACCTTCCAAGGGCGGTAGGATGGGAGATCATGTTCATGTTTGCCCTAAATTGAAAATCTTTAAAACTTGAATAATGATTGGGTGGTAGAGAATATGATGTATACACTTGAACTTATTGTTATGTCAATTGGTATCATTGAACTCTTTCAATTGGTATCATTTTGACCTTTTGTATACTCATATGTTTATTGTGTATGTATGTTTTCATTTGGTATCATCTATTGGTGATTGATACTCATTCCATTTCATACACATATACTTGTTTTATTTGTGCCTACTATATTCCTATATCTTAGAGCACAAATAGTTGTTTATGTTTAACTTGTTAAAATAAAAGTATTCAATGTTTCCTTTAGTATTTCATAAAGGGGGAGAAAATGAGTATTTCATATTTTGTCTTTCAATTGGTATTTGTACTTGAAAGATCACCTAGAGGGGGGGTGAATAGGTGATGGCTAATCTAATGGTCACATGTGAACAAATAATGCGGAATTAAAACTAAGTTGACCAAATTAAAATTTCTTTTAATTAAACACTTATGTATAACTCAAGAGTGTTGCCGAATTCCCCTTGCGAGGCTCTGGACAAGCTCCTCTAGATTCCCCTTGAATGGGTTGAGGTGCCGCGTTGGCTCTCTTGATTGAATACTAGTGTTAACAACAATCCCAAGCAAGTATGTATATCAATTATGAGCACAAGGGAATATATCATGCATATATAAGATGAACACAATAAATTGAATGCAAGATATAAAATAGAGACAAAGAGAGAGAGAGGGAAGAGTAAGCAATCGCAAACACAAAGGGTTTGTTTCGAGGTTCGAGCACACTTGCTCTACATCCCCGCCTTCGACACACGAAGGATTTCCACTATGCAAGATCCCACCGGATCTCTCCTCGGTGCCGTACACCTACAAACCCTCAGACTCCCAAGTCCCGTACACACGCAAGTCCACCGACTCGCCGAGGCCGTACCTCGAACCACCAAGAGTTCACAACCGAACTCCAACCACCAACAACGAGCACACTTGCCCGTTTCCTCAAATACAAAGAAAAGATCTCTTTGATGATCACAACACTTGATCACCTAAAGAGCACTCTCACTACAACACACCTATAGGAATATCTAGCAATGGAAAGCTCAAGTGTGGTGTGAGAAAAGCAAGGAAAGAAAGCTTTGGTAGAAAACACAAGAAATCACTTTAACACTCTCTTGATAAAAACTCCCTTTTGATTGGAAGTATTAGCACTCTATTTTGTGGAGAAAACTCTTCTAAAAGTATCAGAAAAACAGCTCAAGAAATCTCCAAAATCTTCTCTCTAAAACAAGTGACAAGACCCCTTTTATAGGGCTGCCAGAAAATAGAGCCGTTGGGCTCCTGTCAGTGCTGTCGGTCGACCGCCGGTCGACCGGCCAACGGTCATTTTTCTGACCGTTGCAGCCACCGGTCGACCGGCTCGGTCGACCGATAACCTGGAATGAACTGTCGGTCGACCGGCCCGGTCGACTGATATTTCCAGAGAGCAAAGCTCTCTTGGTCGGTCGACCGACCCGGTCGACCGGCCACTGTGCTGACAACGTGCACAGGGCTGTGCACATCGGTCGACCGGACCGGTCGACCGGTTTGGCCTGTCAGCCAGTTTCCAGGTCAGAAAACAGGATTTAAAAATCTTTTATAAAATCTTAAAAATACATAGAAATTCTACAAAAATAGTTTTACCAATATACTTGAAAGAACAAACATGCTTGCACAAAATCAAGACATGTTATAGATGTTTTGGTCTATTTTGTAACTTGGAAATATTAGCTCAATAACCAAAATGTATTTTTCCAAAACATGTTTTTCCAAACTTGTTTTTCTAAATCTTCATCAAATACAAAAACAAGATATTTGAGTTCATTTAAAAGCATGGTGTGTATGGATATGATCCACTACACAATCAATAAGAAATATCTATGTTTTTGACAATAAGCACTAAGTATGGTTTTGGTTATAAGATATGCAAACTTGAAATACCAAAATCCAAGATAAATATTTTGTCTCAAAGAAAATCTTTGTTCTAAATAAAAATTCTTTTCTAAAAAGAAATCTTTTATGAAATCAATTAAATCAAGAGTTCTATCAAGAGTGTGTGTGTGTGATATAACTTGAGCAATCCACCAACTATCTATCCTTTACATTTTTACTAAAACAAAAATACAAATTCTATACCTAGACCCAAGTCTTCAACTTCTTGAAGTCTTCCCTTGAAGGCTTCTCATCTTCTTGACTTGGTCCAAGCTTGATCCAAAAACTCCTTGGATCACCACATGCAAGCTCCAAATCTTGTTCTTTTATCCTTTGTAGAGCTATGCACCTACTAAGATCTTGATCATGAATCTGTCACTAATTAAACACAAGATCATTAGTAACTATAACTACATGAGTTGATCATCATCAAAACTAGGGTGAAGGGCCTTTGGGCCAACAATCTCCCCCTTTTTGATGATGACAAAACTCATGGAGTTATATATGCATGGATTAAAGTAAAGCTTCAAAGAAGCTCCCCCTTAACTCATGCATACCAAATAAATACAAGATATGGCAATAAAAGCACATGACATGTATGCAATGTAGGAGATGCAATCATATAGATCAAATCATAAATCAAATCTTTTGCTCCTAATTGCAAGACAACATATATGCATAAATACAAATCTTACTCCCCCTTAAGCAAGGAACCAAATACTTCTCCCCCTTAAGTAAGGAAATCATGAAAAATCATGCATATAAAATCACAAATTCTTCTCCCCCTTTTTGTCAATCATCAACAAAGGGTTCAAAGAAAAAAATACATCAAACAAATTTTTCTCCCCTTTTTGTCAAAAATAAAGAAATCAAGGAGGGGTAATCTAAATCAATCAAGAAGATTTATATGTAGAAGAGATGTTAAGCTCTCCTTGCATATAGGCAATACAAATTAAAAATTTTGAAATTTTCTTATGAAAACAAAATTTTGAAATATCTTAAAATACAATATTTTCTTTTAAGGTACCAAATGTTGAACAACCAAATTTTGAATTTTGATACCAATTATGAAATACAATGCATAAGCTTGAAGATAAATAAGATTTGAAGTAAGCTTAGCATTAACAACTTTGTGCTTTAAAATATAAGTCCATTTAGATACAAGCACACAACAAATCATATATATGTATGAAGAACTAATATCAATTGAAGGTGATACATACATATATGGGAAAGCAAAAATATGAGTATATACATAAGAGGTCAAATTGATACCAATTGAAAATATCCAATGATACCAATTGAAAATTAAGCTTAAGTGTATATATCATATAATCTACCACATGAAGAATTCGAACTAGTTAAATGAAGGTGTTTAACAACTAGTACGGAATCCTTCAATCAAGGAATAAATCAAAGGTTTTTCATGAAATATCAATGAAACACAAGGCACTAAAAACACTCTAGTATCCATAAAGTCCATATTGAAAAGAAGTGAGTGTACTAGTGTTATGTGGAACATGGCATCATGAAAAATAGCAATAAAGTTCAATATTCCTTTAAAACATAAATTTTTGAAAGCATGAAAATCATCACAAAAATTTCTTTATTTTAAAATAATTATATTTCAAGGTATATGTATATTTTGTCAACACAAGAAGCATACATACATATCCCTAATGCAATTGAGTCCATATATATAGATTTGCATGAAAGGCAAATGACTCAAGAGGTATACATGTATATCTTAAAGTTTGGCCAAAATGCACATATACATGAAATGAAAAGCACATGATCATAAATCAAATCCAAAGAGAGAATATAAGTTTAAAGATGTATGAATCATCAAAACTAAGCAATACAAGCACATTTCATGGGTTCAAATAAGCATTCAAGCACAAATATAAATAGATTTATTTGTGGCCCATGATATGTACAAGTATAAATCCTAGTGTTGACAAAAGCTAACACTTAAACTAATATTCAAATCATGAATCATCAAATCTTGAGAATACAAAATAATTTATCCAAATTATTGTAAAGTAGGATCATGTGTAAATCTCAAAAACTATTTGAAGAATAGATAACTAGTATAAATAGATTTTTGACAAACTAGTTAAAGATCCTTCAAATACATCAAATCATATGTTTTTCATAAACATAACTAAATACATAAAAAATTTAAGCACTCATGGTCTATTAGGCTCATAAATGATTTTAACAAGAAATGTGAGTGTTAAACAATCATGTAAATAGCATTTTTATGAAAATAGATATTTAAGCTCAAAAAGATCATAAGACACATTTTTAACAAAAGCACGAAAAATCATTTTTCATCAAAACACTAATCTTCATGGTATATGTATGATTAATCCAATCCTAACAATACACATACATATCCCAAATCTAAAAGAGTCTATGAATGATGTTTGCATGAAGGCAAGAGACTCACGGGTATACATGTATATTTATTAGATTTGAATTGAACATGTATATACATGAAGTAAAGCATTAAAAATTGGCCAAGCATGTATAAATGAGAATCATCAAAACTAGTCTATACATATGCTTATAGTGGATACAAGTGAGCATGAAGTTCAACTATATATATGAGTCAATTGTAGTTCACTATTTGTATATGTATAAATGTAAGTTTGATACATTCTACATCTAAGCATGTAATTACCACATGAAGCACATAAAATCTTAAAACATGAACATGCTATGAATATTATGGATGAACAAGCATGAACAAAAAAATAGGAGTTTAGAAATTGTTACCAACTCCAAAGCTCCAAATATGGTGGTCTTTCCCACCAAAATCTCCTTGATAGCAATGCATCCAAAAGTTTGTCCATCATGTCCATTGCATCCGCTATCAAGGCACCAATCCTCTCACGTTTTGTGAGAGCCCTCACCTACATCAAAATCAAAGGGTGGGGGTTTTGGTACCCATACTTTCTTGGGTCCTTTGGGGTTAGCTTTATTGTAAGGATCCCAAAATCTTTTATACTTAGCAAAATATAAATGAGGTTTCTTATCAAAACAATATTTTGCTAAATGGCCTTTGCGGCCACAATGTGTACATACGTACACCTTAGTATGCTTATGTGTAGGAGTGTGATCATGTTGTGCAACATAAGCAAATGCATGGTTATGATGTGCATGAATGTATGGAGTTTGTTTCTTTGAAAACATTGACTCCAACCTAGAATGATTTAAAGCACAAGAGTTCAAAGTTGAACTCAAACCATCCATTTTATTTTTCAAATTCTTAATCTCATTAGTTGTGGCATGTAAAGCATGGTGAGATAAAGAATCATTTTTCTTTTTCTTTTGAAAAACATTATCCTTTTCTTTTTCAACAAATTTTCTTTTAAAGATTTATTTTCTTGTAAAATACTTTCTTTTTGTTGTTCCACCATAGCAATATCATTTTTCAAAATATTGTTCCCTTCACAAAGATCATTCAATTTTGAAAATAAGGAAACATTCTCATTTTTCAAATCTTTATTTTCTTTTTCTAAGCATGCAATCTTAGATCTAAAAGAATCATTTTCTTTAAGCATGCAATCAAATTTATTTTTCCAACTTTTATTATCTTTTTCTAAGCATGCAATGTTATCTCTAAATGAGTCATGTTCTTTATGCATGCAAGCAATGTTCTTTTTCAAATTTTATTTTCTTTTCTAATCATGTCATATTTCTCAAGCAATAGATGACAAAAAGTAGATAGCTCATCATATGACATGTCCTCATCATCAGATTCGGAATTTACCTCAAGGGGGTCATCCCCTTGGACCATAAAGCATGCGTTGGAGGTGTTGCTTCCAACGTCCGAATCACTCCCGGCATAATATAGATCCTTTTCGCCAAGGGAGGTGATGATGTTCCAAGCTACAAAAGCCGAGTCAACGTTAGATACCCTAGATAAATAATCATCATTTAGGGTTGACTTGATAGCATGAAGGGCTTTTGCATTAGCCTCAAAATTCTTACCATTTAAGCAATATGCATTATTAGATATGGCAAGATAAACATGAAATCCTAAGGCCTTGAGGTACAATGACATCTTAACCTTCCAAATTTGGATGTTAAGAATATCAAAGGTGGGTGGTGACATGAAGTCCATGGTGAGGTGTGTGTACAAAAATATTGTGATTAGCCTAAAGAAGGATCGTTAACTCTTAGGTTGTTAGACCCAAATCAAGAGCACTAGCTCTGATACCAATTGAAAGATCACCTAGAGGGGGGGTGAATAGGTGATGGCTAATCTAATGGTCACATGTGAACAAATAATGCGGAATTAAAACTAAGTTGACCAAATTAAAATTTCTTTTAATTAAACACTTATGTATAACTCAAGAGTGTTGCCGAATTCCCCTTGCGAGGCTCTGGACAAGCTCCTCTAGATTCCCCTTGAATGGGTTGAGGTGCCGCGTTGGCTCTCTTGGTTGAATACTAGTGTTAACAACAATCCCAAGCAAGTATGTATATCAATTATGAGCACAAGGGAATATATCATGCATATATAAGATGAACACAATAAATTGAATGCAAGATATAAAATAGAGACAAAGAGAGAGAGAGAGGGAAGAGTAAGCAATCGCAAACACAAAGGGTTTGTTTCGAGGTTCGAGCACACTTGCTCTACATCCCCGCCTTCGACACACGAAGGATTTCCACTATGCAAGATCCCACCGGATCTCTCCTCGGTGCCGTACACCTACAAACCCTCGGACTCCCAAGTCCCATACACACGCAAGTCCACCGACTCGCCGAGGCCGTACCTCGAACCACCAAGAGTTCACAACCGAACTCCAACCACCAACAACGAGCACACTTGCCCGTTTCCTCAAATACAAAGAAAAGATCTCTTTGATGATCACAACACTTGATCACCTAAAGAGCACTCTCACTACAACACACCTATAGGAATATCTAGCAATGGAAAGCTCAAGTGTGGTGTGAGAAAAGCAAGGAAAGAAAGCTTTGGTAGAAAACACAAGAAATCACTTTAACACTCTCTTGATAAAAACTCCCTTTTGATTGGAAGTATTAGCACTCTATTTTGTGGAGAAAACTCTTCTAAAAGTATCAGAAAAACAGCTCAAGAAATCTCCAAAATCTTCTCTCTAAAACAAGTGACAAGACCCTTTTATAGGGCTGCCAGAAAATAGAGCCGTTGGGCTCCTGTCAGTGCTGTCGGTCGACCGCCGGTCGACCGGCCAACGGTCATTTTTCTGACCGTTGCAGCCACCGGTCGACCGGCTCGGTCGACCGATAACCTGGAATGAACTGTCGGTCGACCGGCCCGGTCGACTGATATTTCCAGAGAGCAAAGCTCTCTTGGTCGGTCGACCGACCCGGTCGACCGGCCACTGTGCTGACAACGTGCACAGGGCTGTGCACATCGGTCGACCGGACCGGTCGACCGGTTTGGCCTGTCAGCCAGTTTCCAGGTCAGAAAACAGGATTTAAAAATCTTTTATAAAATCCTAAAAATACATAGAAATTCTACAAAAATAGTTTTACCAATATACTTGAAAGAACAAACATGCTTGCACAAAATCAAGACATGTTATAGATGTTTTGGTCTATTTTTGTAACTTGGAAATATTAGCTCAATAACCAAAATGTATTTTTCCAAAACATGTTTTTCCAAACTTGTTTTTCTAAATCTTCATCAAATACAAAAACAAGATATTTGAGTTCATTTAAAAGCATGGTGTGTATGGATATGATCCACTACACAATCAATAAGAAATATCTATGTTTTTGACAATAAGCACTAAGTATGGTTTTGGTTATAAGATATGCAAACTTGAAATACCAAAATCCAAGATAAATATTTTGTCTCAAAGAAAATCTTTGTTCTAAATAAAAATTCTTTTCTAAAAAGAAATCTTTTATGAAATCAATTAAATCAAGAGTTCTATCAAGAGTGTGTGTGTGTGATATAACTTGAGCAATCCACCAACTATCTATCCTTTACATTTTTACTAAAACAAAAATACAAATTCTATACCTAGACCCAAGTCTTCAACTTCTTGAAGTCTTCCCTTGAAGGCTTCTCATCTTCTTGACTTGGTCCAAGCTTGATCCAAAAACTCCTTGGATCACCACATGCAAGCTCCAAATCTTGTTCTTTTATCCTTTGTAGAGCTATGCACCTACTAAGATCTTGATCATGAATCTGTCACTAATTAAACACAAGATCATTAGTAACTATAACTACATGAGTTGATCATCATCAAAACTAGGGTGAAGGGCCTTTGGGCCAACAGTACTCCCATACTTTATGATTGACATTTCGAATTTGGTATCATATGTTTTCTAAATGAAATATATTCTTACAATTGGTATCAAAATTTGTGTTTAGACATTCAAAATTTGTTATGTTGTTTTACAATTGGTAATTTGCTATGGTTAATTACAATTGGTATCTCAAAATGTTGTTTAAAGAAAATATTCAAAGTTTTGATTTGTATTTCCTATATGCAAGGAGAGCTTAACATCTCTCTTACATATAGATTCATGTTGAGTATATTATAAATTGAGGAGCTTGACAACTCTTCTTTATATGATATACGTGTGTAGGGGAGCTTCACATCTCCTCTTATGCATTACATAATATGTGTTATGTGAATTGGGGCTTGTCATCCCTTCTTCATGTAATGCATATGTGTAGGGAAGCTAACTTAGCGTCTTCCTCTTCATGAATGTATATAGCATATAACATATATTGATCCTTGTTTATTGATATCAAGATGCTTCATTGACATATTTTCTAATTGATATCATGTTTGTAGTCACCCCTTATTGATTTTTTTTTGTTTTAGACAAAAAGGGGGAGAACATTGTTTTATTGTTTTGATTGACTTAAAAAGGGGAGAAAGACTTTTACCCCTCATTTTATTGTTTGGATTGTTTAACCCCTTCTTGATCTTTTTGTTTGACAAAAAGGGGGAGAAAAATTTTATTTTGTTTACCCCTTTGTTGATGATTGACAAAAAGGGGGAGAATTATTTGAGAGTTTAACATGCATATATAAAACTCAAATTACTTCTATGCATGATTGGTACATGTTTTTTTTTATATGCATGCTTATGTTTTATATGCATATATTATGTTTTAATCTCAAGAATATTAAGTTTAATTGATATATAGAGTTTGATTTGTAATTGGTATCTAGAGCTTATTTTGTTTTGAATATTCCATTTGATATCTAGAACCAATTATTGTTTATGCATATGCATGTTCATGTTTAACATTCATTGCATATATTTATTGTTTATCCCTATGCATGAGTTAAGGGGAGCTTCCTTGAAGCTTATCTTTAATCCATGCATATATAACTCCATGAGTTTTGTCATCATCAAAAAGGGGGAGATTGTTGGCCCAATGGCCTTCCACTCTAGTTTTGATGATGATCAACTCATGTAGTTATGTTTACTAATATTCTTGTGCTTCTAAGTTTCAGATCATTAACAGGATATTAGTTGGTGATTAGCTTCAACAAGGAGTTTAGAAGCTTTCCATGTTGATTCCGGTGCCAAAGCTTAAAGATCATACCTTTGCACTTGGAGAATCACGGAGTTTGGACCGAGTCTACTTGAAGATAGAAGATCGACAAGAAGACTTAGGTATCTAGTTTAGAGTTTGTGTTTTAGATCCATATTTGTAAAGCTTAGTTTAGTTGATATGCTCAAGTGCACAAAACACACACGTTTTATGATTTGATATTTGGTTTTTTATGAATAGTTGATCAAAACAAGTTTACATATATTATATGTATAGTAGATGTTTTCTATTTATACATACATGCTTTAACTTGGTAAACAAACTTATTTTGATATCCCTTATTCATGTTTTGAAAAAATCAAGTTTAACAAAATACAAGGTTTTGTTTTTGATAAAATTTGCAAGACACAAAAATGAATTGATATGTTGTTATATTGTCTTGAAATTTTTATCACATGTTTATGTTTCAACATAAAATGATAAAACAAGTTTTATGGAATTTTCAGAAATGATAAAAGGTTTTTATAAAATATTTTTCCAAAATTTTTTGACCTTGTTTTGTGCTGACAGGCTGGTCGGTCGACCGCGACGGTCGACCGCACCAAGGGCCGGTCGACCGTTGCGGTCGACCGACGTGCACAGACGTGCACGTCTGTTAGGCACAGACACGGTCGACCGGGACGGTCGACCGAGTTGAGAGCTCTGCTCTCGGGTTTTATCGGTCGACCGGGCCGGTCGACCGCAGTTGCCTAACGGTCACAATTCTGACCGTTGGCGGTCGACCGGACCGGTCGACCGGCAGTCTGTCAGACTGCCAACTCAGCCTAACGGCTAGTTTTGTATAGGGGCTATATAAACCCCACCTCTTTGGGGATTTTTGCCAAGATTTCTAAGAGAAAAAAATACTAGTTTTCTGAAGTGTTTAAAAGAGTTTTAAAAGAGTTTTTGGGGCTTTAAAACTTCTCATCCTTATTTGTTTTGGTTTTTTGGAAAATCAAAGAAAACTAGGTTTTGGGATTTTGATTTGGTATTTCATTTTCTATCATATACAAGAGATTTCCCAAGTAGTTTTTCTTTGTTGCTTGTTTCCAAAAACACTTTGATTCTACACTTGAGCTATATCTTCTATCCTAAACTATTAGGATCTTTGTTTTGTGGAAAAAGAAAGAAAAAGAGAAGTGTTTGAGGTTGTTTGTTGTAAACCTCATTGTTGTAAACCCTCCTTCATTTGTTGTATCCCTCTTCGGTAGAGGTGATCGGAGTGGTATTGGTTGTGAGCCTCTTAGGTATTATTGGTAAATCTTCAAAACCTCTTATTGAAAATGTCCTTTTGGTAAGTGGTTTAAAACACAACCTATTAAGTATTAGTCAATTATGTGATAAGGGTTATAAAATAGTATTTGAAAAAGATGTTTGTCTTATTTATGATGCTAATATGAAAGAGATTTTATTTAAAGGTTTTCGAAACAATAACATATATGAATTGTCAATAACATGCATGTTTTCAAATGAAAATTTATGTCTTATTGCTTCAAATAATGATTATTTTTTATGGCATAAAAGATTTGGTCATTTGAATATGAAAACCATTTCTAAGATTTCAAAATTTGATTTAGTTAAAGGTCTTCCAAAAATTGCTTTCAAAAAGGATTATTTTTGTGATTCTTGTCAATTAGGAAAACAAGTTAAATCTTCTTTTAAATCAAAAGATTTGGTTTCTACAAAAAGACCTTTAGAATTATTGCATTTGGATTTATTTGGTCCTACTCGTGTTTCTTCATTAAACAAGAGTAGATATGTTTTTGTCATTGTAGATGATTACTCACGTTTTACATGGGTGATTTTTCTGAAAAATAAAAATGACACTTTTGATGAATTTGTAAGTTTTTGTAAAAGAATTCAAAATCAAAAGTCTCTAAACATAGTCACTATTCGTAGTGATCATGGAGGAGAATTTGAGAATGAATCTTTTTCAAATTTCTGTAATAAGTATGGTATTACACATAATTTTGCTTTTCCTAGAGCATCTCCTCAAAATGGTGTTGTAGAGAGAAAGAATAGGACTTTGCAAGAATGTGCTAGAACTATGCTTATGGATAGTAACTTACCAAAATACTTTTGGGCTGAAGCCACTTCTACTGCTTGTTATGTTTTAAATCGAGTATTGATTCGACCATTTTAAATAAAACTTCTTATGAATTGTTTCATGACCGAATTCCAAAAGTTTCATATTTTAAGATTTTTGGCTGTAAATGCTTTATTTTAAATACTAAAGATGCTTTAGATAAATTTGATGCTAGATCTTATGAAGGTATTTTTGTTGGCTATTCTACTCATAGTAAAGCATATAGAATTTTTAATAAAAAATCTTTTACAATTGAAGAATCTTTACATGTTAAATTTGATGAATCCTTGACTAAACTTGTTTCTAATGATTCTCCACATGATGATGATCATATTATAGATTCTCCTAAAGATAATATTGTTATATCTTCTGTTGATACTAACGTGTCTAAGGATGAAGAAATTCCTACCGAGTTACCGAAAGCCTATGTTGAAGTAAGGAATCATCCACAAGATTTGGTAATTGGAGATATCAATCAAGGAGTTCAAACGAGATCCAAGTTGAACTACATGACACAAATTGCCTTCATTTCAATCATTGAACCGAAGAATATCAACGAAGCATGTGAGGACGATTTTTGGATAATCGCCATGCAAGAAGAGTTGAACCAATTTGTGAGAAATGATGTGTGGGATCTTGTGCAACGTCCTACTGATCATCCCGTCATTGGTACAAGATGGGTCTTCAAGAACAAACTCAATGAAGTCGGTGAAGTCATTAAGAACAAGGCAAGGTTAGTAGCACAAGGGTACAATCAAGAAGAAGGTATTGACTTCGATGAAACTTATGCTCCTGTTGCAAGACTTGAATCAATTCGTATATTACTTGCTTTTTCATGTTTCATGAATTTCAAATTATATCAAATGGATGTAAAAAGTGCCTTTTTAAATGGAATAATTAAAGAAACTGTTTATGTAGAACAACCACCAGGTTTTGAACATGAAAAATTTCCTAACCATGTTTTCAAACTTAAAAAAGCTTTATATGGTTTAAAACAAGCACCTCGTGCTTGGTATGATAGATTAAAGAGTTTTCTTTTAAATTCAGATTTTAAAATGGGAAGTGCAGATACAACTCTTTTTATCAAACATGTTAATAAAGATATCTTAATAATTCAGATTTATGTTGATGATATACTATTTGGTTCTACTAACGATGATCTTTGTCAAGAATTTTCAAAGACTATGCAGAATGAATTTGAGATGAGTCACATGGGCGAACTCACTTACTTCCTCGGACTTCAAATCAAACAAATGAAGGAAGGAATCTTCATCTCCCAATGCAAATACGCTAAGGAACTCCTAAAGCGATTTGGGATGGAAAATTCTGGTCACAAGAATACTCCGATGAGTACAACTACCTTTTGGACAAAGATGAAAGTGGTAAGAATGTCGATCAGAAACTCTATAGAGGTATGATTGGCTCTCTACTTTACATTACTTCTAGTAGACCTGATATAATGTTTAGCGTATGCTTATGTGCTAGATATCAGTCAAATCCTAAAGAATCACATATTAAAGCCGTGAAAAGGATCTTTAGATATTTAAATAACACAGTCAACTACGGTTTATTTTATCCAAAGTCATGCACATTTGATTTATTATCTTATAGTGATGCTGATTTTGCTGGTTGTAAATCTGACCGGAAGAGTACTAGTGGTACTTGTCACTTTTTGGGACATTCACTAGTCTCTTGGTTCAGTAAAAAGCAAAATTCCATGTCATTATCAACAACTGAGGCAGAATATATTGCTGCTAGTGTTGCATGTGCACAAATAATTTGGATGAAACAAACCCTACTTGACTATGGCATGAATATCACAAACTCACCTATTATGTGTGATAACACTAGTGCTATTAATCTATCTAAAAATCCAGTTCACCATTCACGTACAAAACATATAGATATAAGACATCATTTCTTACGTGATCATGCTTTAAAAGGTGATATTTCTTTAAATTTTATTTCAACTGATAATCAAGTTGCTGATATCTTAACTAAACCACTAAAAGAAGATACTTTTATTAAGTTTAGAAGAGATCTTGGTATTTGTAATTTTTCAGATTTTTAAACAATTTTTTAGAATTTTTCAAAGTCTGTATTTTTTGTGCAAATTAGTCGACTTACAACTATTATTAGTCGACTTATAAAAGTCTTAGTCGACTTATAAAATTTCCTAGTCGACTCCTGTGAGAAACAGAAAGTTTCTAAGTCGACTATAGAAAACTATCAGTCGACTAGACCTATGATTAGTCGACTAGTCTTGTCTTGTAAGTCGACTAATACTGTGAAATTCTGTTTTTCTGTTTTCGGATTCCTGTTTCAAACCCGACCCAATAACTTAAGTCATGGATCCGTTTACACTCAGATTTAATCCTATCCATTGATTTATATCCAGGATTACTCTTAACCATTGATTTCTTTCTATTACTCTCCTAAACCCTAGAAAATCCCTCATTCTTTCCTTGCAGCCGAGATTTCAAGTCGACCAGAGGAGATTTAGGGCACCCGGGTTCTGCGAGTTTCTTCCACAGAAATTTCTCCAATTTCTTCCTCAGTTCCAACATTTCTGGTATAATCTTTTCACTTTCAGTTCATTTCATCCATATCTACTATCTAGTTGTTCCAATTTCAGTTTTCAACATGTCTCGTTCTAAGAAAACAAAGTTTACCCCAGGTTCTTCCTCTTCCAATGTTGATTTTAGGTCATTTCTGAGAAACCCTGCCCTAGAAAAAGATTATCTTCGTTTGTCTCAGTTAGATATCATACCCGGAAGATTTATCAATTATGATGATTTTTATGATTATGATATCATGTCCTATCTTCGAACTTGTGGATTATATAACATGTTCTCTTCAGAAGTTAAGGATGAATATTATCCTTTTCTCATTTATCTATTCTACACACATTTAAATTATGAAGATAATGAGAATGCAACCTATCTTGAATCCTTTGTTAAGGGTGTCAATATTAAGCTTTCTATCAAGCAAATTGGTCGTGTCTTGTCTATTCCCTATTCTGGCCTAACTCTTGATGAGATTGTCATGGATGATGAGGATATCTTAAATCAGATTTTTCTACCTGGTCAACATCTACCAATGACCAACAACAAGCTTAGACCTATTCCCCGTCTAATTGGTAGAATCCTCTCTTATAACATCTGCCCTAAGACTGGTAGTTATAACTACTTTTCCAGGGAATTATCGTCGTGTGTCTATGCTATCATGGCTGGACATGACGTTAATTGGGCAAAAATCATATTTGACACCATGGTCAAATTTCATTCCTCCTTCTTACCATTTGGCGCCTTTCTAACTCCAATTTTTCGGAAGTACAATATTGATCTTGCTTCTGAAAATACTGTTGTCAAGATTTTCGAACTCTTTGATCGTGCTGCCATAAATAGGATGAAATTACCTGATTTTCCTTCTGCAGAACCACAACAACCACCTTCAAATCCACCAAGTCCTCCACATGGTCCATCTACATCTTCACAACCCGATCCTCCTCCAACTCAACCAAATCCATATGCCGATGCTTTCTATAATTCCATGTCCGCCCAGATAGCATCCATTCAATCTTCTCAACAAGATTTGTTGAATTCTCACTCTCGCATTCTTGAGAATCAGTCTATGATGATGGATAGGCTGCAATCCATTGAGTCTACCCAATCAGCCATAATCAGTCTTCTCAAGGTCGGTTACCGTCCACCTCCTCCTCCCGGATCCGACAATTGAAGCTATTGGTGTTGGCGTGTCTCTTTTTATGTTATTTTCTTTTGGAAGAACTCTTATGTATTTTGTTTTTAGTACTATGTATCTTCTCTTTTTGTTAATGACAAAGGGGGAGAAGTTGTTATGTACGTTAAGTGTTTGTGTCACTTTGTGTTGTAAAACTTTGTTATGTTATGTGAGTTTTTATGTTGTGATATGTGTTCTATGTGTTATATGTTCTGTCACATATTTGTGTATCTGTGTCATAATCTGAGAATTTCTGCATACTGTGCAACATTGTGACAAATTCAATCATATTTGACATATATATGTTATGCATACTAACATATAATCATGCAGGTGCAACCTAACATTTTCTGCAGGGACAAAATATTTTTTATATAACTTAGTTACTGCAGGGGAGTTTGTTGCAGGGGGAGCCATCATAGCCATATGTTGTCATCATCAAAAAGGGGGAGAATGTTGGAACCTGACATGTTCAAGATGTTGAAGCTTCTCCAATTACAAGATTTTGATGATTGACGAACACGACTACTACATGATGATTGCTCTACCTCAGATGGTGATTACTGAAGCTCATGGGTGTTTGTGGAAGTTGTTGTGTAAAGTTAGAATGATATGTAATAGCCTTGATAACTTACACACAAACTTAACCTTTCCAAGTCGACTTATCCCATTAACCTAGTCGACTACCCCAATGTAGTCGACTTGCCATATAGTCCTAGTCGACTAGTCCACTTAGAACAAAAACCCCTAACTCTCTGTTTGGACTCTGTAAGTCAATTAGTCGACTTATCATTCCTATATAGTCGACTAACAGATACTCTAGTCGACTAGTCCCTTTTTCAAGTCGACTAATCCTGGACACAAAATATTTCCAACTCTCTGTTTGTCAAATCTAGTCGACCAGCAGTAAACCAAGTCGACTAATCCAAGTTTCAAGTCGACTACAAGGTAGTTTCAGTCGACTAAAAACAGTTTTCCAGAAACCTGTGTCTCCAACAGACACTTTCCTAGTCGACTAATATTTATACCTAGTCGACTAATAAGTGAATTTTGCCTAGCCTAGTCGACTAATCCAGTTTCCTAGTCGACTATAGGCAGTTTCTGACTGTTGGACAGTTATTCTTATCTGATCAAATTGGCAACGTTTTACAACGTTTTAATCCTCTGAATTGGTGTCATAACTTCCCCAACTGACCCTAGTCTACATCTATAAATAGGGAAGTTATTCCTAAGGCCAATTACTAAGTTTTTCAATCAGATTTCCAAAAGCCAAAAAATTCCAGATTTCTGAAAACTGAATTTCTCAACTTCTTTCTTCACCAAAAGCCATCTTCTCTTTGTGAAGAACTCTGAAGTAAAACCTTCCTATACAGAACCTTGTCCACTACAAATCCTTATCAAGGCTATAGGAAGATACTGTATTCATTTCAAAGAAGTTTGTACAAGGAGTCTTCTTGGGTGTAGAAGATTGTACAAGGTTTGTTCTCTTGGCGGAAGAGAAGTTGTGCACGTTGGCGAAGGGTGTTTTGCCAAGTGGTGCACAAGGTACTTGTTGTAGGGTGTACACAAGGAAAGTAAAGGAAAATCTCAAGCATTTGGCTTGGGGACTGGATGTAGGTCACAAGGACCGAACCAGGATAACTCTCCACTGTTTGCGTTTGTTATTTTCTGTGGTTATCTTTTTAATTGCTTTAATTTCTGCAAGTAATTTGTTTAAAGTTTAATTAACACTATTCACCCCCCCTCTAGTGTTGTTTTGCTTGTTATATAGATCCTACATTTGGTATCAGAGCAGGTTTCAAGGCAAACAACCATACAAGGATGGCAACGGAGTTCCCATCATCCCAATACAAAGAAGGGCATTCTACACAACGTCCACCGCTCTTTGACGGAACCAACTACAATTACTGGAAGTGTAGAATGAAGATCTACTTGCAGTCACTTGATTACGATCTTTGGAACATCGTAGAAGCAGCGTACACAAAGCCTACAACCAACTACAGCGCTTGGAGTGAAGAACAAAAGAAGAGTGCAAATCTGGATGCCAAGGCGATGAACGCTCTCTTTTGTGCCTTAACCAAAGAGGAATTCAACCGTGTGTCTACATCAACCTCTGCACATCAAATATGGCATACACTCGAGGTAACACACGAAGGTACGAACAAGGTTAAAGAGTCTAAAATTTCAGTTCTTGTACACAGGTTTGAATTGTTCAAGATGAAGGAGAACGAAACCATATCCGAGATGGTTACAAGGTTCACAGACATCACCAACACTCTTGCATCCCTTGGAAAGGACTACACTCAAGTTGAACGAGTCCGTAAGATTCTTCGAGCACTCACACCGGAATGGGAGAAGAAGACAACCGCCATTGAAGAAGCGAACGATCTCTCCACTATGACATTAGAAAACCTAATTGGTAATCTAATGGCATATGAAGTGCAAATAGAAGAAAGAAAGAAGGACGAACAACAACATCAATCCAAGAAGAAAGTTCTTGCCTTCCATGCATCTTCAGACACGGACAATTCGGATGAAGATGAAGAAGAAATGGCCATGCTTTCAAGGAAGTTCAAAAGGTTCTTAAAACAAGGTAAGTATAATAAAAATAAAGATACTAATGAAATTCCAACTTGTTTTAAGAGTAACAAACCAGGCCATATGAAGAAGGACTGTCCAATGATGAAATCAAAGGAACCTTTCAACAAGTTCAACAAGTTCAACAAGTCCAACAAGTTCAACAAATTCAACAAGATGAAGAAGGCCTTTCAAGCAACATGGGATGATAGCGACTCATCTTCCTCGGACGAAGAAGAAGCAACGGAAACCGCCAATATTTGCTTCATGGCCCAAGAAGATGAGGTACAAGATTATGATGCTTTATTAGAAGCCTTTAATGAACTTTATAGTAATTTCAAAACTGAAAAGATTAGAAATAAAGTTTTAATAAAGGAAAATGAAAAACTTGTTAATGATAATTCAATTCTTGTTTCTCAAGCATCATCTCTTATTTCTCAAAAAGAAGAATTTGAAAAAGTTATTATATCTTTAAAAAGAGACAATGAAGTTTTCTTAAAAGAAAACGTTTTACTTAAAAAGGAAACTTTTTCTTTAAGTTCTAGAATTAATATTTTAGATAAAGATATGATAAGTTTTAAAGTTAAATATGAAGATCTTTTGAAAAATGTTAATAAGTTTAATAAAGGAAAAGAGAACTTGAATATGTTATTATCTTCTCAAAAAATGTCTAATAACCATTTTGGTCTTGGTTTTTCAAAAGATAACAAGTATAAGCCTAATCATGTTGGTATTGGTTTTTCAAAGACTAATTTTGTAAGATCTACACATGTTCATAATTCATACAATGCTTTTGTAAAAAGAAATGATCTTTCAAAAAGAAGTAGATGCAAATATATATGGGTTCCTAAGAATTTGAATAATATTGATAAGAATATCTATGTTGCATCTTTTATTCATGAAGTATGTAATTCTAAGAATTATGTTTATATTAATAAGTGGAAACCAAATTCCAATTGGATTTGGGTTCCTAAAGGCTAACCTTTTTCGGACCCTATCATGATGGGTACCATATATAATGTTTTATCTTATAGGTACCGAACAAAGAAAAATGGATACTTGATAGCGGGTGTTCCAAACACATGACCGGACATATGCAACTATTGTCCTCCGTTCAAATGAAAAAGGGAGGTACAGTGATCTTTGGCGACAATAACAAAGGAAAAGTTATTGGAACCGGCATTGTTGGTAAATCTTCAAAACCTCTTATTGAAAATGTCCTTTTGGTAAGTGGTTTAAAACACAACCTATTAAGTATTAGTCAATTATGTGATAAGGGTTATAAAATAGTATTTGAAAAAGATGTTTGTCTTATTTATGATGCTAATATGAAAGAGATTTTATTTAAAGGTTTTCGAAACAATAACATATATGAATTGTCAATAACATGCATGTTTTCAAATGAAAATTTATGTCTTATTGCTTCAAATAATGATTATTTTTTATGGCATAAAAGATTTGGTCATTTGAATATGAAAACCATTTCTAAGATTTCAAAATTTGATTTAGTTAAAGGTCTTCCAAAATTGCTTTCAAAAAGGATTATTTTTGTGATTCTTGTCAATTAGGAAAACAAGTTAAATCTTCTTTTAAATCAAAAGATTTGGTTTCTACAAAAAGACCTTTAGAATTATTGCATTTGGATTTATTTGGTCCTACTCGTGTTTCTTCATTAAACAAGAGTAGATATGTTTTTGTCATTGTAGATGATTACTCACGTTTTACATGGGTGATTTTTCTGAAAAATAAAAATGACACTTTTGATGAATTTGTAAGTTTTTGTAAAAGAATTCAAAATCAAAAGTCTCTAAACATAGTCACTATTCGTAGTGATCATGGAGGAGAATTTGAGAATGAATCTTTTTCAAATTTCTGTAATAAGTATGGTATTACACATAATTTTGCTTTTCCTAGAGCATCTCCTCAAAATGGTGTTGTAGAGAGAAAGAATAGGACTTTGCAAGAATGTGCTAGAACTATGCTTATGGATAGTAACTTACCAAAATACTTTTGGGCTGAAGCCACTTCTACTGCTTGTTATGTTTTAAATCGAGTATTGATTCGACCATTTTTAAATAAAACTTCTTATGAATTGTTTCATGACCGAATTCCAAAAGTTTCATATTTTAAGATTTTTGGCTGTAAATGCTTTATTTTAAATACTAAAGATGCTTTAGATAAATTTGATGCTAGATCTTATGAAGGTATTTTTGTTGGCTATTCTACTCATAGTAAAGCATATAGAATTTTTAATAAAAAATCTTTTACAATTGAAGAATCTTTACATGTTAAATTTGATGAATCCTTGACTAAACTTGTTTCTAATGATTCTCCACATGATGATGATCATATTATAGATTCTCCTAAAGATAATATTGTTATATCTTCTGTTGATACTAACGTGTCTAAGGATGAAGAAATTCCTACCGAGTTACCGAAAGCCTATGTTGAAGTAAGGAATCATCCACAAGATTTGGTAATTGGAGATATCAATCAAGGAGTTCAAACGAGATCCAAGTTGAACTACATGACACAAATTGCCTTCATTTCAATCATTGAACCGAAGAATATCAACGAAGCATGTGAGGACGATTTTTGGATAATCGCCATGCAAGAAGAGTTGAACCAATTTGTGAGAAATGATGTGTGGGATCTTGTGCAACGTCCTACTGATCATCCCGTCATTGGTACAAGATGGGTCTTCAAGAACAAACTCAATGAAGTCGGTGAAGTCATTAAGAACAAGGCAAGGTTAGTAGCACAAGGGTACAATCAAGAAGAAGGTATTGACTTCGATGAAACTTATGCTCCTGTTGCAAGACTTGAATCAATTCGTATATTACTTGCTTTTTCATGTTTCATGAATTTCAAATTATATCAAATGGATGTAAAAAGTGCCTTTTTAAATGGAATAATTAAAGAAACTGTTTATGTAGAACAACCACCAGGTTTTGAACATGAAAAATTTCCTAACCATGTTTTCAAACTTAAAAAAGCTTTATATGGTTTAAAACAAGCACCTCGTGCTTGGTATGATAGATTAAAGAGTTTTCTTTTAAATTCAGATTTTAAAATGGGAAGTGCAGATACAACTCTTTTTATCAAACATGTTAATAAAGATATCTTAATAATTCAGATTTATGTTGATGATATACTATTTGGTTCTACTAACGATGATCTTTGTCAAGAATTTTCAAAGACTATGCAGAATGAATTTGAGATGAGTCACATGGGCGAACTCACTTACTTCCTCGGACTTCAAATCAAACAAATGAAGGAAGGAATCTTCATCTCCCAATGCAAATACGCTAAGGAACTCCTAAAGCGATTTGGGATGGAAAATTCTGGTCACAAGAATACTCCGATGAGTACAACTACCTTTTTGGACAAAGATGAAAGTGGTAAGAATGTCGATCAGAAACTCTATAGAGGTATGATTGGCTCTCTACTTTACATTACTTCTAGTAGACCTGATATAATGTTTAGCGTATGCTTATGTGCTAGATATCAGTCAAATCCTAAAGAATCACATATTAAAGCCGTGAAAAGGATCTTTAGATATTTAAATAACACAGTCAACTACGGTTTATTTTATCCAAAGTCATGCACATTTGATTTATTATCTTATAGTGATGCTGATTTTGCTGGTTGTAAATCTGACCGGAAGAGTACTAGTGGTACTTGTCACTTTTTGGGACATTCACTAGTCTCTTGGTTCAGTAAAAAGCAAAATTCCGTGTCATTATCAACAACTGAGGCAGAATATATTGCTGCTAGTGTTGCATGTGCACAAATAATTTGGATGAAACAAACCCTACTTGACTATGGCATGAATATCACAAACTCACCTATTATGTGTGATAACACTAGTGCTATTAATCTATCTAAAAATCCAGTTCACCATTCACGTACAAAACATATAGATATAAGACATCATTTCTTACGTGATCATGCTTTAAAAGGTGATATTTCTTTAAATTTTATTTCAACTGATAATCAAGTTGCTGATATCTTAACTAAACCACTAAAAGAAGATACTTTTATTAAGTTTAGAAGAGATCTTGGTATTTGTAATTTTTCAGATTTTTAAACAATTTTTTAGAATTTTTCAAAGTCTGTATTTTTGTGCAAATTAGTCGACTTACAACTATTATTAGTCGACTTATAAAAGTCTTAGTCGACTTATAAAATTTCCTAGTCGACTCCTGTGAGAAACAGAAAGTTTCTAAGTCGACTATAGAAAACTATCAGTCGACTAGACCTATGATTAGTCGACTAGTCTTGTCTTGTAAGTCGACTAATACTGTGAAATTCTGTTTTTCTGTTTTCGGATTCCTGTTTCAAACCCGACCCAATAACTTAAGTCATGGATCCGTTTACACTCAGATTTAATCCTATCCATTGATTTATATCCAGGATTACTCTTAACCATTGATTTCTTTCTATTACTCTCCTAAACCCTAGAAAATCCCTCATTCTTTCCTTGCAGCCGAGATTTCAAGTCGACCAGAGGAGATTTAGGGCACCCGGGTTCTGCGAGTTTCTTCCACAGAAATTTCTCCAATTTCTTCCTCAGTTCCAACATTTCTGGTATAATCTTTTCACTTTCAGTTCATTTCATCCATATCTACTATCTAGTTGTTCCAATTTCAGTTTTCAACATGTCTCGTTCTAAGAAAACAAAGTTTACCCCAGGTTCTTCCTCTTCCAATGTTGATTTTAGGTCATTTCTGAGAAACCCTGCCCTAGAAAAAGATTATCTTCGTTTGTCTCAGTTAGATATCATACCCGGAAGATTTATCAATTATGATGATTTTTATGATTATGATATCATGTCCTATCTTCGAACTTGTGGATTATATAACATGTTCTCTTCAGAAGTTAAGGATGAATATTATCCTTTTCTCATTTATCTATTCTACACACATTTAAATTATGAAGATAATGAGAATGCAACCTATCTTGAATCCTTTGTTAAGGGTGTCAATATTAAGCTTTCTATCAAGCAAATTGGTCGTGTCTTGTCTATTCCCTATTCTGGCCTAACTCTTGATGAGATTGTCATGGATGATGAGGATATCTTAAATCAGATTTTTCTACCTGGTCAACATCTACCAATGACCAACAACAAGCTTAGACCTATTCCCCGTCTAATTGGTAGAATCCTCTCTTATAACATCTGCCCTAAGACTGGTAGTTATAACTACTTTTCCAGGGAATTATCGTCGTGTGTCTATGCTATCATGGCTGGACATGACGTTAATTGGGCAAAAATCATATTTGACACCATGGTCAAATTTCATTCCTCCTTCTTACCATTTGGCGCCTTTCTAACTCCAATTTTCGGAAGTACAATATTGATCTTGCTTCTGAAAATACTGTTGTCAAGATTTTCGAACTCTTTGATCGTGCTGCCATAAATAGGATGAAATTACCTGATTTTCCTTCTGCAGAACCACAACAACCACCTTCAAATCCACCAAGTCCTCCACATGGTCCATCTACATCTTCACAACCCGATCCTCCTCCAACTCAACAAATCCATATGCCGATGCTTTCTATAATTCCATGTCCGCCCAGATAGCATCCATTCAATCTTCTCAACAAGATTTGTTGAATTCTCACTCTCGCATTCTTGAGAATCAGTCTATGATGATGGATAGGCTGCAATCCATTGAGTCTACCCAATCATCCATAATCAGTCTTCTCAAGGTCGGTTACCGTCCACCTCCTCCTCCCGGATCCGACAATTGAAGCTATTGGTGTTGGCGTGTCTCTTTTTATGTTATTTTCTTTTGGAAGAACTCTTATGTATTTTGTTTTTAGTACTATGTATCTTCTCTTTTTGTTAATGACAAAGGGGGAGAAGTTGTTATGTACGTTAAGTGTTTGTGTCACTTTGTGTTGTAAAACTTTGTTATGTTATGTGAGTTTTTATGTTGTGATATGTGTTCTATGTGTTATATGTTCTGTCACATATTTGTGTATCTGTGTCATAATCTGAGAATTTCTGCATATTGTGCAACATTGTGACAAATTCAATCATATTTGACATATATATGTTATGCATACTAACATATAATCATGCAGGTGCAACCTAACATTTTCTGCAGGGACAAAATTTTTTATATAACTTAGTTACTGCAGGGGAGTTTTGTTGCAGGGGGAGCCATCATAGCCATATGTTGTCATCATCAAAAAGGGGGAGAATGTTGGAACCTGACATGTTCAAGATGTTGAAGCTTCTCCAATTACAAGATTTTGATGATTGACGAACACGACTACTACATGATGATTGCTCTACCTCAGATGGTGATTACTGAAGCTCATGGGTGTTTGTGGAAGTTGTTGTGTAAAGTTAGAATGATATGTAATAGCCTTGATAACTTACACACAAACTTAACCTTTCCAAGTCGACTTATCCCATTAACCTAGTCGACTACCCCAATGTAGTCGACTTGCCATATAGTCCTAGTCGACTAGTCCACTTAGAACAAAAACCCCTAACTCTCTGTTTGGACTCTGTAAGTCAATTAGTCGACTTATCATTCCTATATAGTCGACTAACAGATACTCTAGTCGACTAGTCCCTTTTTCAAGTCGACTAATCCTGGACACAAAATATTTCCAACTCTCTGTTTGTCAAATCTAGTCGACCAGCAGTAAACCAAGTCGACTAATCCAAGTTTCAAGTCGACTACAAGGTAGTTTCAGTCGACTAAAAACAGTTTTCCAGAAACCTGTGTCTCCAACAGACACTTTCCTAGTCGACTAATATTTATACCTAGTCGACTAATAAGTGAATTTTTGCCTAGCCTAGTCGACTAATCCAGTTTCCTAGTCGACTATAGGCAGTTTCTGACTGTTGGACAGTTATTCTTATCTGATCAAATTGGCAACGTTTTACAACGTTTTAATCCTCTGAATTGGTGTCATAACTTCCCCAACTGACCCTAGTCTACATCTATAAATAGGGAAGTTATTCCTAAGGCCAATTACTAAGTTTTTCAATCAGATTTCCAAAAGCCAAAAAATTCCAGATTTCTGAAAACTGAATTTTCTCAACTTCTTTCTTCACCAAAAGCCATCTTCTCTTTGTGAAGAACTCTGAAGTAAAACCTTCCTATACAGAACCTTGTCCACTACAAATCCTTATCAAGGCTATAGGAAGATACTGTATTCATTTCAAAGAAGTTTGTACAAGGAGTCTTCTTGGGTGTAGAAGATTGTACAAGGTTTGTTCTCTTGGCGGAAGAGAAGTTGTGCACGTTGGCGAAGGGTGTTTTGCCAAGTGGTGCACAAGGTACTTGTTGTAGGGTGTACACAAGGAAAGTAAAGGAAAATCTCAAGCATTTGGCTTGGGGACTGGATGTAGGTCACAAGGACCGAACCAGGATAACTCTCCACTGTTTGCGTTTGTTATTTTCTGTGGTTATCTTTTTAATTGCTTTAATTTCTGCAAGTAATTTGTTTAAAGTTTAATTAACACTATTCACCCCCCCTCTAGTGTTGTTTTGCTTGTTATATAGATCCTACACATATTTCATATGCTTGGATTGCTTGTGTGTGTGTGTGCCTAACTTGTACTCATCCAACAAGAGCTTCACATAGCGCCTCAACCCATTTAAAGGGGAATCAAGGGGAGTTAGTCCAGAGCCTCGCAAGGGGAATTCGGCTACACTTGTTGTATTGTATTAGTTTGTGCATAATTTGCATTAGCTTCCGCATTTAGCGCACTTAGTTTGCATTAAGTTTCTTAGATTACCACTTACACCTATTCACCCCCCCTCTAGGTGTTTTTCACTTCTGCCGCGGTCGACCGTCCGGTCGACCGGCAAAAGGCCAGTCCAGCTATATATAAGGATTAAAAACTTGTTTTTTTATTATCAAATAAATCCCATAAAATCACATAAATTTCACAAAAATAAATTCTTGTTAGATCTTTGAAATACAAACATGTGTGACAAAAATTCAACACATATTATAAACTATTTAAACTATTTTTGTGATATTGAAATTTAGCTTAAATAAAAAATCGATATTTTCAAACTTAGATTTTTGAAATGGAAAACCGTTTTCTCCAAAACACGTAAATACAAAACATAATATTGAAATAACTTTAAAGCATATTTTATATGGATAGAATCCAATATACATATAAAGATTTATATCTATGTTTTTGACATGACATCCAATATTGGTTAAACCGAAAAATCAAAACCAATAAACTTTAAATTGAAAACTTATGTGTGTGTGAACTTGAGCATATCAACACTATCTAATCTTTACAATGATCTAAATATACTAAAACTAAACACAATACCGAGATCTTCTTGTAGAACTCCTTCTCCAAGTCGACTCGATCCAAACATGATCCAATGAGCTTGAATTCAACCAAGTGTTGTGATCTTGACGCTCGAGCTCTTGAATCACCGTGTGAAAACTCTAAAACTCCTTTATTGAAGCTAATCACCTACTAATAACTTGATCAAATATCTGAAACTAAATATCATAAGATTATTAATAAACTATAACTACATGAGTTAATCATCATCAAAACTAGAGTGAAGGGTTTCTGGGCCAACAATCTCCCCCTTTTTGATGATGACAAAAATCATGGAGTTATATATGCATGGATTAAAGTTAAGCTTCATAGAAGCTCCCCCTTAACTCATGCATAGTAATAAACCATAAAGATATGCAATGAATGCTCAACATAAACATGTATAAATGTGCATAATAAACATGAATAAACATGCTTTGATAACAATTGCTCTTATATCAACTGTAAAATCTTATATCAATTGAAAAAATAAACAAAAGGTAAACATGCATAAATATGCATATAAACTCAAAATCATTCTCCCCTTTTTTGTCAGTCATCAACAAAGGGGCTAAAAAAAACTCAAAAAAAAATTTCTTATTTTTGTCAAATCAAACAATAAAGTTATATATATGTGATATACATTCATGAAGAAGAGAGACGTAAAGTTAACTCCCCCTGCATACATGCATTTATATGAAAAGAGATGACTAAACCCTAATCACATAAAACATAATATACAATGCATAAAAGGAAATGTGAAGCTCCCTCTACACACGTGTACTACATACCAAAGAAAAGTCAACCAATTTAATATGAAATACACTCAACATGAATCTATATAAAGAGAAGATGTTAAGCTTCCCATGCATATAAGCAATACAAATCAAAACAATATGATACCAATTAAAAGATATACCAATGTCTGATAAAGGTATATATTGACACATCACATCATGATACCAAATTGTGATACCAATAGAAGCTACACAATTTTTAAAGTACCAAAAGATACCAATTGAAAGTTTTAGATACTAATTGAAAACATCTTGTAAAGATTTGATACCAATAGAGAATGAAACATTGTGTATTTTTGATAGCAATTGGAACAAATATATATTTTAAATCTTGATACCAATTGAAAATATTTTATAATTTTGATACCAAATGTAAGAATATATATATGTTATAAGCATTGATACCAACTGAGAATAAAAATATTTTTCAATTTCAATACCAAAACCAATTTCAATAAATTTGGTTTTTACTTTCATTTTAAGTAAACACAATTCACTTCAATAAAGATACCAATATAAAATGAAATTTGATACCAATTGAAATATATAAACCAATCCTTTTTGGTTAAACACTAAAATCATTTTGTAATAAAGATACCAAATAGAGAATAATATCAATTTAATATTCTTGATACCAATATTGAAAATGAAACATATATCAATTGAAAATATTCTTCATTAGGAGCTTAGGAAATCAATTGAAAAATAAGATATCAATTAACAAATATCATTTTTCAACATAAAGAGTGGGAGTAAGATACCAATTGAAAATAAAACCAATTAAAAGGTAAAAATATGAATTTTTCTCCCCCTTTATGAAATACTAATGAAAACGATGCATAAGCTTGTATAGGATACCAAATGAAAAATAATTGTCATTAAGGACTAAATCAAGTTTAACATAACTAAATTTGTGCTCTAAGATATAAAGATATAGTAAACACAATCATAACAAATATATATGTATGAAAAATTAAATACCAATCGAAATTGATACTATTTGAAATTGAAGCATATATATATAGAAACAAATATGAGTATACAAAATAGATATCAATTGTGATGCCAATTGAAAACACAATGAGGATCAAGTGTATAACTCATAAAGACCACCCTATCATGCACAAGTTAAAATGATTTTCAATTTGAGCATATAAGGTATGGTCGCCCATCCAACCACCCTTCGATGGAAGAGATTTTCAAAAATAGGATTGAAAATAATTTTAGCATAAGTTTGAAAACTCTTCCAAAATGAAGAAATACGCAACTAGTTTTATGATAATCTTGAAAACTAGCACGAAATCCTTCAAGCAAGGAATAAAATAAGAATATATTCCATGAAAACATGTAAGTCACATGATCATCGACACTCAAGGTCTATAAAGCACATATAAAGCTCATGAAAATAAAAATCATGAGTAAACAATAATAATGTGAGTGTAAGAATCATGTAATCACAAAATCATGGGAATAGACAGTGAAGGCTCAATTTGAAATTCCTTTAAAAACATAAAAAATGAAAATTTAATTTTCACCAAAATAATTTCAATTTTAAGGCATATGTATATTTTGTCAAAACTAGAAGTATACATATATATCCAAACACAATTGAGTCTATAAAGAAATTTTGTATGAAACGCAAATGACTCAAGGGCATACATGTATATCTTAAAGTTTTGGCAAAATTAGCATATACATGAAGTTAAAATTTATTATCATAAAAAATATGTCCAAAAATAGGGAATACAAGTTAGAAATGCATTAATCATCAAAATTAGGCTATACTAGTACATCTAATGAGTACAAATGAGCAGTCAAGGACAAACATATAATAATCTATTTGTGGCTCACTAGTTGTACAAGTATATACACAAGTTTTAATGAAAACTACATCTAAACATGTAATAAAAACATGAAGTGCGAAAAATCATAAACAAAAACCAATATGATCATTATGTAGATGCACATGCTATTAGAGCTATGATATACACAATAGCTAAACCATAGTGAGAACACTAAATATAAATCCATATAAACATGGGTGTCTCTCAATTATTATACATGTATGTCATAAATCTAATTATCATGGCATATGGTATAATGAGCATTATGACATGCTAAAAATGAATAATCTAAAAGCATGTAAACATAAATGGGAGTTAGAGATCGTTACCAAAACCATGAGGGCACATCTCTATGTCTCCAAATCATGGTGGTCCTCCCACCAAATTCCCCTTGAAAGTAATGCATCCAAAAAGTCTCACCATATAACTCGGAATGCATTCACCTCAAGGCACCAATACCCTCACGTCGAGTGAGAGCCCACACCTACATCAAATAAAATAGGAGTGAATTTTGGTACCCATACTCTTTGGGTCCATGGGGGTTAGCACCTTTCCTAACCCAAACAAATCTATTTGCAAAATTTGAATCATTAATTCTATCATAACAAAATTTGTAAGGTGGCCCTTACGTCCACAATGTGTACAAGTGTACACATGAGCATACATTGTGTTATGTGTCCGAACGTGAGGAGCATGTGTATGTCGTGATTTGTGTGCATGCATAGGAGGAACTTGTTTCTTGCGAAACATGGATCCAATCGTATGTGATTCATGGCACATTGGCTCAAAGTGGAGCCCAAACAATCAACACTTTTCTTCAATACACAAATATCATTTTTAATATTTGAAGATAAAGTGGAACATGCAATAGGTATGCTAGATGATGAGGCTACACTAGCATGACAAACATGTAAAGACAAATCATTTTTCAAAGATTTATTTTCATTAGAAATTAAGTCTAATTCTTTTGAAATAGAAATAATTTTGTTTTTCAAGGAATCATTTTCTTTTACAACAAAATCAAGTTTTGAAGATAGAACTTCATTTTTCTTCAAAATAATTTCACAATCATTTCTATTTTTCAAAATTTCATTTTCTTTTAGGGCAAGGTCAAGTTGGGATTTCAATGAGTCCCTTTCATTTGAAATCTCAATCTTCTCTTGCAAAGTCAAATCAAGTTTTGAAACCAAATCCTTATTTTCTTTATTAAGTTCAAAATTTTTCTTTTTCAAAGCTTTATATTTTTCTAACAATTTTTCACACACAATGGAAAGTTCTTCATTTAATGCATCGGCATCAATATAATCATCACAAGAAGAACTATCATCTAGTTGAGTATCCAAGTTTACCTCAAGGGAGTCATTCCCTTGAACCATGTAGCAATATTGGTCGGACTCATCTCCACTAGATTCCTCCCCATATATTTCGTCGTTTGTAGCGCGGGAGAGGTCAAAGTGTTCCACATTGCAGAGGCGAAATCACAATGAGAAACCATCGACAAATATTCTTTATTTAATGTGCCTCTAAGTGCCGTTAGGACTTGGGCATTGGCCTCTATATGCTTGCTATTACCAAGATAAGATTTCTTGATAGCGACAAGGAAAACATGCAAAGCTAGGGTTTTTAGGTACATACTCATTCTAAGCTTCCACATATTGATGTTAGAAATATCAAACATGGGAGGTGCAAGATAATCCATGAGTGTGTGTAAACAAGTAAGTGTGCAAATGTAAATACTAGATTAACTAGCCAAGATCTCACTCCTAAGTGGTTAAACCTAATATCAGGAGCATAGGCTCTGATACCTATTGAAATACACCTAGGGGGTGAATAGGTGTATGGCTAATCTAATGACAAATAATGCGGAATTTAAAAACTAATTACAACACACTTAGTGTAACCAAAGAGTGTAGCCGAATTCCCGGTGAAGGGCTCTGGACTAACTCCTCTTGATTCCTCTTAATAAGAGTTGAGGTGCTATATGAAGCTCTCTTGGTTTAACACAAGTATGACACACAAACAAACCCAAGCATATATATGATATGAAAAATATGATGCAATGCACAAAATAAGAAAGAGAAAGTTTAGAGATAGTGGATCAAACACAAACACCAAGATATGTTTCGAGGTTCGAGCCATTGCTCTACGTCCCCGCCTTCACACAGAAGGATTTCCACTATAGCGTCCATACAGGACTTCCCACACAGGGAACCTCCACAGAGGATTTGGGTAAATACAACTAGGAGTACACAACTCCTCTCTCCAACAAATACAACCTCTACACTTAGAGGCAAGGCACAACAACTATCACCTCTACACTTAGAGGGATGGGCACTTAGCCAAACAATAATCAACCTCTCACAAGAGGGATTAGGCTCAAAACCAACACTCCAACAATCACCTCTTCACTTAGAGGGATACCAATCACAACCTCCACAATCACTTCTACACAAGAGGGATATTCACAATCTCAAATAAAAGAGGTTTACAACTCTAGGTGATCACAAAGACCACAAACCAATTCTTTCTCACAAAACAAGATCCTAATAGATAGGATAAATATGATAGCTCAAGTGTGAGAATATAAAGAGTTTGAAAATCAAAAATATAAAGAAAAACTCTTGGGAAAAACTCTAGATTAAAATATAAATGAAGATCAAAACAACTCCCAAAAAACTTCTCCTTTTCTTGATTTTTTTCAACCCTTTAAAAACAAATAAAGATCAAATCTTTTAGCACAAAAACTCTTTTAAAAACTTGCTGAAAGATAGAAAATTTAGCTCTAAAAATTGTTGTCTAAAACCAGCTCAAATGTGGGGTATTTATCGCCCACAAAATTTCTGCCCGTTGGTAGCCAGGGAAGGTCAGAAATGACCTTCCGGTTAACCGGCCAAAGGTCATTTTTGTGACCGTTGTGCCACCGGTCGACCGCCCGGTCGACCGGACCTGGAAACAGAGAGCAACGGCTCTCCGCCCGGTCGACCGGACCTGGAAGCAGAGAGCAACAGCTCTCTGCACGGTCGACCGCCCGGTCGACTGGAACTGGATACAGAGAGCAGAGCTCTCTGCCGGTCGACCGGGGCTATCTCCAGAGAGCAGAACTCTCTGGACGGTCGACCGCCTGGTCAACCAGCCACAAGCCCAAGCTGGCGTGCACGCTTGTGCACGTCGGTCGACCGGACCGGTCGACCGACTTCTGCCGCGGTCGAACGTCCGGTCGACCGGTAGAAGGCCAGTCCAGCTATATATAAGGATTAAAAACTTGACTTTTTATTATCAAATAAATCTCATAAAATAACATAAATTCTACAAAAATAAGTTCTTATTAGATCTTTGAAATACAAACATGTGTGACAAAAATTTAACACATATTATAAACTATTTGACCTATTTTTGTGATATTGAAATTTGGCTTAAATACAAAATCGGTATTTTCCAAACTTAGATTTTTGAAATGGAAAACAGTTTTCTCCAAAACACATGTAAATACAAAAACATGATATTGAAACAATTTTGAAGCATATTGTATATGGATAGAATCCAATATACATATAAAGATTTATATCTATATTTTGACATGACATCCAATATCGGTTAAACCGAAAAATCAAAACCAATAAACTTTAAATTGAAAACTTGTGTGTGTGAACTTGAGCATATAAACACTATCTAATATTTACAATGATCTAAACATACTAAACTAAACACAATACCGAGGTCTTCTTGTAGAACTCCTTCTCCAAGTCGACTCGATCCAAATATGATCCAATGAGCTTGACTCCAACCGAGTGCTGTGATCTTGACGCTCGAGCTCTTGAATCAACATGTGAAAGCTTCAAAACTCCTTTGTTGAAGCTAATCACCTACTAATAACTTGATCAAATATCTGAAACTAAATATCACAAGATATTAGTAAACTATAACTACAAGAGTTAATCATCATCAAAACTAGAGTGAAGGGTCTCTGGGCCAACAAAAAGGAGGTCGGCAGGCTTATAGCTCTAATACTACAATCAAGATTAAAGCTACATTAAGCTATACAAGAGCTTACTCGAGCAAGAGATTAAGAGCTTCAAGTTTTTACATTATAGGAAATTTGTAAGTAATCAAGTGGTATTTTATGTTATGTTCAAATTAAGGCACAAATAAAACTAAATTAAATCTTTCTAAGTCTTTTATATTCTACCAAGGCTATTCCACCATCCTACCGCCACTTAACCAATAATTCCTTCTCCCTTTAAAAATTCTATCATAGAATATTTTGTCTCAATTTTATTGTTATCAATTTATGTGTAACCTGATATCATGTCATGACATTTTGTGTTAAAAAAATAAATAAAATAAGTATATAAAAATCAAGTGATCAAGTGGGAAACAGGCTAGTTTCATTCATATTGTATCTTGTCATATCTCATCCTGAGCTGAGTTTTCAAGAGAAAATTTCTTAAATCTATCCTACCTGACATTGGCTCCACACAGTGTCAAATTTTGGGTGATGGCTATTGAGATTTAATGAAGATTTTGCTATCAACTTCTCATCCAATGACAGCCACTCTAAACATATTTTAGCCGTTTCTTATACACCCTATAGGCTTCTATCACGGGCGGATTCTTTTGACCTTGAACCACTCAAATTCGCGCGGCATTTAGCTCACTCTTTCCTCTTAGAAGCGAAACTAAGTCAGCCTAACCCTCACACTCACTCAAGAGAGAGAGAGAGAGAACACTTGAAAGAAGAAGTGGAAGCTTGTATTGCTTATGCTTCTTTTGTTGTTTTCAAATGAGCATCCTTGACCCCTATTTATTGGCAAGAGCTTGTACAAGAACTCTCTAGATTTGGAGGCTTTTAGAATATCTAGAAACTCTCATACATTCATGTCTAAATATCTTCCTCTAGAATCCTCTATGAAATCTTCAATGGAATATCCTTCTTTACATGATATTTACAATATTGTCATAGAATACTCTAAAACTCCCTAAAATATTTTGCAACCCCACCACATAGGATGAGCCCCAGTGCACCAAATTGAGCGGTTCGTGACATTCTCCCCACCTATCCTAGTGATGCCCTCATCGATGAGCTTTATCCCGATGTAACTTCTCGATCAAGTCCTCGAACTGCCAAAGAGCTCGTGCTGGTTCTCAACTGCTCTCGCTATCAGGCAATCTCTTCACTTCATAAAGTATTCCAACCTCGGATGGTTGTTTTCTTCACAAACCGTTCTGTCTGCTATGATCTCCTCATCTTTCTTGTTGAAGTCCATGTGAATTCCTACTGGTGCTCGACTGGATTTCCCACGATTCGGATCTTTCGTGTCCTTATGGTAAGGCTTTAACATACTCACATGAAAGACCGGATGATATTTCACCGTTGGGGAAAGTTGTACCCTGTAGGCTACATTCCTCACTCTCTTCTCAATAGAAAATGGGCTTTCATACTTTCTTATCAAGCTCTTGTGTAGCCCTTTTGTGACGATCCAAAGTAGAAAGCTTGACAAGGAGCAGGTCACCAACCTGATATTCCATATGCCTCTTCTTCTTGCCATCCCATTTCTTCATCCTCTTGGCCGCCTTGCTTAGACACGAACGTACTAACTAGTTCTGCTCTTGCCACCCCTTAGCAAATTTATAGGCAGCCAGGCTATTTTCCTTGTAGCCTGTAGCAATAGAGTTAGGAGTGAGCGGCTGCTGTCCAGTGACGATCTCGAACGGACTCTTTCTAGTAGACTCACTCCTTTGTAGGTTGTAGGAGAATTGGGCTATGTCCAGAAGCTTCACCCAATCTTTCTGGTTGGCACTCACATAGTGCCTCAGGTAGACCTCCAACAAGCCATTCATCCGCTCTGTCTGGCCATCTATCTGAGGGTGGAAGCTAGTGGAGAAGTTCAAATCGGACCCCATGAGCTTGAAGAGCTCCGTCCAGAACCTACTTGTGAAGCATCTATCTCGATCACTCACAATCGTCTTAGGCAAACCCCAATACTTCACCACATGCCTCAAGAATAATGGGGCTGCTATCTCGGCTGGACACTTGGCTGGGGCTGGAATGAAGATGTCATACTTTGAGAACCGGTCGACCACCACCATAATAATGTTGCACCTTTCGAATTTGGGTAAGCCATGATGAAATCCATAGAGATATTTTTTTCAAGGTCGCTCTGGAATCGGTAGTGGTTTTAGCAATCCTGCCGCTACCCTTTGTTCCGTCTTGTCTTGTTGGCACACAAGACAAGTCTTCACATAGGCCTCAACATCATCCCTCATGCGAGGCCAATAATAATTTTCTTCTATAAGAGCTAAAGTACGGTGCACACCTGGATGTCCCACCTACTGAGAGTCATGGCACTCCTTGAGAAGCTCCCTCCTTAGGTTCCCAAAGAGCGGCACGTACAGCCGCCTCCTCTTTGTATAAAGTAGATCACCTTCTAGCCAGAACCTCCGAGTCTTACCCTCCTTAGCATACTCCATCATGTTCTTGCTCGTAGGGTCTTGAGCCAAACCTTCTTTGATGCGATCAAGTAAGGAGCTCTGAGGATGACTCAGCATAGCGGCAAACTCAGACTTTCGACTTAGTGCATCTGCTACTAAGTTATTCTTCTTGGCTTGTACTCAGCACATAGTCGAATTCGGCTAGGAAGTCTTGCCATCGCGCCTGCTTGGGAGACAACTTCTTTTGAGTTTGGAAGTAGCTGGAGGCCACATTGTCCGTCTTCACCACGAATCTCGAGCCAAGTAGTTAGTGCCTCCATACTCGAAGACAGTGAACCATAACTGTCATCTCCTTTTCTTGGACGGTGTACCGCCTCTCGGTATCATTAAGCTTCCGACTCTCATAGGCCACATGGTGTCCTTCCTGCATTAACACCCCTCCAATCGCGAAGTCACTCGCGTCGGTGTGCACTTCATATGGCTTGCTGAAGTCGGGTAGTATGAGAACTGGTTCCTCTATCACAGCTCTCTTGAAGGCCTCGAATGTCCCCTGGCACTTCGAATTCCAATCCCAAACCCGATTCTTCTTTTAGCAAGTCAGTGAGTGAAGCAGCTATCGCCGATAGCTCTTAACGAACCTCTGATAGTAGTTTACTAAGCCAAGGAAAGATCGTAGCTCTGTCACCTTGGTGGGAGGTTCCCACTCTAATATAACCTGAATCTTGGCTTGATCCATCCGAATCTTGCCTCTTCCAATGATGTGGCCGAGGAACATCACTTCCTCCTGTGCGAACAAGCACTTCTCCCTCTTCACATAGAGCTCATTGTTTCTAAGGGCCTGGAATACTTTCCTTAAATGCCCCCACATGCTCGTCCATGGTTTGGCTATACTCCACAATATCATCCAAGTAGACCACCACAAAATAGTCCAAGAAAGGCTCCAACACCTTATTCATAAGAGTGCAGAATGTGGCCGGTGCATTGGTGAGACCAAACGGCATAACTAGGAACTCGTACGATCCATACCTGGTCACACACGCAGTCTTCGATTCATCTCCTTCCGCAATCCTCACTTGATAATATCCCTAGCGTAAGTCAGGCTTAGTGAAGTATCTTGCTTGACCCAACCTGTCGAACAAGTCCGCTATTAAAGTAATAGGGTACTTGTTTTTCACCGTGATCTTGTTTAGCGCTCGGTAGTCGATGCAAAGCCCCAACAAACCATCATGCTTCTTCTAGAAGAGCACTGGTGCACCATAGGGAGCCTTTGACGGATGAATATATCCGGCATCCAGCAACTCTTTTAGCTGCTTTCAAAGGTCTTCCAATTTTGGTGGCGCCATTCGATAGGGACCCATAGCCGGAGGTCAAGTTTCTGACTCGAGTTTGATTTTGTGGTCCACCTCTCTCCTAGGTGGAAGCTTACTTGGCAGCTTGGTGGGCATGATGTCCTGGTACTCTTCCAAGACGCCTCAGATCTCCTTAGGCACGTCCTCTCCCTACTATGAGCCTTCCTCCATCTTAATGGTAGAAAGAAAGGTCGGCTTATATTGTCGACTCCCTTGGATATTTGCAATGCCGAGAGCATTTTGGATGACACATTCTCCAGCTTGATCGGAACTGTGCACGCCTTCCCTCAAGGATGCACATGGTGTTGGTGTAGGGAACCAACACGACCTTCACCTTGTCCAAAAACTCTAAGCCAAGCACCACATCGAAGTTATCCATGGTCACGACTGTCAGTTCTCCTGGCCATGCCACTCCCCTATGCTCACATCCACCTTGTGAGCTACGCCATCAATAGGAGTGAGACTGGAGTTGACGGTCTTAATGGTGCCTCTTCCCTTAGAGATCTTAAGGGCCAGCGTGCTAGCCACATCACTTGAAATTAGAAGATGAGAAGCATCAGATCTAGAAGGGCCTTGAAGGTCTTACCGAAAATTGTTGTCTCAACGAACATTGGCCCTCGAGGTCCTTCATCCACCTTTGCCTTGATAGCATTGAGTAGACGAAGTGAGTGGAGCCTAGTTTCCTCCTGTTGCTTTCTTCTTCCCTCTGGACAAGAGCAGCGAGATTAACTCTCTTGGGACAGTCCATGGCTTTATGGGGATCTCTGTAAAAGTAGCATGCTAACTTCTTCGGACGATCACTTCCTCCATTGGTGTTGCCGTGAAACTTTTCCTTCTCAAATATCGACTTAGGTGGGAATTCTTTAGATGGTTTCTCCTTTTCTCCCTTTCTCCCCCACCTTTAGTAGGCTTTCCCCTCTTGTCTTTAGGTTTGGATGAATCTCCTATCCTCTTGAACTCGATAAGAGACTCAGCCACTTGCATGGCTTGGGCAAGGGTTTGGACCCCTCGCCTTTGTAGTTCCATTTTGGCCCACCGAGCGAGGCCATCTATGAACGAGAATAGAGAGTTCTTCTCGCCCATGTCGGGGATCTCCAGCAGTAATTCTGAAAATTCTTTTATATAATCACGAATAAAATCTTTCTCAGTAAGGCGTTGGAGTTTACCTCGGTCTCGTCCTCGGCATTCTCCGGATATAATTGCCACTTAAAATCCGCCTTGAACTCTTCCCATGTGTTGATGGAACATGTGCCCTTCTTCATATCTTCACATCGCCTACGCCACCACAATGTAGCAATGTCTTCAAGTAAGAGGCACAACTTGAATCTTGGAGGCATCATCTCGAAATCTGACAGCATTGAAGTAGACTTTCGTATTCCAAAGGAAGTTATCAATCTCCCGAGCATTTCGAGACCCCTTATAAGGCTTAGGTTTGGGCACATCTTTAGCCATAAAGGGATGCGACATCATACCTCGAGTTGCTAATGCGAAATCATATTGGTCGATCCTCTCTTTAAGCTCGGCCAACTCCTTCAAGAGTACCTCCACGTGGTTCCGCAATACCGCGTTCTCCTCCCTCAAGGAAGTGTTCCTTTGTTGCAACATGTCGACGATGGAATTCAAGGCTGACTGCATCTCCTCCTGAAGCTCGTCTCCCACAGACTCTACTTCTCGATGCGCTCGTCGTAAACCTCCAGCTTATCCGCGACGGTAAACTCCATCTTAGCTAACCGTGCCTCCAGCGTCACCATGACATCTCAGGATTCTCCCTACGAGGATTGGGAGCATCCTTCGGATCAACAACTCCAACTACCTCGGAACGAAGATCGGGGCTCGACATTATCACTCCCGAATCCAGGCTCTGATACCAACTGTCACGGGCGGATTCTTTTAATTTTGAACCACTCAAACCCGCGCGACACTTAACTCACTCTTTCCCCGTAAAAGCGAAGTTAAGTCAGCCTAACCCTCACACTTACTCAAGAACACTTAAGAGAAGAAGTGGAAGCTTGTATTGCTTATGCTTCTTTTGTTGTTTTCAAATGAGCATCCTTGACCCTTATTTATAGGTAAGGGATTATACAAGAACTCTCTAGATTTTGAGGCTTTTAGAGTATCTAGAAGCTCTCGTACATTCATGCCTAAATATCTTCCTCTAGAATGCTCTACGGAATCTTCTATGAAATATCCTCTTTACATGATATTTACAATATTGTCTTAGAATACTCTAAAACTCTCTAAAGTATTCTAGCAACTTTACCACATAGGATGAGCTCAAAATGAACACAAAATGAGCCCAAGTACATCAAATTGAACGATTTGCGACACTTGATGTCTGCAGATTTGTTGAGAGAATTGACCCTCTTGTACAATTTGTGCTGTCAACTTTAAGAGCCATGTTTGCTCCCAATAGCCATCACTTCTTTTCTTTTTGTGTGATTTCATGAGTGACATTTTGAAATGTCACTTTCAAACACATTTAATACAAGAGCTTTTTCCCTCACATTTTCTTTCCCTCACATTATCAAGCACAAGTTGCCCCTTGTCTTCAAGTGAAGTGAAGCACAAGGGACTTCTCCCCGCTCAAAAGTAAATCACAGCACACCATTCTCATGTTCTCTCTCCACAATTAACTCCAGAGCCTAGCAGCCCATATATCTTTGATTTGCTGTTATATTATATGCACATATTTCTTTTGAAACAGCCAAACACTTTTAGCTGAACAAATCACTGTCTGAAATTTTTGTTTTTCACTGCCTTGCCGCCAGCTAGACTCAATCTTTGAGCTGTTGGTGCATTAATTGAAAATTCAGCAGCCCACACACCTTGAGATTCGCTATAGATTTTATTGCCTGGGTTGTTTGAACAAGCCAAGAAAATCTCAGCCCAAAGATCTCTGTCTGCAATGGATTTGCCCTTGCATTTAATGCAGCCCTTTTCTCATTATGTGTTGCTGAGCTTTTCCCTCCAACGGGCAAATTGTTGAGCCTTACAAATCGAAGCTCAACTGCACTTCTTCTAAACATATTTGAGAATACACCTACAAAACAGAAAGAGTTGGAGTTTTCAGTGAGCTGAAATTTTTTCTATACTCAAAAACAGTGAGCTTTAAATTGCAAAATCAAGAGAGGTGTTATTGATCTCCACTTTGATAAATTCTCCAGCAACATCACTCCTATTTGAAGTGCAAATCATTCAATTCTTTATCAAGATCTCCACACTTCATTCAATTCTCAATTTTCAGAATCGTGAGTTAAATCTTCTTTTATCTAACTTTGATTCTTATTTAATTGTGTCTAGTTATTGAAAATAAATTATTTATACTCCTTGATTATATAGAGCCTCACTTGTATATTTTTATTTGATTTGTATTTTTGACTAATCGGTTCTCACTCTTATTTTTAGAGAACAAAATAATCTTGTGAAATTTGTGTACCCTCTTGGAGAAGAGGAGAAAAAATCAACTCCGGGGAGGACGTTGGCGGTTGTATACCTCTTCGGGAAGAAGAGAGAAAGTCCAAGTTTGGAAAGAGTTTTGGCGGCGTAATCTTAACTTTGTGGAGAAGTTTTTTAGTGGAGTTTAAAATCTTGATGGAGAAGAGGCCTCTAGGTGGTGGACGTAAGGGATCTCCCGAACTACTCTAAAATTCTGTGTTTCTCTTTCTTACTTTTATTTCGTTCATTACTATGAATTATTTATTTAGTTTATTGGATTACGCTATTTGTTGCTTGTGTTTAGAAAATTTTCTAAGTGATTCTATTAGCAACCTATCATACATTATGCCAGTCTGTTTTTTATTCTGCCAGTAATATTATTGTTGTTGTAATTTTTCTAAGTATTTTGATTCTACTTATAATACAAATTTTCTGTAAATTTTTTAGCTATAATTTAGCTTTATCCCTATTCACCCCCCTCTGGGGACCAACCGACTAATCTGTAAATCACTTGTAATGTCTCTATTTTTGAAATAAAAGATTTAATAATGAATAGTATTTTCGTATTGCATGTATTTTGTGTAATTATTATTGTTGTTATGTATTATTATTATGGTTAATCTATTGGTAATTATTATTATTGTTATTGTTAAATATCTTTGTGTATTATTGTTAATATTCTTATTATTAATATTATTGATATTTATTTTGTGTATTACTTAGACAAGCTCACTTCTTGCCCCCCTATTTTTCTTTTTCTTTCATTTTTTATTTTTTATCCTAAGCTCAATCCAAATCCAAGTACCCATTTTCATATGCTCTTTTACCATTAACCCATATCTGTTTCATATTTTATTTTATTTTTTATTCTTTTATTCTTAGACAAGCTCACTTCTTGCCATGAGCTCATTTACATGCCTTCTATTTTTCTTTTATTTGATTCAAAATCAAATCAAAACATCCCAATATCTAATTTTAATCTTACCTCAAATCTAAATCCTAACAAAAATTATATCTAATCCTCACTTACCGCAAATTCAAATTCTTTTTCAAAATCACAATCTCAATTAATTCTATTTCAAAATAAAATCTTAATTAATCTTAAATCTAATTTAATCCTTATCTTATCACTAAATCCTAAATCCTAACTATGTAATCCACCTAATCACTAACCCTATATCTCTCTCCCTATATTTAATCCTATCTAATCTTATCCATCAAATATAAATCTTAACCAACCCAATCCTCGTAATCCTAACTACTAAATCCTATAGCTTAATTAAATAAAAATTCTAGCTAACCTAATCTCTCATTATCTCCTAACCCTAACCATTTAATTTTAAATTATCTTAATCCTAACTATATAATCATAACCAATTAACATCTCCTATATAAACATATAATCTTAAACCAAAACTCTAACCTAATTTCCTCCTCCTTTCTTTGCTGGCAGCCCCAACCCACCATGTGACGTCCTCTTTCTTCTCCAGGAGACCTCGATGGCAGCTCGCGACACCCCGACATCCTCCGCGGCCTCCGCCTCCTCCGCCGTCGAACTCTCCATGGCTGCCCGTGAGTTCCTCCCCTCTATAACTCTCTTTTTCTCTTCTCTTTATTCCTAAGTGTAAATTAATGCATGGTATATAAAGTAGTGTGTGTATTAATATATGTGCATGTGTTTAATTATTTGTGTGATTATATATGTTTTAGTGTGTGCATGGGTTAGTGAGTGCTTACTCTTGTGTCATTTCTTTATTTCTTTATTTCTTGTTGTCAATATTATTTATATGTTACATGTATCATTTCATTTCACCGTCTGATATATTTGACCAGCATAATTACTCGTACCATTTCATATGACATCAGTGACCCTGCACCTTATGTATCTAGTTGACATGAGTATTTATTGGCGTCATTTCATGTGTTGGTAAATCGTTGTTGTTGACTTAGGCCTAGTATTGTATACCATATACCAGACTTGATCTTGTAACTGACCCAGTTGTGATAAATCTTAGAATATAAATTTATTGATCTTGAGATTGATTGGTTCGTGATTGAAGTTAGAGATTCATATTTATATATAGTGTTTATTGACTGTTATTGGTGATATTTCGACCAGAACATTTTAGATATTGAGGACAAGTAGGTGTGACATTGTCTTTATCGATGGGCTGACTGATACACGAATTGATATGGACTTAATTAGAGTTAGAGTTGACCCATGATATATTTTTATATTGGATCTTGATTAGTTTATAGAGGAGATTGATCTTGTTAGATTGTCATCAGGTTTTGTGTATAGAACTTACCTTTGATATCGATATGTAACATGATTTTAATTTTAGATTATTAAAACAAGGACTTTCGGATTTACACTGATTATATTGATTGAGAACTGATGATCCTATCAATGTTGGATACTAGTTGTAGAGATCATCAAGTGTCATTTTCTTTGAAAATCCATCACTTGATTCTTTGATATTCTTGATTCCAATCTATTTTCAAATCGATCTGAAATTTTCTCCTTGATTCCTGTCCTTCATATCAATTCTATTTCCTGATTTTATCTCTTGGAACTGGTTACTAATATATCTGATTTTGAGGATATTTTCATTCTTTATTTGTGATCTCGATATCTGTTGTTTTAGTTAATCTCGAGGATATATTCAGTGTTTCATGATTGGTTCTTGACTATTTCAGTTATTCAGTTACAGATATTGAGTTATTATAAGAGTGATTTCAATAATATTGGGGGGTGTGTGTGTATACACACACAAAGTTTGATAACAGTTATTGGGGACTTAAAGGACTAGAGTAGATAGTAGATTGATCAATATATGTAAATTGAATTTACCTGAACTAGATTTACAGATGTGCAGTAGATTTGTTATGTTGTTTGGATCTGTGACTGCGATTGATGGAAGTGTAAGTGGATTGAAGACATTGTATCGGATTGAATATTGATAATCAGTTGAGGAGTGTTTATTCCATTATATTGAGATTGGGAGCAGATATAGAAGATCATAGTAGATTGATAAGAGATGAGAGAACTGATTGATTGTTTATTGGACTTGTGGATTACTGTACCGGATCACTTTGATATGAATTGATATTTGATGTTCACGATAATTAGATTGAGACTATGGGTTGATGGATCAATGTTTAAGCCTATTACAGTAATTATTCATGTTACTGAAAGTTACTGGGAAAGTATCGTTAAACCGTAACCGTCGGTACAGCTCTATTCATCGCATACATTGTGACCATTACTGTTCACATTCTTATTACTGTTCACTATGTATACGATTACTGTTACTGTTACTGTACTGTTACTGTCACCGCATCATCCCAGTATTCTAGAAAAATGGATATTGACTAATTTAACTGAATTGAATAATAATGTAAAAGGACAACTTACACTGGGATAGGGAAAATTGATGAAGGAGACAACGTCTGTATTTTTGGTGGACCTAGGATACATGTTGCGCAGTCGAGATACGTTTCTACTGCTCTGGGGGATGACTGACATCCCATCTGTTTTTTGTTTTATAGTGTTACTGTTAGTATTGCTCCACAGTGATACTGTGAGTACTATCACTGTTATTGACTATCTGGCAGTAGGGCCTGGTTCAGCGCCATGCATCTGGGCCGTGGTCCCGGGTATGTACGGGACACATCTTGTATGGACAATGTCTCCAACCAATCAGTTTCAATAACTTATGATCTCGATTGACACGTGTGATTAGACGTAGTATGAGATGCATCTGATTGTCTTTACCTGATTATCTTTACCTGATACATGTGGCAATTGGTGTTCGCTGACATAATAAATAATGTATTGTAACTGATTATCTTTACCTGATACATGTATGTATCTTGAACACCTGATGATACATCTGACCTGATTGGACATTTGAATCTAGTACTGATTGACTCTACCACATGATATATAGATTATGATGGACACCTGACATCTGATTCTATCACTGACTACTTTATTTACTGTCTATTTATGTTTGCATATTACAACAGTCTTATTCCAGTTTATAGTTTCATTTCATATGCTTACACATTATATGCATGTGCACTTTTTCTTTTATTTTACACACTCACTAGGTCATTTTTGACGACCCTGGATTTGCATGTCAAGATATTGGATGTTTTATTTTATGGACCAGGTATTCGATGAGGCTAGACATGTTACGAGGACCTGAAGTTTCTCTCTACTTATTCTGATATTATTATCTTCCTTTTCATTTCTATTGATTTTGTAGTTTCCTTGATTCTCTATACTGTTGGCCCAAAAGCCCACCACTCTAGTTGTGATAATAATTAACTCATATAGTTATAGTACTAATAATCTTGTGTTTATATAGTTTCAGATATTTGTCAAGATCTTAGTCGGTGTTTAACTTCAATGAAAGATTCAAAGTCAAGTTTTAAAGTTAGCGCGTATTGATTCAAGAGCTTGCGCATCAAGATCGCATCAAGTACTCAAGAGGAGTCCAGCTGTTGTGAGAAGAAGATTTTCAAGACTCATACACACACACACAAAATTTATATAGTGTTTTCATAAGAATAATTTTGATTTTAGAAAATTTCGTTCTGGTTTTGAGCTTCAAAGTAGATAACTTTGTGTTTCATGAATAGAGTTCATCAAAACAAGTTTACATGTTTTATATGTGTTTTAGATTTCATAAATACACATTGATGGTTTAAATGTTTAGAAAAACTTATTTGATGTTTCTATAACATGTGTTTAAGTTTTGTATTTATCAAAACTTTATTTAGAGCTTATTGTCAAAAACATAGATATTTCATCTTATATGTGTATTGGATCATATCCATATACACTATGCTTCAAATGAGTTTTAAATATTTTGTTTTTGTATTTAGACAAGTTTTAGAAAAATCAGTTTTTAATTTCAAAGTTGATTTTTTAAAAATACCGATTTTTGTTTAAAGCTTAATTTCTGTATCAAAAAAATAGTTCAACTTATCTGCAATATGTGTTGATTTTTGATAACACATATTTGGATTTCAAAGTATTTCAATGAACTAATTTTTGTGGATTTAATGTGATTTTATGGGATTCTATAGGATGTCAAAAAACCAAGTTTGAATCCTTAATGATCCCTGACCTGGCCTTCTGGCGGTTGACCGACGTGCACAGAAACATTCACATGCTCTGGCTGGAGGGCCGGTCGACCAGGCGGTCGACCGACCAAGAGAGCAATGCTCTCTGATTCTGGCCTCGATCAGCTGACCGGTGACCGATAGGTCTTTGACCGGGGTGCGGTCGACTGGGCGGTCGACCGGTAACCCCGACGGTCATAAATATGACCGTCGGCCGATCGACTGGCCTGGGAATTTACCCAACGGCTAGTTTTTGTAGCTTTATAAAAGGGGGTTGTTTTGGCTAGTTTTATACAAGATTTTGGAGAAGTTTGGGAGCCAGTTTTCCCCATCTTTCTTAGAGTTTTTTTTCTCCACATATTTTGGGCTAAAACTTTTATATCAAAAGAAGAGTTTTAAAGAGTGTTTATCTTGTGTTTTCAAAAGCAAATTCCTTTAGATTTTTCACCACAAATTCTTTCTAGTTTTCTCACACAAGCTTGAGCTTTCCAGTGCTATATTTATTCTATAGGATACTTCTCGTGAGAGTTGTTTTTGGTGATCAAAGTGTAGAGATCACCAAGAGTTCATCTTTGTATTTGAGGAGGCGAACTTGTGGGTTCGTGTTGTGATGAGTTCTTGTGGGAGCTCGGTGTAGAGGTACGGCCTCGGCAAGCTAGTGTGCTTGCGTGTGTTGTTCTTGCAGGAATAAGCGAGGGACTTGCGAGTTCAAGAGTTCTTGAGGGAGCTCATTGTAGGTGTTATGGCGTCGGGTCATCCTACGGGATCGATTATATTGGAAATCCTTCATAGTGTTGAAGGCGGGAACGTAGAGCAAGTGTGCTCGAACCTTGAAATATTTCCCCCGTGTTTGCCATTGCACATCTCTCTCTCACTTGTGTTTGCCCACACTTGTGTTTTCCCACACTCTCTTGCATGCTCTTATTGTTCATATATGTTACATACTTGATATTTTCTTATGCTTGGGATTGTTTGCCCACACTTGTATTCAACCAAGAGAGTCATAGTAACACCTCAACTCCTAATCAAGAGGAATCTTGAGGAGATAGTCCAGAGCCCTTCATCGAGAATTCGGCTACACTCTTTGGTTATACTTTGTGCGTTTACATAATAGTTTTAGTTTGCACAATTAGTTTTAATTCCGTATTAGTTTTGCATTTGATTAGCTTATCACCTATTCACCCCCCTCTAGGTGACATACATATACATTGCTATCAGTTGTTATTCCTTTTCTGTATTCATTCGATATTATATGTGGACATTCATATGTAGCAGTATTGCAGTAATGTTAATTTTTCATAGTGATTATATAACTTGTTCAGGTTACTTTAGGCCTAGCGTGTATACATGGGGTATTTTCCTTGCGTATATACGTCGCTGACTCTCGTCGCGACTCTGTTTTCACGTATTTTAGGAAGCGGAACGTAACAGGGTTTTCTTGGTATCAGAGTCAGATTCAACATAAAAAGAGGACCTAGTTCTTATCAGTAACTTGAAATAAGTTATATTGACACTGCAGTATAGATATAGAATTCACACAATGATATTGAGTCCACTTGAGAATTTATCGTCCTCCCTTTGGATACCATATTTTTGATTTTTTTGATATCCCTGCTTCTAACTCTTCTTTTAGAGTGATCTAGATTACATCTTGATTATTATTCTTCTTTCCAATTTTATTTCTCTAATTTTATCACCTGAGTTTGATCACTCCATGTTGAAGCCGGTAGCAGAGTCAGAGCGCGCAGCGGAATTGTGGTGTCTCAGAGAGGCAACGCGGAATCTTTTTTATTTTCTCCTTTAACTTTGATTTCTTTTATTATTCCTTGCTATATTGAATTTCGAGGACGAAATTATTTTATAAAGTGGGTATAATGTAATACCTCTATTTTTGAAAAATAAGAATTAATAATGAATAGTATTTTTATTGCATGTATTTTGTGTTAATTATTATTGTTGTTATGTATTATTATTATGGTTATTACTATTGGTAATTATTATTGTAATTGTTAAATATCTCTGTGTATTATTGTTATATTCTTATTATTAATATTATTGATATTTATTTTGTGTATTATTCTTAAACAAGCTTACTTCTTGCCCCTTTTTTTCTCTTCCTTTTTCTTTCATTTTCTTATTCTTTATCCTAAGTCCAATCCAAACCCAAGTACCCATTTTTAAATGCTTTACCTTTTGCCATTAGCCCATATCTGTTTCATATTTTTCTTTTATTTTTCCTTGACCCAAGCCATTAGCTCATTTCCATTCCTTCTATTTTTCTTTTATTTGAGTCAAAATCAAACCAAAACCTATTACCAAATATCTAATTTTAATCTTACCACAAATTCAAATCCTAACAGAAATCAGATCTAATCCTCACTTACCCCAAATCCAAATTCTATTTTCAAAATCATAATCTTAACTAGTTCAATTTCAAAATAAAATTCTAACTAATCTTAAATCTATTTTAATCTTTATCTTATCAAATAAATCCTAAACCTAACTATGTAATCTTATATCTTAACTACCTAATCACTAACCCTATATCACTTTCCCTATATTCAATCCTATCCATCAAATACAAATCTTAACTAACTCAATCCTCGTAATCCTAACTACTAAATTCTATAGTTATCTTAATTAAATAAAAATTCTAGCTAACCTAATCTCTCATTATCTCCAATCCTAACCATCTAATCTTAAATTATCTTAATCCTAACTATATAATCATAACCAATTAACATCTTTATATAAACATCTAATCTTAAACCAAAACTCTAACCTAATTTTCTCTTTCTTCCTTTGCTAAAAGCCCCAACCCACTATGCGATCTCCTCTTTCTTCTCCAGCGAGACCCTGACATCCTCCAGGGCCTCCGCCTCCTCCGCCGTCGAACTCTCCATGGCCGGCCGTGAGTTCCTCCCCTTTATAACTCTCTTTTTCTCTTCTCTTTATATTCCTAAGTGTAAATTAATGCATGGTGTATAAAGTAGTGTGTGTATTAAAATATGTGCATGTGTTTAATTATTTGTGTGATTGTTAGTGTGTGCATGGATTAGTGAGCGTTTGCTCTTGTACATTTCTTTATTTCTCGTTGTCAATATTATTTATATGTTACCTGTATCATTTCATTTGACCGTCTGATATATTTGACCACTATGATTACCCGTACCATTTCATATGACATCAGTGACCGTGCACTTTATGTATCTAATTGATATGAGCATTTATTGGCGTCATTTCATGTGTTGATAAATTATTGTTGTTGACTTAGGCCTAGTATTGATATACCATAGACCAGACTTGATCTTATAACTGACCCAGCTGTGATAAATTTTAGAATATAATTTTTTTGATCTTGAGGTTGATTGGTTCGTGATTGAAGTTAGAGATTCATACTTTATGTATAGTGTTTATTGACTGTTGTTGGTGATATTCAGACCGGAACTCTTTTGGATATTGAGAACAAATAGATGTGACATTGCTTTATCGATGGACTGACTGATACACGAATTGATATGAACTTAGTTAGAGTTAGAGTTGAACCATGATATATTTTTATATTTAATCTTGATCAGTTTATAGAGGAGATTGATCTTGTTAGATTGTCATCAGGTGTTGTGTATATAACTTATCTTTGATATCGATATGTAACATGATCTTGGTTTTAGATTATTGAAACAAAGACTTTCGGATTTACCCTGATTATATTGATTGAGAACTGATGATCCTATTGATGTTGGATACTAGATGTAGAGGTCATCAAGTGTCCTTTTCTTTGAAAAATCTATCACTTGATTCTTTGATATTCATAATTCCAATCTACTTTCAAAGCGATCTGAAATTTTCTCCTTGATTCCTATCCGTCATATCAATTCTATTTTCTAATTTTATCTATTGGAACTGGTTACTAATAAATCTAGTTTTGAGGATGTTTCCATTCTTTATTTGTGATCTCCGTATCTGTTGTTTTATTTGATCTCGAGGATATATTCAGTATTTTATGATTGGTTCTTGACTATTTCAGTTATTCAGTTACAAAGGTTGAGTTATTATAAGAGTGATTTCATTGATATCGGGGGGGAGGGGTGTGTGTACACACACACATACAGAGTTTGATAGCACTTATTGTGTGATCTCAATTATTGGTGACTTAAAGGACTAGAGTAGATTGATGAATACATGTAGATTGGATTTACCTGAACTAGTGGATTTACAGATGTGTAGTAGATTTGTGATGTTACTTGGACCTGTAATTGAGATTGATGGAAGTGAAAGTGAATTGATGATATTGTATCAAATTAGATAGTGATGATTGGTTAAAGGTAGTTAAGTGCTTATTCCATTATATTGAGATTGGGACATACCAGCGGATATAGAAGATCATAGTAGATTGATAAAAGATGAGAGAACTGATTGATTGTTTATTAGACTTGTGGATTACTGTACCAGATCACTTTAATATAGATTGATACTTTATGTTCACGATTATATTGAGACTATGGTTGATGGATCAGTATCTAGACCTGTTACTGAAAGTTACTGGAAAAGTATCGTTAAACCGTAACCCTCGGTACAGCTCTATTCATCATATACACGGTGACTGTTATTGTTCACTATTCTTATTACTGTTCACCGTGTATACGATTATTTTTGCTAAAACTGTACTGTAACTGTTACTGTTACCGCATCATCCTAGTATTCTATTAACATGAATATTGACTGATTTAACTGAATTGAATAATAATGTAAAAGGACAACTTACACTCAGTTTGGGAAATTAATGGAGGAGACAGCGTCTGTATTTTGGGTGGAGCTTGGATACAGGTTGCGCAGCCGAGATACGATTTCACTACAGGGTTCCGGGGATGACTGACATCCATCTGTTTATTATTTCACAGCATTATTGTTAGTATTGTTCCACAGTGATACTGTGAGTACTGTTAATGTTACTGACTACCAGACGGTAGGGCCTAGTTCAGCGCCAGGCATCTGGGCCGTAGTCCCGAGTATATACGGGATCCACCTAAAGTATGGATAATGTCTCTAACCAATTAGTTTCAATAACTTAGGACTTCGATTGACACGTGTGATAGGCGTAGTATGAAATGCGTCTATTGCATGTGACAATTGGTGTTTGCTGACATAATAAATAATAATATACTGTAACTAATTTTCTTTACCTGATACATGTATGCATCTTGGACACCCGATGATACATCTGACCTGATTGGACATTTGACTCTAGATTTGACTGCCTCTACCACATGATATATAAATTGTGATGGACACCTGACATCTGATTCTATCACTGACTGCCTTATTTATTGTCTATTTATGTTTGCATATTACTACAGTCTTATTCTAATTTATAGTTTCATTTCATACGCTCACACATTATATGCATGTGGACTTTCCCTTTTATTTTACACACTCACTGGATGCTTTCTGATGACACTGAATTAGCACGTCCAGATATTGGATGTTTTTATTTTATGGACCAGATATTCGATGAGGCTGGACATATTGCGAGAAGCTAGAGTTTCTCTCTACCTATTATGATATTATTGTCTTTCTTTTCATTTCTATTGATTCTATAGTTTCCCTGATTCTCTATACATTGCTATTATTCGTTATTCCTTTTCTGTATTCATTCGATATCATATGTGGACATTCATATGTAGTATTGCAGTGATGTTAATTCTTCATAGTGATTATATAGCTCGTTCAAGTTACATTACGCTTAGCGCATATACGTGGGGTATTTTTCTCGCGTATATACGTCACCGACTCTCATCGCGACTCCGTTTCTACGTATTTTGGGAAGCGGGGGGACATCACTTCACCAAATCTCTTAGTAATATGTACATACACTATATACACATCATTTCATCAGAACTCATACATATATGTACACATACATATATATACACTCATTCATATTATCAATACATATACATATATATATATACACACACACACACACACACACACAAACACACATACACACACACACATATATATATATATACACATCTATGTATATATCTACTCATCCATACGTGAAAAAAGCATGAAATAAACTTTTAATATTTTCAGGGTGTTACAACATCTTTACACCGGGAGCGGTGTCCGAGATAGAAAGACTGCAGAAAGCTCCCTCTCTGACTCGATCGCAATACATGATCACTCATTACAGAGCGGTTGACTAAATCCAACCCTACAAATAAGAATAGGGAAGTTCCTCTAGTGGATTATACTCTGTATCTCATTCAAATTTCATATATTTTATTAAAGTCATTTAATAAAATTACATTCCGATTCTTAATCACTTCCTTACATCCTTCACAAGATCTGTCGAAGCTGCTTGTCGACCCTAATTCGACCAGCCTACGAGATCCTCTATTCAGAGTCCTCTATTGTGTGTTCCGAGAAGGGAAGCTCTCACTCGAGAATGATAACACAAGCATCTGCCTCCAGGCTCTCTCAAGCTTATCCCCAATTGGGCAACTACCGACCGGAAGGTTCATCTCCAATTGGGCACCACCTGGCTCATCCCCGATTGGGCAACTGTTATGCGGAAGGCTCGTCCCCAATCAGGCCATCGTCATCCCTTAGGCTCTTCCCTGATTGGACAACTATCATCCAGAAAGTTCATCTCTAACTGGGCAACTGCCAGGTTCATCCTCAATTGGGCAATTGCCCCTGAGAGGCTATCCCCAATTGAGTAACTGCCAATCCAGCTCTATAGCTCAGGGCTTCCCTTACTCGGAGTCTCCTCTTTGTGCATTCCTGGTTGGGCAACTACCGTCCGAAAGATTCATCCCCCGCTGGGCAACTGCCAGGCTCATCCCCAATTGAGCAATTGCCAATCCAACTTTATAGTTGAGGGCTTCCCTCACTCGAAGTTCTTTATTTATACGTTCTGAGGAGGGAAGCCTCACTTGAGAATGATAACATAAACATCCGCCTCCGGGCTCCTTAAGTTTCATCCTTAATTAGGCAACTTTCTCCTGGGAGGCTCATCCCCAATTGAGCAACTACCAATCCAACTCCATAGCTGAGGTCTTCCCTCACTCATATTCCTCTATTTATGTGTTTCGAGAAGGGAACCCCCCCCACTCAATATCAGTAACACAAACATCTGCCTCTGAGATCTCCTCGGCTCGCCCCTCCAAGTTGGGCAGCCTTCCAAACGGACCAGTTCATCTTCGTAGCTGAGGCTCCCCCTCACTTAGAGCCAAACGTCTGTACGTTTAGAGATGGAGCCTCCATTTAGAGACGATAACACAGACACATCACCTCCTTGCCATCCGGGAAGTCAAGCCTCTGAAGGGGTATGATCATTCAACACAATACATACAAGGCAAGATCTAGACACGACTCAGTCATTTTCATTACAAAATACATGTCATTACATTTCATTAAATTTCATCGACACATCTGACTAATGGAATACATGAAATCTGTTTATATCTCTGTGTTTACACTTTGAAAAAGAAATACAGTTAATTCAGATCTAAACACCCCGATCCCTCCACCGTTGATAGCCTATTGATGCATAACAATGAGGATATTTTCATCATAGGGCATCTCTTGAAAGCCATCGTCCATTTCCAACCATGCAGTAGTTCCTAAATAAGCAAACAACTCCCAGGAAGCCCTCCAAATCCAGAGCAACATCCCAAGGTCCAAACGTACTCCGGCAAGATAACAAGCCAATGATGATATCACATTATGATCCTGTGTTCTAAGGAAGAGGTCAGAACTTTGGAAGAAAGAGTGATTCATCGATGGAGCCCCGATAAAAACACCCCTCATACTCCTCTCATGTTTCTCGCCGCAAGAAAAGAGTATCCAAGCGCGAGGCAGCCACATCCAACCTGGATGGAACCTCCAACACAGGCGAGACGGCTATAGAATCGTATCTGCCTCCTTAACCGCCCAATAGAGTTTTTCCTCATTCTTCGTGCACGCTATTAGAAAAGGACTCCCAACCTCAAGATCGAGATTGGACCGAACAAATTGGTGACTAGACGAACAAACTGAGTTGAAGTAGGAGCCACACCTATCACCCCAAAAAATGGCACCCTATCACGACACCTAATGTATTATAACAGGTTCATCATGACAACTAATGTAACACACCAACCAGACTCCCGCATGGCAAGAGCCCAACCACCACCTCCTCCACTTTCATCCTCTCCCTTTCCTTCCTCCATTTGACATGGAGATCCAGCAGAATGAGGAAAAGAAATTTTAAAGTAAGGGTTCTACTCTATTTATAAATGGAAGAGAAGCGGAATCGTCTTCTTTCAAATTTCCAATCCCTGAAAAGTCGATCCGCGTCTCAAGGTTTTCAGTCAACCGAATCAGCAGAAGATCAACCATCACCATCAAAGCATGAAGCCCTACCTCACCAGTCATTATGTCTCCTGAATTCGAAAGGACGCAGAATCTGACCCTAAAGAAATCTAGCCGATCGATACTACAGCTGAACCAGTTGTACAACTTGCAATTAAATCCTGAAGATCCGTACTTATCATTCAGATCCTCATCTTCCCATGGAACATCAAAGGTATTAAAAGGTCTCCTACCAACTCTGCTTTTTTGACTTCCCGTCAGCAGGCTCCGACAATCAAAAGATCAGGGGCATCTGGTCAAAACCTGACCTCATCTAAGATGGCGACACGTGTCCCTCACCTTTCAACTCTCTGAGGTACATAAAAGCTCTGAAGTCCATGCCATTCCCAACCTCCTACAGATCCTCTCAACTTTGAAGCTTCCTCCACTCTGAAGAGTTCAGCTCCGAATTAAGTAGCACCAGCAATAGTCCACCCTCGATCTCCGCCAATAATTACGTAGCCTTATAATCCTCCAAGTTTATAAAGTATAACGCTACTCAGTGTAGGTGGCTATGGATAGTGATAGATTTTTTTTGTATGCAATCTCAACAAGCCCGTGCCACTGATCGCGATCGTTACAACAAGTCGACATGTGCAAATTGTGCAGTTACGAAGATCTCACTCGCAACATCTGTTCAGTTGAGTATAAATGAACCTCGTCTTCCAATGAAGGGAAGGACTTCTGAGCTCCTGAACCTTAAGACTTCTAGACATACTCTTGAGACTCATCTTCTTGATTCTTATAATCCAATCTGAGAATTATAGTGAAGCTCTTCCCCCCTCCTCGTGATTTAGTGAAGCTCTTCCCCCCCTCCTCGTGATTTTTCCCAATAAGGGTTTTACGTAAAATCATGTGTGTTTCTCTCTTTTCTGTATTATGCTCTGATCACGTGCAATACCTCATCCTAATTCATTACTCGCTTGTGGTGAGGATGAACTATCCAATAACTTGTGATAGAAAATCACCACAACATTATTTTTCATATTTGACAATATTTATATCTGTATTCATATCTAAAAATTGAAAATGGTCACGAAAATACTGACTATCATATCTGATCTGTGTCTAATCTGTTTGTACTCTTCCTTCTTTAACCACTGTCCGACACCCTTTTGTCGTCTTCTTTACCGCCCCGTTGTGCTCCCTCCTCCTCCACCTCTACCTCCTTTCCCTTTAGCAGTTGTGGGGTTAATGCCCTTCCTCTTTTGGGGGTAGTTGAGAGCGATAGTGTCACTGCCCTCAATTGCCATCGGGAGAGGAGAGGCAACGCTCCCTATCTCCTAAAAGGGAAGAGAAGGAGGCGACTGATATAAGAAGTATAGAGGGAGGAGAGGCAATCCCAATTGTCGCCAATGGAGAGGAGTGGAGGAGGAGGGGAGGAGGGCTTGAGAGTGGGGGTTGGAGTCGTGTGATGACAAGAGGGGGCATTGATGTATCAGTTTTAGGATCATGGTTGAGAATAAAATTGAGGGGGAAGAAGAAGAAGAAAATTTTATTATATATTTTTATTGTAATTCTTAATAAGGGTGGAGGATTAACTATTTGGCTTATGGTGAGAATTAGGAGATAAAATTGAGACGAGGAAGATATAATTAGTTTTTTTAATTATCTACAACTATTCTTAAAAGCAAATAATACAAAACACATGCACAATTGAATCCTTCCCCTCTTGTTCTATCACCGAATTCTATCCCCACTCTTATTCTATCACTTAATTTTTTTATCATTTAATGTTCTAATATAATTGTAATTCTCAAATTATGAAAACTCCTTCTCTTATATTATTTCTTTATATCCTAACATAAACTATCACAAAAAAAGTTTAAAAAAGTTGGAAAGGACTCATAAACTATCTAAGCTACCTGTAACTACTCATTTAATTTATTAATTTATTAAAATAAATAAATAAGGCATAAGAGTTAGAGTTAAAGAATCTCTAGTCAAAATTTCACAGTCACGAAGGTGCATATGACTTTGGGTAAAGTAATAGTCTAGATGAGAAATACAGTTTGATTTTTTTCCTTGATTGCTAACAAGTTTTTGAATAGACTAAGTTTAGGAATGAAAAATTTGATTTTCCTATAACTTATAGATTACTTGAACTCTTACAATAATACTTCAAATATTTTCTCTCTTTTCAAAATACTTTTCGAAAATACTAACATTTTGTTTCTCTTTCTTTATGAATTTTATGGGTACATCCACTGAAAACCCTCACAAGACAACACTCATCCTCTAGGGATAACCTAGAGGTTTAATGGCTTGTTGCACATGCTAAGTGCAACCGTAATTGCTACGAAAGTGAGTTATACTAGTTTAGTTCTGTTTTACTTTTTATTTGTTTTGCTCGAGGACGAGCAAAAGATAGGTGTGGGGGTATGATCGTACACGTACTTTGGCATATTTTTATTACATTCTCATACTTATTTAGTAATAATCCCTGCTATTTATTATCTTAATGTCTGATTTTTACAGGTGCAGATTAATAGAGATTAGAGAAGAAAATTACAAATATTTCCCAACTAATTCAGATTTAGTTGTATTTATTTTGTTAACTGGGAGAATCAAGGGGATAGTGGCAAAATCAGAGTTCAAACGAAGATTCTAAATGAAGATATACGCTTACCAGAGATCAACGGAGGAACGCCTCCCGGGATTTGGCCAATAGCCAGATCCCTGCAGAGAAACGCGGCTTTGGCTGCATTTTCGCAGCCATTTGGTAATATCTGGGGGAGCATTTGCTCCCCCTATCTTCAGACGCTCTCCCCGGTTACGTTTCTGCTATAAATACCTGCAAATTCAGAAGCCACAGAGAACAATTCAGCAGAGAGTATAGGCTAGATTGTTCTTTAGTTTGTAACTAAAGGTTTTTACTTTTTTTTAATATAATTTCATTTTTATTTATGTAACTGAGAGAAGGAGTTTCATGGAGGAATGAGCGTGAAGCTTGTACTGAGTGTGACACCAGTGTAAGTCTTTCTTTTTACTTTCATTGTTATTTTAATTGAATCAAAGTTGCTTCTTCTTCTTTATTCTTATTTTTCTTCTACTTCCCTCTTCTGTGTTTGTAAATCTAAATGACTCTGATAGCCTCGAATTTGCCTTACCCTTACAAGTGCCGTTGATAGCTTATGGTGATGGATAGCCATTTCTATAGTGTAGCTTGCACCTTTATTTCGTAGTATAAAACGAGAGTGGGAAAATACAACACTTGATTTTGAGGTCGAAGTTGTATTTGATCAGAAGTTTATCAAGGTATAAAAGATTGATAAATTAATGGATTCTACTTTTCTTTTGGTTATATTTGAGTAGGAATTCATGGTTGTGAGAAGTTCATGATGTTAGAACAAAATGTGAAATACAAGCTAGAGAGAAGTGGACTTTTCTTTTTATTATTTTGAAAGGAACACGAGGTCGGAGTGTTCCTGAGTAGCGGAGTGACTCCGAGAAGCAGCGTGAGGTCAGAGTGTTCCCTAGTAGCAGAGTGACTTCGAGAAGGAACACGAGTCCAGAGTAGCAGAGTGACTTTGAGAAGACAACACGAGGTCGAAGTGTGCCCGAGTAGTTGAGTTGTAGAGCTGCTGTGTTTTTTGAACACTGTGTTTGAAGCAATATTTGTCCTACTTGGTGCAAGGATCTCAAAGTCAAATTGCCCCCATGAACAACAGTTGAAGAACTCTAGTGTATACCAATCAGATTCTTTGGTGATCTCCTCGTTCTTATCAGGTAAGTGACCTCTTTGGTCAGATGCACGGCAATGCTCTACTTACTATCCGAACAGACTTTTGTTAATTTAGTGATCTCCTTTTTTGTCATATTCCCAAATAAATTACAAGGGAGCTTATTTATAGAACTCTTCTAGCAACTCAAGGGTCACAATCCCTTAATGATGGTAGTTTAAGAGCCTTGTCTGGGTCACAATCCCTTAATGAGGGTAGCTCAAGGGCATTGTCTAGATTCAACGAATTTAGCCCAAGAGTCACCAACTCATAATAAAGGAAGCCCAAGGGTTATGTTCATATTCAATGAATATAGTCCAAGAGTCATTATTCCCTTTAATGAGGGAAGCTCAAAGGATCACCAACTCATAATTAGGGAATTCTAAGAGCCTTGTGTTCAGATTTGATATAAGAAGTTCAAGAGTCTTGGTTGCATTAACCAAACCTAACCCATTCCAACTAGTTTGCATTTATGGGGAATTATTAGTTAAAACAATTTAGCGTGGCAAAAACTAAATGTTACCAATATATATATATATATATATATATATATTATATATATATATATATATTATAATATATATATATATATATATATATATATATATATATATATATATATATATAGTTTGAAAACTATTTTATATTTTGAAAAACCAATTTTGCACAGAATATCTAACAATTCCCCACAAGTTTACAAACTATCAATGAAGTTATAATCATTGTACATAAGGTAGATGTCATAAGGATTTAAATCCCTTTAGATCAATTGAATAGAAGATAAGTACGTAATGAACTTAGTCTTGAACTAACACTTTTCTCACAATCTAGCGATCACACAAGATTAAAACTCAATTGTGGTAGTCATCACTTTGAACCATAAGCTTGCCTAAGTGCGTAAACATTTATGACCCTGTGTATGTCCTGGTTTCTACGAAAGCTCTAGGTACCTTTTATAAGTTCCCATAGGAGAGCCATATCTCCATCCAAGCATAGGTGAGTCCTTTAGGTGTGTTTCTTTCCCAACACTCTGCATCCGAAATGCTTTGGATTCATTAAAGTTTAAAAACTATTTTCTCAAATGATAGGAAATGTGCATGCAAGTCTTGCTTAATTTTGAACTAAACATCTTATTATTAGTAGCATGAACTTTGAACAAATAACTTGATATAAATGATAAATGTACATAAGACTTATAATGACATGAGACCCATTCCAGCAGAAGTCCTTTTGACTAATTCATTTAGATGGTAATTGCACCTTGCAATTCTTTCAACAGAAGGTCTCGGAGAAAACAACTGAACCACTTAACCTCATCTCCTGCAACAGTTAATGCAATGAACTCAGACTCTATTGATGATTGTGCAATTAGAGAATTCTAAACTTCCATGAAATGGCAGCTCCTCCCATGGTGAAGATAAAGCCTCCAGAGGATCTGCACTTATCTGGTTTCGAACACTAGCTTGCATCTGAGAAGCCTTCTGTAATGGCCCGATCCCGCGGGTACGGAGACGTTACTACGACATATATACGTAGGTCGAAAATACCCTCACATATATACGCTAAATATCAATAAAGGTAAGAATCAGAGTACGAAAGTACATGATGTATTATACATTCTAACATATGAGTACAATTACAAAGTTATCACAGAATGTGACACAATATTACAAGAATATTACATCACTGATAGGCGTAATAGCCAGAATACAAAGAGATATACAATTATGAACAGTACAAAAGGTGCTCACGGGTCACGAAAGGGAAACTCGAGAGCTGAGCCAGGGGCCTGGAAGGATAGGCTCATGACGATTAACTGTTGATGATCCACACTACCGTGCGCATCTCTGATCAGCAACCGGGAGAATCCACAAGCTCCAAGCGCCGAGATCTGAACATGAGGATCCAGGGGAGTCAGAACTCCCCAACGAGTAGTATGGTGAATGCCAAGTGGCGTGCATAGATGAGCACACGTGTATTGATAAATCCAAGACAAAAAGCATATACTGAAAACGTGTCGTAAGCATAGGCATACAGGAGTAGGTAAGAAGGTAGCAAGTAAATATGAAAAAAACCAGTTATATAAGCCCAAATTACTGGTCCGTGAGGTTAGTACGTCGAAGGAATAATTCAAACAAGAAAACCCTCATATATATACCATATATATCTCACGTCACTGTATCCTGAGTTCATATAACCTGAGTTATTTCCTAAACTGAGAAAACATCATAAAAATCGATAAAACTGATAACACTGATAATACAGAATATAAGCAAAACTAGCTATACAAGCTCAGTTTACGGCTTCGTGACAAGTACGTCGAAGGAATAATCCAAAAAGGAAACCCTCATCTGTATACCTTATGCCCAATGTCACTGTAATCTGAGTGTATACAACTCGAATTACAAAATAACACAATGATTGTTAATTAGCACTTTATTATTATAATTAATCGTCCTACCCATATATCTAGGTAAGTGCCCTAGCGTCCTAACACACATACATCCAAATATGAGTAAGCCGAGGTTGTTATTGAAAATTAATGATGAAGCCAACAGGTTATGTTTACAGTGGACCCCAACATGCCCAGGACCACGACCCAGGGTGTTCCATTGCTGGTGTACGGAACCAGTTGCAAGGCCTACAGGAAGTGGATTTTATATTATGCCCATTCAGAAATATAACAGGAGGTACGGAGCCAGCGCTCCCCTCGGATACCTGGAGGCCCTCACGTAGATCCGAAAGTTTTAGTTGCACAACATATTTAAGACCACTGTAAACATATTCGCCACTTGAAGTCCATCAGTTTCTCCCTTACCTGATGTAAGTTGTCATTTTTATAATTTATTAGATAATTATCAGTATACGAGAATGAGCAGAAACATGTCAGGAATGTCAGGAGTACAGGAGTATCAGGAGTACATATTATAATGGTGTGTGTGTGTGAGTGTGTGTCAGGATATGCCAAGATGTCAGGTCATCATTCCCATATTGTGATAATTATAAGTCAAGTATCAAGCATGGCAAGTGATAAATGATATCAAACAGGAGTCATGTGATATCACGTAGGAGTCAGGTGTTAAGTAATAGCATGTTAGGTAACAAGCACAATAGATATCACTATCGTATATAATGATACAGAAAAATAGTACCGATACAGGGGATCAGTACGAATACAGAAAAACAGTACCGATACAAAAGACCGGTACAAATACAGAAAAGCAATATAATTTTGGAAAATAGTATAAGTATAGGTTTCAAATTCTTCACAACCATCAAGGAAAGGAAAATAGTAGAATTATCGAGTAGACAAGCGAACATACAAGTAAGCGTACATCCAAGCGAAGCTAAGCGAGCTAGAATGAATCTAACGTACAACACTAGATGTCATCACATTCGGCTTGGTTATCGCTCGCGGCATGGCTAAGCACATATGACGGAGCGAGCGTATGAACGCTATTCTACTGCGTGTGACGAAGCCGTGCTCACGGTGTGACTACGCTCGAACGGAGTTAGAGACAAAGCGCTGAGTGCTAGATCCGCCTACCAGGCGTAGCTAAAAGACCGACGGTCTGAACGCACTCCTCTTTTGAGGAAGTGGGTGAGAGCCTAAAGGCTAATAGGCCCGAAGGCAGAAAAGTTACCTACAGAGGTGTTAGTACCAAACACAGGCATATAATAAGTGATAACTAATCTATCGGTAAAGTGGTGAAAGTCGGAGGTTGAGTAAGACAGGAATAAGGTCAGCGAGCAGACAAGCGAACAATCAAGCGAAGCTAGACAAGCTGGAGCGAGACTAGCGTACAGCCTAGAGGTTATCACGCTCGGCGTAGTTACCGCTCGTGATGATGTCACGATAACGTACATCTATCGTTCACGACGTAACTGCACTCGAGCGAAATTAGCAAGAAAGGGCTATGCGCTAGACTCGCCTACTAGCTGGAGCATGAGAGCCCGAAGGTTGAACGCAACCCGAATGTTGGGTATAGAAAGCCCGGAGGCTGAACACAACCCAAAGGCTGGGTATAGTACCTGCACGAGATCTTAGTATCACACCAGCAGACATGTCAATACGATAATGACTAGATTACCGTGGAGTGGTGAAGCCCGGAGGCTGAGTGGGCCAGAACGCCGAGTAGAGAGCCCGGAGGCTAAACGACCACGAAAGGTCAGCCACGCATGATATAAGACAATAATAAGAAACATCACAGGCAGTATACTGAAATAGACTACCCTAGTACAAACATTCATCACAGGTATAATACATATACAATCCCGCGCACTCGGCCATATACAAATATAAGGGGCACAACCCAACACAAAATACGAATACAATCCCAAAATATAAAATAAAATACAAGTCGATCCAACAAAGAGAGGAACCCAATAAGAAGGCGAGGACACTCACCTAAAAAGTCTTCGAAAAAATCGCCGTAAATCCGGAATCCCAGAAACTCGTGCACGTGCCATAATATATATACATATTTAGAGAGAGAAAATGAGCTAGAGAGAAAGAGACCTAGAGAGAGAAAGAGAAAAGGAGCTAAAGAGAAACTAATTTGGAGAGAGAAAGAGAGGGCTAGAGAGAAAGATCTAGATAGAGAAAGAGATGAGAGAGGAACATGAGAGAGACAGAGGGAGACAAATGATTGGTAGTGAAAAGTGCATTTTTATCATCATATTTACCATCACATTTTCATATTTATTCATATAATTATGCACATTTATTAATATTTTGTAATTTATTGTGTGCAGGCCTCGAAATAATAAAAAGAAAGAATTAAAGCCTAAAAAGAGCCCAAAAGCCCACATTCAAAGCCCAAGTGCAAAAGTGCAAATACCAAATGTCAAAAGTGCAAATACACAAGGGCCAAAGTTGCAAATATTAAAGAAGAGGGAAGGATAGACTTCTATTCAACCCTAAACACTTGCAGGATGAGGATAAAAGCCAAAGAAGAGAGTGCAAAGATAAGGAAATTCGTGGATAAAAGATTTGGGATATTTGAGATCTAGGTAACTTGATTTCTAAGTTATCTCGAAATTCCAAGATAAAAAGCCAGGATCAAGCTTCCAGAAGGAAAAGACCAAATGGACGGACCAGGAGAAGCCACGCGCCAAAGCGCGTGGCCAGCAGCCGTTACCAGGCCGCGGAAACGCGGCCCAAGCCGCGTTTTCGCGGCAATTCAGTCTTATCCCTGGACGAGTTTTCGTGGAGGAGTTTGATCTGAACTCTACTTCCTTCTGCACCTATAAATACCCCCTGCAGTGCAACGTACATAGCGTCCAGCGAGCCAGAGGGCCAAATCTAGGGTTTCTTCTTTAGGTTTCTTTTCTTTTCTTTTGTAATTTTTATTTATGTAAGTGAGGGAGATGGCTATGTTGAGGGTGACACCGATGTATGCTTCTCTTCTCTTCCATTGTATCAAGTAATAAAGGTAACTTTTATTTTGTTTTTATGTCATTGCTTACTTTTCTTTTTGTTTTCTTTTTCTTTTCTACTTTATTTCTGTTGATCTTTGATGAGCATGCAAGTGATTTCCGAACCACAAGTATAACAAGTCTTGGTGGTGCCAACGATACTTCATGGTGATGTTCTCCTCCTCAAGGTACGTATCACTTCATACTTGCCAAAGCTTGATGATATAATGCGAATAGGGGACTGAGATCGATCCTATGGTTTATGCGTTCAACGCCTCCGAAACAAGGTAGAAAGTGTTAGGTTTTCACATATTTTCTCAACCATACTAAGGTTAGTGCTTTTTCCTTTTCTTTTCTTTTATTTTATTTTTGTAGATTAAATCACAACACTTTTCCTAATTCTTTCTTTTCCGACTCATTGTAAAATACCGCTTTCTTTCTAAACTAACCTTAACAAATATTTTCTTATTTTATTTTAATAACTAAAAAAAAGAATAATTTTTAGAGATAACTTACAAACGCTTCTATCGCTAGTCCCTCCCTGAGGATCACGACCCGCATAGCCACTGCTACCGCGGATTCGCATTGAGCAACTTGCACACCTTGTTTTAAATCTGATATTCTATATTTTGTGTGCAGGAAAAATCTCAATCAAAACTTTGGCGCCGTTGCCGGGGAGGGACGGTAAGTTTTTCTCTAATAAAAAAATTTAACTAAATTCTTTTAATTCTTTTCTATTTGCAGGTTTGGAGAACAAAAAAACAGCAGCAGAAGTGGACATATAGCAACTCTGTGCTTCTGCCCTCGAAGGCAGAGCAGCAGAGCCTGCTACTTTGCCGCAGAAACGCGGCAATAGCCGCGGATCCGCGGCAGTAGCAGCTAATTACTGACTCAGTTTTCTGCAGGTTGCTACAAATTGCAATATCTATTTTCTGCTTTGTTAGTTTTGTTCTGTGATAACCCTGCTTACTGCTAATTAATTCAACAGTAAACTATTTGTTGTTAAAGATAAAAATTGATTAGACGTTTGCATATTAGGCACGTGTCTTTTCAATTCATTTATTTTTACTGTTAAAGAATGCTGGAGCAAGGTACGTACGCATTGCATGTAGAATAGGACTCATCTCTTGGTTGATTTTCTGCTTTGAGTGAATCTTATCTACTTAACTTGTACACTTGCACTAATTCATCTTAAGGGCATAACCCATTAACAAGATAAGGTGGGGATTTCATCACCCTTCCTTAGCCCAAAAATCATATCTCGAGCACTCACTAACCCAAGCCTAACTAAAACTGAGTAGACGTTGGCCCTAGGGACATCTCGGACTCAATAGGAGATTATCCTAAGGGGGAACAGTGCTGGAAGTTGACTCCTGCCAAATCAGTGTCTAGGAAGGGGATTGAGGGCCGAAAGCCCGAAGATTGGTGGTTATTTAATTAAGGAACGTTTTTGACGGAAAACCTCCCACCACTCTTGCCCTGACCTGGCTGATTAACTTGTGGTCAAAGTCTGCACCCTACCTCCCGTGGACAGTCTAACAAGTTAGGAGTCGTCTAGGTCATAGGTCTACCCTAACTTAGGTTAGAATTTTTCTTTTTTGTTTGTTTATTTGTTTGTTTTCTTTTTTTTTTTGTTTGTGTTGGTGTGATATGGCATATAATAATAATTTCAATTTTAATCCATATTACACACCTAACTATTATTCGGATATTACCAACCCGGCATATCATAATTTTGATCAACCTAGTGTGCCGGAATGGTCTTATCCGAATGACTATAACCCACACCCTCCATCTTATGACTATAATTTCCATAATAATTTCAACTCATCACAGAGTTCATGGGGTTTCGATTCCCCCGAGTCTAATTTTCAACCAAATTGTCCTTCATATCCATCTAGTCCACATTCTTTCAATGATTCATACTTAGATCCCCCCATTCAAAATAGATTACCATCTATCGGGGAAATGATAAGTATGCATGAGTCCAAGCAACAATTACCATCAATCGCATACATGATTATGCGTGAGTCCACCGACTCACAACTTCATCACGATTACACTTCATCTTTTCAAGTCCAATCACAGCATGATGCACCTATCAACTATGAAAAGATGCTTGCCGCCATGACTCAGGCTAGATTAGCCCGTGATCGTGACATAGATCTGATGGTTCAATCCTTACGTTCTCACCGTTCGGCCATTTCTGATATTGTTGACCATTCTGTTAGAGCCGACGAACCAAGTTGCTTTGGACAACAAGATTCTAATTCAGTGCCAACATGTGAACTTGCCGAAACTTCAAATTTTGATAACTTGGCAAGTTTTTCCTTTCCTGAAATAGAACTTGAGCATGAATATGATCATGATCTTCCACTTGATGATTCAATTTTACTTCCTGATTCAATACTGACTCCGTATCGTCACCTGATTTTACTTTTCCCGAGCCAACATTGGATCCTGTTCCAATTCATCATGAAATTGAGTCACCCATTTTTGATGATCATATTAAACTTGACCAATTTTGCAATTTTGAAAATCCCATAGATAAATTGGCAAGTTCTTTTTATTACATTGAACCCAATGAGATATGTGACCTAGATTCTCAAATCTATGATCAAGTTCAAATTCCTGAATCATTATTGACTCCTGTTTTGTTACCCGACTTAGGTAATATTTTAGAGTCAGTTTTGGTTCCCACACCTATCATTCCTGAACTTGAATCACCAACATTAAGTCACATTCCATTGTGGGAAGATGATTGTGGACTTGAGCTTCAACTTATTAATTTGGACCCACTTCCTGAACTTAGCCCGACTCCTGAGCCCTTACTTGATTTGAGCTTCTTCCCTGAGTCGGTATTCGTTCCCGCACCTATAATGTCCAAGTCAATAATTCCATCTTTCCATACTCCATTTTGGGACAAGGAGGTTGACACAATTAACTCTGAAATTTATTATGAAATTTGGAAATTTGATGGGGTGAAAATTCTAAAAAATGATTATACATATATTTTAGTGGGTTATGTAAGGAAAATTTCTGGTGGGTTCCACCAAATTATATGTTATCTTGATTGGGTAGCAACGCTTGGCCCAATTAGACCACCGCCGGAACCACCACCTTAAGGTAACTTCTGCCTTCCCTTGTTCTTTTTCATGCATATATGCATTCATTCATACATTGAGGACAATGCATGAGATAAGTGTGGGGGTGGGCTTTACTAACATACTAACATAGGTAGAAACTAACAAAATTTGCTAATAAAAAAAATTAAAAAAAATGTTATAAAAAGGAAATATTTTGACTTATTTTTTGAAAGAAATCTAAGTTAGTTTAAGGATTAGGAAAATCATGATTAGGATTTCTAAAAACTTGATCAAAATAAATAAATTGTTTAAATTTTAGGTATAGGAGGAGAAATTGAATAAATAATTAGTCTTGATTTTTACCTTAATGAAATGTGCATACCTAATGCATATCTAGGATTCTAAGACAAAGACCCTTGTGCCTCATATAAAAAAAAATTAATTATTATTATTTAAAAAAATCACCAATTAAGCTGGATACATGTGCCTCAAGAAGCATAAGTATTCATGCCTAAAGGTGAGTAAAAAAAAAATTTAATAAAACCTTAGTTTTATAGCCTAGTTCACTCGAATTTGAGTCCGCGGGGTGTTTTCTCACCTGGTGCCCTAGAGCCGACCGGTTTGGGAGTCATCGACTTTAAGTTCGCTACATGGGTGGATTAGAAAGCCTAAACTAAGAAAAATTACATATATGTACTAACACATCTAATAATCAATTAGTTAGGTATTAGGGCCTCAAGAAGCCTTGATACTTACACGAAAGAAAGTTAGATGAGTTATACATATAAAAAAAAGAATATATATATATAAATAAATAATAAAGAGGCATGAGAGTCCAAGTTAAGGAATTCCTAGTATAAATTTACAAGGATGCATATGATTTTGGTAACGAAAAAGACTATACAAAAATTCAATTTTGACCCTTACCTAAAAAAAATAACAATTTACTTTATAAAGACTAAGTCTAAGAATGAATAAAAATGATAATCCTAAAACTTATAGACTACTTAGTCTTTTCAAAATTATTTCAAATATTTCCTTTTTATGGATTTTGTGGGTGTAATCCGCTGAAAACCCTCACGAGACAAAACTCGTCCTCTAGGGTAACCTAGGGGTTTAACGGCTTGTTGCACATGCTAAGTGCAACCGTGATTCCTACGAAAGTGAGTTAGGTTAGATTAATTTTTCTTTTCTTTTCCTTTTCTTTGATTTTTACTCGAGGATGAGCAAAAAGATAAGTGTGGGGGTGTGATTGGTAGTGAAAAGTGCATTTTTATCATCATATTTACCATCACATTTTCATATTTATTCATATAATTCTGCACATTTATTAATATTTTGTAATTTATTGTGTGCAGGCCTCGAAATAATAAAAGAAAGAATTAAAGCCTAAAAAGAGCCCAAAAGCCCACATTCAAAGCCCAAGTGCAAAAGTGCAAATACCAAATGTCAAAAGTGCAAATACACAAGGGCCAAAGTTGCAAATATTAAAGAAGAGGGAAGGATAGACTTCTATTCAACCCTAAACACTTGCAGGATGAGGATAAAAGCCAAAGACGAGAGTGCAAAGATAAGGAAATTCGTGGATAAAAGATTTGGGATATTTGAGATCTAGGTAACTTGATTTCTAAGTTATCTCGAAATCCCAAGATAAAGAGCCAGGATCAAGCTTCCAGAAGGAAAAGACCAAATGGACGGACCAGGAGAAGCCACGCGCCAAAGCGCGTGGCCAGCAGCCGTTACCAGGCCGCGGAAACGCGGCCCAAGCCGCGTTTTCGCGGCAATTCAGTCTTATCCCTGGACGAGTTTTCGTGGAAGAGTTTGATCTGAACTCTACTTCCTTCTGCACCTATAAATACCCCCTGCAGTGCAACGTACAGAGCGTCCAGCGAGCCAGAGGGCCAAATCTAGGGTTTCTTCTTTAGGTTTTCTTTTCTTTTCTTTTGTAATTTTTATTTTATGTAAGTGAGGGAGATGGCTATGTTGAGGGTGACACCGATGTATGCTTCTCTTCTCTTCCATTGTATCAAGTAATAAAGGTAACTTTTATTTTGTTTTTATGTCATTGCTTTACTTTTCTTTTTGTTTTCTTTTTCTTTTCTACTTTATTTCTGTTGATCTTTGATGAGCATGCAAGTGGTTTCCGAACCACAAGTATAACAAGTCTTGGTGGTGCCAACGATACTTCATGGTGATGTTCTCCTCCTCAAGGTACGTATCACTTCATACTTGCCAAAGCTTGATGATATAATGCGAACAGGGGACTGAGATCGATCCTATGGTTTATGCGTTCAACGCCTCCGAAACAAAGTAGAAAGTGTTAGGTTTTCACATATTTTCTCAACCATACTAAGGTTAGTGCTTTTTCCTTTTCTTTTCTTTTATTTTATTTTTGTAGATTAAATCACAACACTTTTCCCAATTCTTTCTTTTCCGACTCATTGTAAAATACCGCTTTCTTTCTAAACTAACCTTAACAAATATTTTCTTATTTTATTTTAATAACTAAAAAAAAGAATAATTTTTAGAGATAACTTACAAACGCTTCTATCGCTAGTCCCTCCCTGAGGATCACGACCCGCATAGCCACTGCTACCGCAGATTCGCATTGAGCAACTTGCACACCTTGTTTTAAATCTGATATTCTATATTTTGTGTGCAAGAAAAATCTCAATCAACAAATAAGAGAGAATGGAAGGGGGAGAGTAGAGAGGGGCTGGCCGGGCCTCTGGTGGCCTGCTAGGTGACTGCCGGCGACGGCCCAGGCCGCTTGCAGTCAACAGGGAGAAAAGAGGGAGAGGAAGAGAGAGGGTAAAGAGAGAAGGGAGAGAGTAGATATATATATATATAGAGAGAGATAGAGAGTGAGTGAGTGAGTGAGATAGTAGAAGGAGGAGAGGAGAGGAGCTGGCCGGCCTTAGCCGGCCAGGTGACTGCCGGCGGCGGCCCTGGCCGCCGGCGGTCCAACAGAGACAGGAGAGAGAGAGAGAGAGAGAGAGAGAGAGAGAGAGAGAGAGAGAGAGAGACAAGGGAGAGAGAAAGGAGAGAAAAGAGAGAAGATAGAGAAGACAAGAGAGGAGGAAAAATAGGAAGAAGAAGAAGAAGAAGAAGAAAAAGGAAAAGAAAAAAGAAAAGAAAAGGAAAGAAAAAGGAAAGGGGGGAGAGAGAGAGAGAGAGAGAGAAGATTAAAGGAGGGGGTCGCTAGCGTGGCAGGGCGGCGCATGATGGTCAGCGGCGCTCTGACCTGGGCGTCGCCAGGGAGATGGAGGAAGAGAGGGAGAGAAGAAGGAGAGAAGGAAAAGGAAAAGAAAAAGAAAGAGAGAGAGAGAGAGGAAGAAGTGAGTGAGGTGAGGGGAGTAAATGAGGGGGAGTGGGTGGCCCACATGCAGGCGGCTGATGGGGGAAGAAAAAGGAAAGAAGGAAAGAAAGAAAGAATTGAAAAGATTCTGAAAATAATAACATTATAATAATAACGAAAATATCGACTGTTCCAGAAAAATCTCCAAAAATACACAGAAGTAGAAAACATCATCTTGAGGAATAATATGAAATTGGTTTTTAAAAAAAATCCCATTTTCAAATTTAAAATCCTGAAATCACCAGTAATAATGTCCGACACCAAATCCGGCCGAATTTTGATAAATTCAAAAATTCTCCAAAAATACATTAAGATAGAAAATATGGTTTTAAGAAATAATGTGAAAGCAAATTTTAGAAATTCAACTCCATTTATAAATTAAAAAAAACTAAAATCGACCAGCGATACCGGTCGACACCAAAACCGGTCAAACTTCGATAAATTCAGAAAAATCTCAAAAATATATTAAAATGGGAAAAGTGATTCAAGAGGCAATGTGAAAGCAGATTTTAAAATTTTAACTCCGATTGTAAATTAAAAAATCTTAGAATCGTCTAGCGATACCGGTCGACACCGATTTTGAAGATTTTGTAGAATAATTCTGAAAATTTTCAGAAAATTATAGAAAATCTAAAATATTAGAAAATGATATTTGAAACTAAAATTGATCAAATTCGAGTACCAAAAGACTAAATCCAGTAATACACTAGGATCGAGTCCCCCAGTTTAGACTGGGGCTGATTCCGAGTTCACGAATCCGGATCCAATGCAAAACGATTGCATAAATATTTATAAAACAAAAATAAATATGGAAGTAAATTAAAAAATATGATCGAGAATCTGAATACGTAACTGAGTACGTGTTTTGAGAACGAGGTATCACATTCTATCCACCTTACAAAAATTTCGTCCTCGAAATTTCGATAAGGGAAAAATGAACACAGGAGGGACAAGAACGAGGATTATACCAATTAAGATATGACTAACTAAGGACAACACTCACAACCAACTAATCAATAACTTTGGGCCTAGACGTCCTCTGTACTTCCTATCGTAAAAAACTTCAGACGGTACTATAATAATATTGACTTGATACTTGCTGATAAAAGAATAGTGCCGGAACTTCAGTAGACTGGCCCATCTGAATAACATGAAGCGAGCTGAATTGGTGAAATGATCAATAATATTCTTCTGGACCATGAGATGAAGTTGATAAGGACCATAGAAATCCATAAAAATTCGTAAAATAATACAGAATCCCCGCGTGGCACGAAGCTATGCTTGAAGAAGATTCTGCAGTAGAATTCTCCGACGTGCTACATACTTACTATTACTTTGGGAGTAGACCAAAAGACCGAAAATAAAGAAGATCCTGATAAGAGGGATTATGGATAAAGAAAACCGATAATAACGGGTTCTGAACACAGAATGTTGAAGACGCTGAAAGTCATAACCAAGAATATAGAACATCCGTCTTTTAAATGATAACTTGACTATAGATGAAATACTTAGAGAATAACTAGGCTCTATAAGATTAGCCGAATAGATCGTCAGTAAAGATTATGACAAGTTGATGCAGATGCGGCTAAAAAACACCGTTCACTAAGTCCATGCAATACATTAGGGCATGAGAAATCTGGAGAACGAGGCAAGAATGCTAAACTCTGATGGAACTAGCCACGAGTGAAGTCATGACCATGTGAGGCCATTGCGTAACACAGCATCGGCGCTAAGCACTAGGGTGCGGCGGAACTAATACTCTGTGAGGCTCGCACTAGGCGGAGCTCAAGCTGCAAAGTCAGCGCATAACACAACGCTAAATGCTAAACGCCAGGGTGCAGTAAAATCCACGCCTGTTGATCTCGCGTGGCTAGATCGTAACTCTACTTTGGCGAGGCTAGTGGAGTTCGTGGCTCATCAAATCCAGAAAGACTGCTAGGCGATGTGACTTTGAGAATATGGTCAAGAATTCCTAATAACCGAGATGGGTCATGAATGCCATCTCCTGGACAATAGTCAACTATAAATCGATTCTGAGAATACCCGAGCTTCATAGAGTTGATCAAAGAGATCGTATAATAGCTTCTTCCTGCCCTCTACCACTACATCTCCAGTCTATGCATATCTTAAGTTGGTATAAAACTATGAAAACCAGAATAAGAAAGTTGAAAGAGATACATGAATCAAGGAAGGATGATCAAGAAGAAGTAGATAACTTTGTATTTGTAGTTGGAATGTATAATCAGGACTCATGTATACCATTTGCAAATTTTATTACCATTAATTTGCCGACTGTTATGCTGTGGATGTGAGAGCCTAGGCTCTGATATCATCCTGTAACGCCCTGATCCCACAGTATGGAAACGTTATTGCGATGATATACGTAGATCGAAAATACCCTCACATATATATGTTAAGCATCAGTACATGCAAAAATCAAAGTACGAAAGTACGTGGTGCATTATACATTCCAACATATGAGTACAATTACAAAGTTATCACAGGATGTGATACAACATTACAAGAATATTACATTACCTATAGGCGCAATTACGAGAATACAAAGAGATATACAATTATGAACAGTACAAAAGGCGCTCACGAGTCACGAAAGGGAAACTCGAGAGCCGAGCCGGGGGCCTGGAAGGATAGGGCTCATGAAGATCAACTCTGATGATTCACGCTACCGCTGCACATCTCTGATCAGCAGCCGGGAGAATCCACAAGCTCCAAGCTCCTGGATCTAGACATGAGGATCGAGGGGAGTCAGAACTCCCCAACGAGTGGTATGTTGAATGCCAAGTGACGTGCATAGATGAGACCACGTGTATCGATAAATCCGAGTCAAAAAGTATACTGAAAACCGTGTCATAAGCATAGGCATATAGGAGTAGGTAAGAAGGTAGCAAGTAAAGGAAATATGATAAAATCAGTTATATAAGCCCAAATTACCGATCCATGAGGTTAGTACGTCGAAAGAATAATCCAAACAAGAAAATCCTCATATAGATACCATATATACCTCATGTCATTATATCCTGAGTTCATATAACCTGAGTTGTTTCCTAAACTGAGAAAACATCAAAAAAATTGATAAATTTGATAATATTGAATATAAGCAAAACCAGCTGTACAAGCTCAGTTTACGGCTTCACGAGCCAAGTACGTCGAAGGAATAATCTAAATAAGGAAACCTTCATCTATATACCTTATGCCCCATGTTATCGTAATCCAAGTGTATACAATCCAAATTGCAAAACAAGTTGACCTGACGAAGCGGGGAACCCAATAAGAAGGCGAGGACACTCGTCTAAAAAGTCTTCAAAAAATCGCTGTAAATCCGGAATCCCAGAAACTTGCGCATGCGCCATAACATATAAAAAATTATATATAAATACATATTTAGAGAGAGAAAGAGAAAGCGAGCTAGAGAGACCTAGAGAGAGGAAGAGAAAGGAAGCTAGAGAGAAACTAATTTAGAGAGAGAAAGAGAGGGCTAGAGAGAGAAAGATCTAGAGAGAGAAAGGCATGAGAGAGAGAGGAACATGAGATAGAGGGAGACAGATGAGAGAGAAGGGAAGGGGGAAAGATGGAAGGGGCTGGCTAACCTCCGGTGGCCAGTGGCTGTCGGCGGTCCAACAGAGGAAGATAGGGAGAGGAAGAAAGAGGGTAGAGAGAGAAAGGAGAGAGAAGAAAGAGAGAGGGATAGAGAGAAAGAGAGAGAATGAGTGAGAGAGTAGAAGGAGGAGAGAAGAGGAGCTGGCCGGCCTTGGCCGGCTAGGTACCTGCCGGCGACGGCCCTGGCCGCCAGCGATCCATCAGAGACGAGAGAGAGAGAAAGACAAGAGGATATAGAGAGAAAAGAAAGAAGAAAGAGAAGAGAAAGAGAAGAGGAAAGAAGAGGAAGAAGAAGAATAAGAAAAAGGAAAGAAAAAAGAAAAGAAAAGGAAAGAAAAAGGAAAGGAGAGAGAGACGGAGAAGATCAGAGGAGGGAGGTCGCCGGCGTGGCAGGGCGGCGCACGGTGGTCGGCGACGCTCTGGCCTGGGCGTTGCCAGAGAGATGAAGGAGGGAGAGAGGGAGAGAGTGAGAGAAGGAAAAAAAAAGAAAAAGACAGAGAAAGAAAAAGAGGGAGAAGCAAGTGAGGTGAGGGGGAGTAAATGAGAGGGAGTGGATGGCCCACGTGGGGTGCAGGTGGTTGATGGGGGGAAAAGAAAAAGGAAAGAAGGAAAGAAAGAATTGAAAAGATTCTGAAAATAATAATATTATAATAATAACGAAAAATATCGACTATTCCAGAAAAATCTCCAAAAATATCCAGAGGTAGAAAATATCATCCTGAGGAATAATATGAAACCACTTTTCAAAAATAAAATCTCATTTTCAAATTAAAAATCTTAGAATAACCAACGATACTAGCCAACACCAAATCCAGTCGAGTTTTGATAAATTCAAAAAATTTTCAAAAAATACATTAAGATACAAAATATGGTTTTAAAAAATAATGTGAAAGAAAATTTTAAAAATTTGATTCTGCTTGTAAACTAAAAATCCTAGAACCAACTAGCGATTGGCCGACACCAAAACCGGTCAAACTTCGATAAATTCAGAAAAAATCTCAGAAAATGCATTAAAGTAGAAAAAGTGATTCTAAAAGGAAATATGAAAGTAGAATCTAAAAATTTGACTCTAATTATAAATTAAAAATCTTAGAATCGGTCAACATTACTAGTGGACACCGTTTTAAAGATTTTGCAGAATAATTCTGAAAACTTCAAAAATCATAAAAAATCTAAAATATTAGAAAAAGATGTTTGAAACTAAATTCAGTCAAATCAGACAACTTAAAAGATCAAATCGAGCAATACACTAGGATCGGGTCCCCAGTTTAGACCGGGGTTGATTCCGAGTTCACGAATCCGAATCCAATGCAAAACGATCGTATAAATATTCATAAAAAACAAAATAAGAAGTAAATTGAAAAAATACAATCGAGAATCTGAATATGTAACTAAGTACATATTTCGGGAACGAGGTGTTATAACTTTGATCACAGCTGAATATCCAGTGTAGAGAAAACCCAGATTCAAAGTTCTCTTCAAGTACCTCATTAATTTCTGACAGCATCCCAGTGAGGCTTTTCAGGATTGCTTGTAAATCTTCTAAGCATCTAACAGAGAATGCTATATCTGGCCTTGTGCAGCTCATTGTGTACATAAGACTACCAATAATCCTTGAATACTCTAGTTGTCTTACCGATCTTTCAGTATTGGATCGAAGCTTCTTGTTGTAATCATATGACACAGACAACTCTAGCAGCTCGAAGTAGTCATACTTCTTTAACATGTTTTTTATGTAATGGGATTGAGATAATCCAATTCCATCTTTTGTTTATAGAATTTGATTCTTAGAATCACGTCCGCAGATCCAAGGTCTTTCACGCTTAACTGGACCAATAGAAATTCTTTGGCAGATATCACTATCTCTAAGTCAGTCCTGATGATGAGCATGTCATCTACATAAAGGTAGACCACTACTATTTTTTCTTTAGCAACCATAATGTATAGGCACTTGTCAGATTCACTGACTCGATACCCATTGCTACGAACAATCCTGTCCAATTTCTCAGTCAGAGTTTTAGAGCCTACTTAAGACCATATAAAGACTTTGTTAGCTTGCATACCTTAAATATAGGAGCATCAAGTCCTTCTGATCTTTTCATGTTAATTTCTTCAGTGAGATTTTCATTTAGAAAAGTTGTCTTCACGTCCATCTGGTGAATTATGAATTTCTTGATGGCCGCCCATGCAATCAATACCCTGATCGTAGTAATTCTGTAAATTGGTCCATAGATATCAAAGAAGTCAATACCTTCTTTCTGAGAGAAGACCTTTGCTACCAGTCCCGCCTTATAATTTTCTATGGTACCATCAGGTCACAACTTTCTTTTGAAGATCCACTTGCAACAGATAGGCTTTGCACCTTCTGGCACATCTACCAATTAGCAGATGTGATTCTGATCAGAAAGTCCATTTTGTCATCTATGACTTTCTTCCATAGAATAGCATCTTTGGACTGTATTGCTTCAATGAAAGTTTGTGGATCTCCTTCGATGTTGTAGGTGATGAAGTCATCTCTAAAGTCCTTCTACTTTTTGATGCATCTAAAAGATGGCTCTACAGCTTCTGCAGTTTCTTCTTCAGCATTAGTACCTTCTGCTTCTGGAGAGATTGATTCATCAGGTGCAATAAACTTTTCAACATTTTCAAGTACATCTTTGAGCAATAAGACTTTATCCTTGATGAACTTATCCTCAAAGAACTCTGCGTCTCGAGCTTCGATGATGGAGTTGGTGCCAAAATCCAGAAATTTAGATGCATCACTATCTTTAGCAAAATAAGAAACACGCACCTGTTTATCTTAGGACCAAGTTTTGGCCTTCTGATATCTGGTATCAGGACGTAGGCAAGACACCCTCATACTTTTAGATTGTCCAGGGATGTTAGATATCCCAACCATTGCTAGTGGAGTAGTGTCCTATTTGGGGTAAGCTACCCGGCTCAAGATCCAGTTGCCATCAGTAATGCCTCTCCTCAATTGCAGGTTGGTATACCGGATGTAATCAACATTGAATTTATCATCTCAGTGAGTGTGCGATTAATTCTTCCTTTCTGCATTTCCATTGGACTGCGGGGAGTAAGGAGCAATCGTCTCTGTGATGATGCCACGCTCCTTGAGGTGTACTTCTGCTTCCTTCGATTAGTATTCGCCACCTCTATCACTTCTAAACTTCTTTACTGGATGCCCAACTTGCTTCTTCTCTCGAGTCCAGAACTCAATGAACTTACAAAGGCTTCATCTTTTGACTTCAACAACTACACATGGTAGAAACGAGAATGATCATCGATGAAGGTGATGAAGTATTTCACGCCACCTCTAGTTACGAAGCTCTTGAAGTCACAGGTGTCCGGATGAATCAAGTCCAGCAAAATTGTACTCCTTATACCTTCGAAAAGGGCTTCCTTGTGATCTTGACTTGTACACAGACTTCACATTTTTCAGGCTTATTACCCCCACAGTTTTGAAGTGAGCCTAACTTCTTCATATTTAACATTTTCTTATAATTTACATGACCTAATCTGTTGTGCCATACAGTAGAGGAGTTACATGAAAGTAGAGATTTCATTGATAACTGAGGTGGACACAATAGTATTTATTTTGTATATGCCATCAGTGCGGTAAGTATTGGCAAAGTATATCTTCTTGTAAGACAATACAACCTTTCCGCTTTGAAAATCTAGCCTTATTCCCATATCACATAGTAGGCTTCCAGAGACTAGATTCTTGAAAATTGATGGGACATGTTTATACTCTTCAATGTGAGAGTTTTCTCTGAAGTAAGGGTCAACACCACGGTCCCGGTTCCAAGCACAACAACAATAAAATGATCAGCCATTGACACGTTCGCCTTTGTAGCAACATAGGTGGAGAATAGATCTTTGTTGGAGCAGACATGACATGTAGCATCTGTATCTAGCCACCAATCAGAGTTGTTGAAGGGAGTGTCACTAGAAAATCATTGCAACAAAGTTGTCGACCTGATTGACATTGTGGGCCTCCTCTTTTTCTTCCTTCTTTGGTGCTTTACAGGCCTTACCAAAATGGCATTGTTTGTCGTAGTTGAAGCACCTGTCAGTCTTCTTGAACTCTTTTTTCTGCACCTTCAAGTTCTTCGAATTCTGTTTCTTCTTGTTGAACTTTTTCTTCTTGGAAAAACCTTTGTCTGACTTAGAAGCCACCATGTTAGCAGACGCCTTTTGCTTGACAAGTAGTTTAATTTTTGCTCGAGTCCTGATCTCGTCCTCAATCCGAATGAACCTCTTCAGGTTGGACTTCGACACTTGCTTCTTCCTTCTACGAATGTCAGTGGCGAATGACATCCAGGAGGGAGGAAACTTGTTGACGGGGCTGTTTGGTTGCAAGGAAGTGGGCGGAAGTAAGGAAATAGGGAAGTATAATTGCTCACTTCCCTATCTATCCAAATATCGGAAAAGGAAAATAAGAAAACCTCTTTTCCTTTTATCTTTTCTCTTTTACACAACCATTTCCTCACTTCCAGAGTGTTACAGTTAATTTTGTGGTCATGTAAATCTCATTTATAATAAATTATAGCACAAAACAGTTAATTTTTTGACCATGTAAATCTCACTTGCATTCTAATTACAGTCTATTTTTTATTTTTCTTAATTAATTTTTATTTTAATATTATTTTACGGTCAACTTTGTGGTCAACTTTTCCACTTCCACTTTCACATTACCATCCAAACACCGAAAAAGACAAAATATTTTCCAAACCACACTTCCCAACAACATCCAAACACCGGAAAACTTACTAACAATTCTCAAGTTCCAAAGGGAATTATTACTACTTCCTCAATTCCTCACTTCCTCACTTCCACCCTTAACCAAACAGGCCCGACGATGGCACCGGAGATGAAGGTGTTGCAGAGGGTGATCTTCTCATCTTTTAGCTTCATTACAAGTTTTTCAAGCTCCTTAACCTGGCAGAACTTTAGGATCATGATCAAACTTAAAATCTAAAATTTTCCTATTAGTCGAGATCTGGACAGCTTTTCCTCATCCTTGTACTGGTCTTTTAGAACATTCCAGATATCTCTTACAGAGGGACATCTGCAAGACAATTGAGGAGATAACTCCTGCAGAAGTGGTCATCTAATTCCTACTTCAGTCTCTGAATCCTCTTCAAAGTTGGATTTCTCTTCTGAAATGACATAGTAAATCTTTAGGAGTTGCATCCCAAAAATTACTTTTCAACGCCAAGCATTTGAACTCTGATCCATCAAAATTTTCAGCTTCAAGCAATCCACTCCAATAGTCTTAGCATGGACTATAGCTGAATAGAAATATTGCTTCAAGATTGTTAGAACAAAACGTGAAATACAGACTAGGGAGAAGTGAGCTTTCCTTTTTCTTATTTTAAAAGCAACACTAGGTCAGAGTGTTCTCGAGTAGCGGAGTGACTCCGAGAAGCAACGCGAGGTCGGAGTGTTCCAGAGTAGCAGAGTAACTCTGAGAAGGCAACACGAGGTCATAGTGTTCCCGAGTAGTTGTGTAGTAGAGCTGTTGTGCGTTTTTGAACACTGTGCTTGAAGTAATATTTGTCCTACTCTAGAGCAAGGACCCAAAGTCAAATTGCCTTCAGGAATAATAGTTGAAGAACTCTGGTGTGTACTAACCAGATTCTTCAGTGATCTTCTCGATCTGATCAAGACAGTGACATCTTCGGTCTGACACAAGACAGTACTCTACTTACTATTTGAACACACTTTTGTTAATTTAACGATTTTCTCCTTTTTTGTCATGTCCCAAATCAACTACAAGGGAGCCTATTTATATAGCTCTTATAGCAACCCAAGTGTCACAATCTCTTAATGAGGGTAGCTCAGGGGTCTTGTCTAGATTCAACGAATTTAGCCCAAGAATCACCAACTCATCACGAGGGAAGCCCAAGGGTTATGTTCATATTCAATGAATATAACCCGAGAGTCATTATTCCCTTTAATGAGATAAGCCCAAAAGGTCACCAACTCATATTAGGGAATTACAAGAGTCTTGTGTCTAGATTCGATGTAAGAAGTCCAAGGGTCTTTATTGTATTAACAAAACCTAACTCATCTCCAACTAGTTTGCACTTATGGAGAATTATTAGTTAAAACCATTTTAGTGTGGCAAAAAATAAATGTTACCAATATATATATAATTTTAAAACTATTTTATGTTTTGAAAAACAATTTTGCACAAAACATCTAACACATGATGCATTTGCTACAACCTGCAATTAAAGAAATGATTCACTAGATCCCTGTGACAAGCAAAATGATCTTGTAGAAGAGCTATTTCATTAATTATCTTTGTCACGGAAAGTATATAGAGATATATTGCTGCTCACATCTTCCAAAGTGTATATTCTTATTTGGCAGCATTCACGTCCATCACAAATAAGATTCGAATAACTTCAGGCTAGCCCCTGAATTAATGCTTCCTTATCTCCAGCGACCAGATGGATACTTATGAAGCATCTCATTACCATGTGACCACGGCAAGCTGATCACATTTTTTTTTTTAATGTCATACATTATTTATGACATAGAACCGATGCAATATGTCCTGCTCTTTTAACACTAAACTGGCTCTATAAGACGAAGTTTTGTTTCCCGTTTACGCTATGAGTTTTCAACTTGCCAAAATCGAGCGGAGTGAAGATTTTCCCCTGTGATTCCTTCACAAACCCCAGTGGCGTAGCCAGGATTTCAAAGTCGGTGGGTCACAAAATGACGTTCAATAATATCAAAATGTAAATGATAAATAACAATAATAGTTTTCATTCTAAGATACTCAGAGAAAGAAAGGAGTCTCAAACTCGAAAACTCCCAACCGATATTCTATTGCATAAATGCGGTTGTTACAAAATGAAACTATACGCTCAACTTCAAAGATATAGCTTACAAGCCAAATACACTTTACACATTAAAGAAAGAAAATCAATCACCCAAAAACCAAAATCGAATAAGATAACAAGATCAATAACAATTACAAACTACCTCGACGCTTTGACATATTTGGAATCTTTGCATAATTACATCATTGCTAATAGTATGAAATATGTCAGACTCGATATATGTTACTAAACAATCATTCACCTATTGATCTCCCATGCGGTTGCACAGCTTATTTTTCACGATATTCATACCAGAAAATACTCTCTCAACACTTACAGTTGCCACATGTAAAATCAATACAAACTTCAGAAGCTTGTAAACAAAAGAATATACCATACTTTTTTTCATTTCACTATCTTTTCTGCAAGACCTGCAATCCCCTTTAATTGTAGGAACTCATTTTTGGATTGCACATCATGAATGAATGTTTCTAGTTGATTACCAAGAATCACAAGAATGGATAATGAGAAATCATTAGGATAAAACTTAGCAAGACGAAGTAACTTCTCTTTATTAAATACAGCAAAGGAACCACTGGGATTTAAGTATGCTACACAAAAAAAGTAACTTTGTGTTCACCTTAGTAAAACGGTTATTTAGCTCTTGAACTTGCAAATGAATAACAATATTAAACAAGTCATACCTATAATAATGCAAATTGGAAAAGCTCTGAGTATTTCGACGTGATCTCCCCGTGGGCATAAATAGATCATCCATGTTAGGGACATCGATATCATGTTGGGCACAAAATGAAGAAACTTCTATAAGAAAAGACTCCCATCCATTACATCTCATTTTTTGAAACCGTTATTTGGCTATTTTCAAAAGGTCTATGCATTCACAATATCTTAATCTTTTCTCGGTAGTGCCAAAGACAACTCACTAGTGATTCCAATATATTTCTCATCAAATGAATTGAAAATACAAACTCAAATGTTCACATCATTTGTAGTATCATTATAGCTTTCCCTCTCCTTTCAGTAGATGATGTGTCCTCTATACATTCAAGTGCTACAATCACAGAGGAGTACAAAAGAATCGTGTTCACTATTGAATGATAATGAGAGCTCCAACGTGTATCACCAGCACGTTTAAGCCCCATTTCCTGATTCAAACATCTTCCAGTTTTGAGTTCACAACTTTCAAATCATTTAAGAATCTCATCAACTTGTGCTTCTCGAAAAATATCCCGATGTTAGGTAGAATCTCCAAGAACATTGCAAATGGTTGCAATAACTGTGAATACCACATCCATCTTAGGATGATTTTTAGCAACAACTACCAATACTAACTGCAGTTGGTGAGCAAAGCAATGAACATAATAGGCTGATGGATTTTCATTCAAAATAAGAGCTTTAACTCCATTGAATTGACCCCACATGTTACTTACTTAATCATATCTTTATCCCCGCAATTTTGAAATGCTCAATCCATATGTAGCAAATATAGCATCAATTGATGTCTTCAATGTTGTGGCACTAGTGTCATTAACATGTAAAATTCCCAAGAAGCGTTCGATAACATGACCATATTTATCTACATAGCGCAAGACAACTGTCATCTGCTCTTTAGTTGATACATCCCGATATTCATCTACCAAAATGGAAAAAATATTCATCCCCCAAATCATTTACAATTGCATTTCTAGTTTCTGTTGCAGCAGCACACACAATATCCTTTTGAATATCGGGAGATGTCAGTTTCTGATTGTCTGAAGTATTTTGTAAGATCACTTTTTCTATCTCCTCGCAGTTTCTTGCAAGGACCTGCAAAAGCTTTAAAAAGTTACCTTTGTATCTAGAATTTGAAGATTCATCATGTCCACAAAAAGCTAATCCTTGTCGCAAAAGATATCAAATAGAATCAACAGATGCATTCAACCGAGTTTTATATTGATCTCGAGCATGATCGGAGAACTTTGAAATTGTATTGTCCATGTGTTTCTCTTATTGTAGCAAGTTATCCCCCTTCTTCACTGCTAGATTGTGAGAACTGTTAGAGCCTCCAATATGAGCTTTAAATTTCTCTCTTGCATGTTTCCAATTTCTAAATCGTTCGGCAGTAAATGCATCCCAATTAGATTGTTCATTTTGATTTTTGAAAAGATAACAAAATAAGCAAAATATTGCATCTTTACTCACACTATACTCCAACCAATTCAGGTAGATAGCAAACCAAGCTAGAGAAAATCTGTATTTATCACTGTTTAGTGTTTGGGGGTAGTCTTCTTTTTCATACGGACTTGACAAGGATCTTTCTGCAAATATGTCCTTCGAATGCATTTAGTATCACTATCAAATATTGAAGCTGAGCGACCGAGAGATCTTCCAAGTTAACTTTAATGCACCTCTGTTTTGATAAAGGTTCAAATTCTTTGTCATTTGTAGAAGTGCTTTGACACTTCCGCAAAGATTGATTAACACTTTCTCCCGTACTTGACCTCTCATTATGTTCGATTTTCTTATAAGAAATTTGTCCATGACTTTTTTAAATTTTAATTAATTTATAAAATCGAAAATTAAATACAGACGGTTATTTGCAAATTGATAAAACACATCATAATCATACTTATAGACATAGTAATTCATTTTTGTATAAGAAAATAATTAAGTTCAATTAACATTATTCTTCAAAATAAAAGAATTTTAACGAAAACTAACATTTTCTTGTAGATGAATCAAAGAAAGATCTTCTAAAAGTATGATGGCGGCGAGCTAATCGGAGGAGGAAGTCGAGAACAGGAGAGGGCGAGCTCCAAATCCAATTTGTAATTTACTGCAAAAATTAAAAACAAAAGTTAATACAAATTCATTCACTCTTACACTTCTCTGAATATATAAATCTTAAACTCTTTTTAAGATATAACATAGTTCTCTACTTAATATATATCCTGTTTTAAATATCGGCCGAGTCGGCTGAGATATCGCCTGATATCTCCTTTTTTGTTGGCTACCGATACGATATTGGAAAATCATTCGCTATATCGTTTGCAGGAAAAAAACAGGTGATATTTGAAATATCGGCCGAAAAATCGCCCGATATGAAATAACTATTTATTGCACAACTGCGTGCAAATTTACATTATTTTTTACTGTTTTTGCAAGCATATTACATCATTTTTATTAAGTAGAGATATCTATGAGTCTAAATCAACTTTTAGTTATCAATATTTCATTATATATAGTATCTGATATAAACGCCCGATATGCGCGCGTATCCCCGATATCTCCCCCAATATCCCATATCCGATATGAAAAACCCCCATCCGATACGATCCCGATATTCGATATTTAGAACCTTGAATATATAAATATTAAACTGAGAGTTGTCCCTTTAAATTACAAATGAACCACTTATGGTCTGTTTAGTTGTCATAATTGACCGTAATTCGTAAGTTGTAATTGATAAAGTCTTTTAAAATTGAAAATGAGTTACATGTATGTAAGTTTTACGGTGTTTGGTTACTAATATAAAGTTGTAAGTGAGAAAATGTATTGTATTTTACAGTGTTTGATTGTCATAATGTGTAAGTCATAAGTGAAAAAGTTAACTACAAAATTAATTATTTGATGACTTAAAAAGTTTTAATATCGTAAATAAATACTAAAAATGTTAAATATTAAAAAAATTAATATTAGCATAACAAAATAATACAAATTTGTATGACCACAAAATTAACTGTAACTGGGCAGTAAGTAAGTGGTAATTGGGTTGCAAGTGAGTGGTAATTGAGTTGCGCAAGTCTTTTACGAATTACAGTCCAAACAAACACCATAGTTATAATTAAGTTGTAAATCATTTACGAATTACGGAGTTTTACGACTTTTACGATGAAACAAACAGTTCCTTAGTATCAGACATTTAAGCACAACCCAGATCTCCGCGACCTTCAGAATCAACTTCGAAACAAAAAGTGAGAGAGCTTACTTTACGCTCCAATGGCTATCCTTTAAAAAAAATCCAGCATCCAATTCCTTCACCCTTACAATTTAGAATAAAAAATCCACCTCTAATGGAAAAACAATAACATAATTTAAAGCGTGTCTTCTAGAAACCACTGACCTCCATGAAAAAAGAGAAATTTGCTTTGAATTCCAATGGTTCTTTTTCAGTGTGAGATCAGCGATCGCCGCTGTCAACGAGCTGTCCCATTTCGCCGCCCCTTCGACGACAACACCCTCCCCTCATCCTTCCTCCCTTCTTCCTTCCCCTCCTCAAACCTTCATCCAGCAAACCAAAATTCCTTCCTCTTTTCCTTCATCCACTAAAGCAAAATCTCTCACCCATCCATCCTCCTCCTCCCGGCCATCAACCGTCCACTTCCCCGCTCGGTTTCCACCATTTTCGCGGAATAGTAGTTAGTACTTATCTGCTCTAATAAATCTGAGAACTATAACATGAAGCTCACTGGATTTTTATGCCCGTCAGCCCGAAGAAATTCAAATGATTTCAAGGCACTACACAAGCTCGGCCCGCAACCCCCACGTTAACTTTTTCCCCGTTGCAAATCCTCTCACAACTTTTTTTCTTTCTGAAATTCGACCCGTTTGTTTGAGGCTTCGACCCGACCCGACTCGGCCCGACCCGAGCATTGTTTTACTCAAGCTCCCCCGCCCTAAACGTAGCCCTAACTCACGAGGACATCGACTTCGGCCACGACGGCGCTTTCGAGGCTATTGCCGGCGATCTCCTCATAAATTTCCCTTGCGTCGCTCTGGATGCTTCTCTGTAAGTACCCTTTAACCAATCTTCACCTTCAATTTCCATAGCTTTTCTGAGCCAAGAATAAGATTAAATCAAATTGGTTGCTGGCTGAGTTCTTACCTTCAAATTTAGCAGCACTCGCACTGGCACATGCTATGGATGTGCATATCAAAACTTTTCTTTTGCTTTTTGTGTGTCGCAAGAGGTCATTATAGTGGAGTTAGTTTGCAACTCTTTGCAAGCTTGATTATAACTTGTGACTCTGGATGACCTAGAATTGTAGAATTCAGTCTTTTGATTTTTTAATTAGTTTCTTGATTATTACGTAGATTATTTAAAAGGAATGTATGCATCTGTTTGTCGCGAGTGTCTGTTGATCTGTCTCGAGCGCTAGCTTATTCATAGTTATAAAATTTGTTTACTGTGCAAAACAGAAGTGTGTTGCCCTTTACATTGCACTAGTTTGGTAATTGAGTAGGCAGATCGTCGGTCTAAGAATTCTATCCTACGTACCTATATCTGGAAAAGTTTGATTTTATAGGAAGCAACTTGAATATTCTGTGGATTTTACAGTTGCCATGATTTTAATGTGACAAGTCTGAGATGATCTTGGTAGCTTATTCAGTCAGAGGTATTGATTCAAAATAAAATGGTAAGTTGGTATCACAAAATTTACTTTTCGGAGCTTGACTCTGACGTAGCTTTTTTCCCCATGGATTTGATCTCAGAACTTGTTTTTTTATTGTGGTTTCATCAATTTAATTCATTTCTATTTAACTATAGTTGAAGACCTTTTTATGTATCCATGTCACTCCTTGCAAATCTTCTCATTCGCGGCACGTGGGGTGAGGGGTGGGGGGGTTGATGACCAATTGTTTATGAATTGAAGGGTCCATTCTAGCTTGTGCATTCTTGCTTTTTCAATGTCAAGCAAGATTGCCAATTGCAAGCCTGCAACCCTTTCTCAAACCAAATCCAACCATTCATTTGCATTTAGAGCCTTTTTGATAAATTGTATTTTAATTTGAACAGAATGAATTTTAAGCTTAAGCTACTTAATCCATGGACCTTTTAAAATTTGTATAACTAAAGTAGGTTGTAGTTTCCTTGTCATTGTGTGCAAACTACGCAACTGGCCCCCCCTTGCTCACTCCTCTAGTATGTACAGATCCCTTGAGTATGATTGTTGAGGATTTGGGCATGACTAATGGCTTTCGACTGTAATAATGAATACTACAATGGAGAACATTATAACACGAGAGAAATATCTGAAACAGAATTATAAGTAAAAGAAAAAAACTAATCTCTTAAATAATAATAAAAGAGGAGAGGATCTCTTGCCTATATTTTCATATTGAAAAGACATGTGCCTTGACATTATGGGTACAAGACAAGAAATAACCCTTTAGTATTATATAAGAACTTCAATTTTCAGAAATGTTTTTATTCCCTCATTTCCCTAAAAAATTATATTTGTACAGTCCATAAACCTTATGCATGTAAAAGTAGTAGTTTGTGAGCAACCCTATATTGTGGACCATGTGAAGCGATCCTTAATTTGAACCTTACAAAAATGAATTTTACTAGTGTCTCAGGTTTTATGGTAGGTATTTCCCATTGAATGCTTGTGGTTAGAATTTAGTAAAAGCAAACACAATTTACACATTGAGTTGAACAACTGCACATATGATTACCATGCATCCAATCTCTCATATTCATGGAGGTTGATAGATTTAGCTCTTTCCTTATATATGGCATTCATGATTTTTTCCATATAGGTAAGTTCCATAAAGGATTGTTAAAAAACCTCGACCCTCCACTTTCGCGTTGTTTGCTTTCGGGTCTCCTAAATTTTCACATGTATGTATTATCTTATTATATTGATGTTTGCTGTTGCAATTAACATTTTAGTTATAGTTTCTTAATTAATTTTCAAACTCTGAGTTATTTTTAATTTTTCTAATTTTTATTACTCTCTTTTATGTTTAATATTTTATATTTAGAAAATCTAGTGCTTTTTGTCACAAAAACCTCGCTAAATACCTTGAAGCCTATGCCTCCCCTTGCCACTTCGTTCTTGCTTTTGCTTTCTACAATATTGAACTTTGGATTCTTTTATTCAATTTTGATGGACTTGTTGACTAAGACGAAACCGTCAAGTTTTTATAAAGACGTGTAAAAAGAAGCAAAGTAGGGTGTTATGTTTTAGCTATTAGGAACGCTTGCTTGTTTTCCTCCTCAGATTTCTATTTCCTTCTAAAATCAAGTTTTTTATTTAGGGACTAATGTACTGACGATGGACAATTATTTGACATAAGTGATTAAAATGTGTGAGCTAAGCAACAAATGGGTGCTAAGAAGAAAGGGATGATTCAGTCGTTGAGAAATAACATAGCCCCACCCCCACCTCAACCCAAAAAGAATATTGTTTTTTTTTTTTGCTTTTTTATTTTATGCGTTCTTAGAGGTTGAGGTAGGGGCTTATATATCTTCCAAGCTCTACTTCATATTTTAACTAGTCTGATGACTCTCGAGTCACATTCAATTTTACATATCTTATTTATTTCTTGTATTAAAATTCTTGTCCCTTTTTGTGTGTATATCATTCTGAACTAAATCTTTTTTTCTTGTTCTATTTGTGTGTTTGTGCTTTTATCACCATCTTAATGTTGAAATAGAGACATCATCTGTTTTGCTAACCATATTCTTCCTTCAAAATCCTTGGAAGTGTTCCATTTGATGTTTGATGCTTTATGAAAGATAACCAGTTCATAGGGTCATCTTTAATTAGATAGAGAATATTCCAATTTGGTTTTCACATGACACCTCTCATTGAGAGATGCTTGACCTTCTTTGTTGGGATATGTACTCATTCACCAACTTGGGCCTACCGGTTTTTGAGACGTGTAGGCCTTGCATGCTATCCTATGAGTTGTGGAACGAGTAGATTCCTATCATGTTATTTCCTTTAATCATGAATTTTAGATTCATATTGCTTTCTCGCTTATTTTTTAAATATCTTTTTTTTTATTTCAAAACTATGTGATTAAGGCTTTGTCATTGTTGTTTGTTGTTCATTCCACTATTCTTTCCCGTTTAATAGTTGTTTCCTTCATAAGATTTTACAATTGTCTTTTGGAAAAAAAAATCCTATCTTTATAGGGCTGCATTCTGTTAAAATACATCTTGGTGCTTTGTTTCTCAAATTAGTGGTTTTTAGATAAAATTTTCATATGTTTTATATGTAACTCATAAATGAACAACTGGGATGTATTGATTCCTCAAAAACAGTCAAGTATATATGACAATTACACAATGGATATGCATTGATTGTGTTGGGTATTTTCTGCATGAGTAGAGTGAGTATCTGATTCAAAATTATATGGGTTTCTTCAATAAGTACCCCCCAAAATTTTCTCTATTTAGAAAAATACCTGCAACTCATTGATATTGCCTTTTATCCTCCAAATCTTCTGGATCTTACTTGCCTTATTTTTTTTAAAAAAATATCTATATTGTCATTATTTAAATGATTAAACACTACAATGACTACATCCCAACTTAAGCCTATAGAGCAAGTGCCACTGTAGTACGATCATGGCCCCGATTACCGATCTCTTAAAAAAAGAGGACTTCGCATAGACTAGAGCTGCTGCCAAGGCGTTTCGGGAAATCAAAGAGAGAATGACAGAAGCTCCAGTTATGAGGCTCCCAGATTTCACGAAAGTTTTTGAAATTACTTGTGATGCCTCAGGCGTTGGGATAGGTGGTGTTTTAAGTCAAGAAAAGCATCCCGTTGCCTATTTTAGCGAAAAGTTAAATGATGCTAAGCAACGGTACTCTACCTACGATAAGGAGTTCTATGCGGTTGTGCAAGCTCTGCGTTATTGGCGCCATTACTTGTTACCGCAAGAATTCGTCATTTATTCAGACTATGAAGCCCTTAAGTATCTCAACTCTCAAAAGAAGTTGAATTCGAGGCATGGTAGGTGGGTAGAATTCCTTCAAGATTACACCTACGTCCTCAAGCATAAGGCCGGGGTGGAAAATAGGGTCGCTGATGCTCTTAGCCGTCGTCGCGCTTTACTTTCTGTCATGAGTACGGAAGTGGTTGGTTTCGAGAAGATCAAAGAAACTTATGAGTCCTGTCCTGATTTTGGAAATATATACACTGTATTAAGGGATAGTTTGACACATGAGATTGATGGTTTTCTTCTGCAAGACGGATATTTGTTTCGCTCTCGTCTGTTGTGTATCCCTCGTACCTCATTGAGAGAATTTCTGGTATGGGAATTACACGCAGGGGGACTTGCTAGACACTTCGGGCGAAATAAAACAATTGAAGCTGTCGAACATCGTTTTTATTGGCCGAGCTTAAAAAGAGATGTTGCAAGACTTGTTAGTCAATGTCGTACATGTCAACTCGCCAAGCAACGAAAACAAAATACTGGTCTCTACACCCCTCTACCAGTTCCTAACTGTCCTTGGTAAGATGTCAGTATGGACTTCGTGCTAGGTTTACCAAAAACAGCAAGGAAGCATGATTCCATACTTGTGGTTGTAGACCATTTTTCCAAGATGGCTCACTTCTTGCCATGTTTCAAAACGTCGGATGCATCTCGGGTTGCTACAATCTACTTTGATGAAGTTGTTAGGCTACATGGACTACCCAAAACAATTGTCTCAGACAGGGATGTTAAATTTACGAGCTACTTCTGAAAAACCCTATGGCATAAAATGGGAACTAAACTTCAGTTTTCTACGGCCTTCCATCCACAAACTGATGGCCAAACTGAAGTAGTCAATAGAAGTCTTGGTAATCTGTTACGATGTTTAGTGGGTGAGAATCTTAGAGCATGGGATCTTGTGTTACCTACTGCTGAGTTTGCATACAACAGTTCTGTCAATAGAACCATAGGCATGAGTCCATTTGAGGTAGTGCATGGTTATCAACCTAGGCAACCTATAGACTTAATTCCCATGGTACCCCATATACTAGGATGTCTGAGTCAGCTGCATCATTTGCATCACACATTCATGACTTGCATAAGGAGATCAGCAATCAAATTCAGAAAAATAATGCAAACTATAAAGCTCATGCAGATTTGCACATGAAAGCATATGAGTTTAACATAGGAGACTACGTGATGGTTCGGATTCGACCAGAACGGTATCCTCCGGGTACCGTGAAGAAATTGCACGCACGTAGTGCGGGACCATTCAAAATTTTGAAGAAAATTAATTCAAATGCATGTGTGGTAGATCTCCCACCGGAATTTGGAATTAGTCCCTCTTTTAATATTGAAGATTTGATTGCTTATAAAGGGCCCAATTTTTCTCCTGATAATCCTTTATTGGATGAGCCTTCCCATGTGCCACCTCCTGAGAGACCCTTATTACCTCCTCTTCCCCAAATACATCCAACCATATGGCAGATCAAATTGATGAAATTATTGATGATCAGATTGTCTCTAATTTTTATTTATTTGGCAGTTTTCTTTTAGTCCCATATCGGTTGTAATGGGATCTTTCTGTTGAGGTAGGCCTATTTAAGACTAAGGGCGTGTTTGTTTCGCCGCAAAACGCAAGTCGTAAAACTTCTTTTCCATTTTCCGTTGTTTGTTTCGCTGAAAAACAAGTCGCAAAATGCAACTCTTCTTTTCCCATTTGCAGTTGCTACAGTTAAATTTGTGGTCATGTAAATATCACTTTTACACTTATATTTTCCCACTTGCAGTTGCTACAGTTAATTTTGTGGTCATGTAACTCTCACTTGTAGTACACTTACAGTTCAAAACAGTTATTTGATAATCAATATATAATTTAATATTATTAAATATTTAATATTTTAAATAGTGTTCAATTTCTTATTTAATTATTTAATTATTTTATATTTTTAATCTTTATTTTTTTATTGTTTTTAATATTGTTTTAATATTTAATATTTTACTATTTTAATTTAATATTTTTTAAATATTTTATTATATACTTTATTATTTTATTAATACTTATTCCATTTTTTTATTATTTTATTTAGAGTTAATATTTTATTAATATAACAATATTATACTTTAATATAAAATTATTATATATTTAATTATTTATTTTTAATATAAAAAATTACTTTATTAATATCATAATATATTTTATTATTATATTAATATTTTATTATGTTAATATTGTAATAATAATTCAGTATAATAATACTATAATGATAATTTATTATTAAATTATAATTATATTTTACTTTGTTAATTTTATATTTCTATAATATTATAATAATATTATAATAAAATTTATATTATAATAGTTTTCAAGTATTTTTAATATTATAACTATATTTTATTATTTTTGTAGGATTTTTTAATATTTATATTTTATTAGTATTCTTAAAATTTTATTAATGTTCTTTAGATTTTCTTAAAATTTTATATTATTTATTTAGTTAATATTTTAGTAATATTTTACTATTTATACTAATATTTTATTAATATTATTGTTATAAATAAAATATTAAGATTATTAATTTTTTATCTCAAATTTATTAATATAATTTAATCTGCAATAGTAGATTTAATTTAATAGTATTTATAATATTTAAATAACTGCTACAGTTAATTTTGTGGTCAACTTTTCCACTTACACTTTTACATTACCAACCAAACACTGTAAAACACAATATACTTTACCATTTACACTTTCACTTTATCAACCAAACATCGTAAAACACAATATACTTTTCCATTTACACTTCACTTTATCAACCAAACACCGTAAAACACAATATATTTTCTCTGCTACAGTTCACTTTTTCCATTCTTATTTTACGACTTACAACTTGCGACGTTTTGCAACGAAACAAACAGGCCCTAAGACTGGTATTGTTATGGGGAGTTTTTAGAATGAATGAAAATTGCTTTTAAGCTTTATAGCCTGTGTGCTTTGGGTGAGAAACCCTAGGGAGAGAATCCTGCCCGGTTCCCTGTCATTTTGGTATCAGAGCTTAAATTCCTGAATTCTTTCAAAACAAAGATCCACAACAAAAATTTTCGTCCCAAGAAAAAAAAATAAAACCCTAATTTTCTCTTCTCTTCTGAGCGCCGCAATCAGAGGGACAAAAAAAAAAAACTCTTAAACAAAACCCATCAAGTTTTCTCCCTGTTCCTCAAGCCCGCCGCCACTCGTTCCCTTCTCTCAAATTAGATCCAAAATCCCAAACAAAATTCCCTCTCAACCAAAACCTGCTTCTCCAAAAAAAAAAAAAATCCAGCGCCTCCATAAACGACCCAATCTCCTTCCTCTCTACCAGAAAAGGAGCAAGCAACCCGATCTCCTCCTCAAGGCCAAAGACGACGCCAAGCGTTCACGGCTCGCCTCCACACCTCAGATCCCCGCCGGCGCATCCCCTCACGGCTATCCTTGCGAACCGACGGCGAAGCTTCGATCAACACCAGAGCTTCAAATCGACGACAAGATCGCGTCCACGATCCTCCGGCGAACCCGATTACTCATCCGACCCTGACATCTTCGGAGCTCTTCCTACGAGCACTCGCCCGCCCTGTTCGATGCCGCCGTCCACTTCCAACAGCGCCATCGCCGACTTCTCTCTTCCAGAACGAAGTCCGATCTGCTTCCTCGTGTTCACCAGCGAACACAACGACACCACGGGCCTTCCTCGTCTTCAGCGGCATCTTCGATATCAACTCCCCTTCATCATCGCGGGTCACCCTCGCCCAATCGACGCCGATCTTCCACTTCCCTTCCCGTCAATTTGAAGTTTTGCTGTTTTGGTCATCCCAGATTGCTGTTTTGGGCTCAGATTTGCTCTCAGTTGTTGTTGCAGACAGCAGTTTTGGGCTCAGATTTGCTCTCCGTTGCTGTTGCGCTGGCAAAGCCCAACAGATTTCGAATTGATCAGGATCTTGCTCCTTCCTTGTTGTCGACACCTCACCGATTGCCTCTTGCGCCACCGTTGACACCCTGGTCATCCTTAGAGAGGAAGGAGCAACAGTGGGCCCTGATTTGGGAAGAGAGTTTTGATTTGGGTGGCGATCCACATCTGAATTCAAGCTGATTCGGTCACAACTATCAAAATCGAGGCAGTGCACTTTCGAAGGACCAAGCGTTTGATTTGGACTCTTTTCGACTATCCAGGTAATCAGAATTCAGGTATAAATTCCTTTGAACAGAAATTTGAGTACTACTTTAAATTCTGTCATAATACTTTCATCGATTATCTGCCATCCATAACAGTGAGTGAGTGTATCTGCTTTGCCCTTATTTGCGATATCTTTATATTAATTTAGGGACTGCTAAATACATTGTGGATCTCAACAGTTGCATAGAATTCATATTTTACAAAATATTGAGGTCTAATTGCAAGTTTTTTTTACAACATAGTCTCTATTTTACACTCTTGAGCTAGCTAGCAGATTCATTCGCCTTATTGTGCGCTTAACGTTACTGAATCATTGCTGATCCTCCGCATCTTCTGCATCATCCTTCACGATTGCATTAGAATTTGTTAGTGGCATATAGAAATTAATAGGTTGCATTCATATTAAAAAAAAATATCATCATAAATTCAGCATTTAGATAATAGCAATAAAAAAAGAAAAAGAAAAAGAAAAGTAACTGTGCATGCGAACTCGTAGTGGTAGAGTCTACGACCTAGTTGAACCCAATACAGACATGGATCCCAATGCTTCTTCATCTGGTATCACCTCACCAACAGATTACATGACTCTTGAAATTCTCAAAACTCTTGAGGAAATTAAGGCCCAAATGAACACTCTAGGTCAGAGAATAGATAGGTTGGAATTGATGGCTCTCGTAATGAAGAGCGTCAACTTAACAATCGGGACAATCATCGAGAGGAGAGAATAAACAGGAATTATAATCGATACGATGAGGATGATCGGTACATGAAAAACATCAAAGTAGACGTATCGAACTTTGACGGCCGCTTAGACCCACAATATTACCTTGATTGGGTAATGAGTCTAGAACGTTATTTCAAGTGGTACGAGATGTCCCAAGAGCGGCGAGTCCGTTTCGCCGCCATGAAACTGGTAGGACAAGCGGGACAATATTGGTCTAATGTTGAAAGACTGATAGCCCTCAGGAGGCAAGAACCGATCCGGATTTGGGATGAGATGAAGGCTAAGTTAAGCCAGAAATATCTCCCTATTACTTTTCAGGATCAACTTTTAGACAAATAGAGCAGGCTAACACAAGGGACTCGCTCTGCTACGGAGTATATTGAGAAATTTGATGAGTTCTTGACCCGGTGCAGTGAGTTCGTTGATGAATCCCCAACAGTCACCCTCTCTCGGTTCAGGTCTGGCCTTCGCGATGATCTCCGTAGGGAACTCTTTGCAAGGGGTGTTAGTGATTTAGAACATGCCTATCAGATAGTTCGGGACTTAGATGCGTCTCGAGGATCTTACTATCAACGAGGTTCAGATTACAAGAACCAAGGCACTAGAGCCCCCTCTGGACAGTCCCCATTCAAACCCAATCCTAACAGTTCGGTCCCAACAGGAGATCTCAAGGGTAAAGGCCCAGTTGAGAGCGTGCCACGAACCAACCCCCGCACCCAATGTTTTAAGTGTCAAGGATATGGGCACATAGAAAAGTTTTGCCCAAGCAAATCCAGAACCCTCTTTCTGGATGATCAATCAGATGAGGTGCAGGACGAACCTCAAAAGGAAGTTGTATTTGAGGGAAATGCGAGCAGTGATTCTGAGAATGATTTAGAACAAGAGGAATTTCTTAGTACTATCAGGCAAGTTGCTGTGGTTCGATGTAACCTCGCTCAACCTAAGGACGTGGTTGACTGGCGAAGAACCTCAATATTCCATACATGGATAAAGATTGGTGAGAAAAATTGTAAAATCATTGTCGATAGTGGAAGCTGTATAAATGCTGTGTCATCTAGTTTGATTTCAAAGATAGGGTTGAAGACGGTCCTTCACCCTAATTCGTACAAAGTTACCTGGATTAATACAACATCGATGGAGGTGAATGAACGATGTCTTGTACCTGTGCAATTTGCCACATATAAGGATAAAATTTGGGGGGGTACTTATTGAAGAAACCCATATAATTTTGAATCAGATACTCACTCTACTCATGCAGAAAATACCCAACACAATCAATGCATATCCATTGTGTAATTAATTCAAATGCATATGTGGTAGATCTCTCAAATGCATATGTGGTAGATCTCCCACCGGATTTTGGAATTAGTCCCTCTTTTAATATTGAAGATTTGATTGCTTATAAAGGGCCCAATTTTTCCCCTGATAATCCTTTATTGGATGAGCCTTCCCCTGTGCCACCTCCTGACATACCCTTATTACCTCTTCCCCAAATACATCTAACCCATATGGCAGATCAAATTGATGAAATTATTGATGATCAGATTGTCTCTACTAGAGATGGTGGTTACCACAGATTTTTGGTTCGTTGGAAAGGACTACCCGATTCTGATAACACTTGGATTAATCGAGAGGAACTCTAACGGTTGGACCCTGATCGTCTGGAGCATTATGAAAGCCGTGGAGGTTCACGTTCGACAGAGTCGAGTTTTTCCCAACCCCGAGAGAATGATGGGGACATCTCTCCAGGATTGCGATTCTACACCAGGAGGCGTCGTCACACACTTTCAGTTTCGTTCGATTAGGGCTGGGAAAGTCAATTTAGCTATTTTTCCCTTTTATTGTAATTTTTTTTTATTTGGCAGTTTTCTTTTAGTCCCATATCGGTTGTAATGGGATTTTCTGTTGAGGTAGGCCTATTTAAGGCTAAGACTGGTATTGTTATGGAGAGTTTTTGGAATGAATGAAAATTGCTTTTAAGCTTTGTAGCCTGTGTGCTTTGGGTGAGAAACCCTAGGGAGAGAATCCCGCCCGGTTCCCCGTCAACAGTGGTAAAACTTTGCATTTGGTAAGAGGTCTGAAGTTCAAATCCCTCTTGCCACAAGCCTATAAACCCATCTTCTCTTTTACCTACTTCTACTTATCCATTTCTCTCTTTCCAATCAAACACATTCTTATTTCATTCATCATAACAAACCCACAACAAATCGTTTTCAGATATGTCCTCTAAGGATTTTGAGAAAAAAATCCAAGAAATTTCCAAAGTGAGATTTGAGAGAAAATTTGGAGGAACTTTCGGTTTGCGTTTGGGGGGGGGGGGGGGTAAGGAGAGGAAGGGATAACAAGTTCTGGGTTTGATAAAATTTGGGTTAAATTCATATACGAAAAATGAAGGAGAAGGCATACGGGTAAAAAAACTTTTATTTCATTCAAATCTAACTAGATGAGTAAATTTTTAAGAAAAAAAGGTAAATTGATAATATCAATGATTTCAGGGGTATTTTTATGATCAGGGAAAATTTAGGGGGTATTTATATCCCCAAACAATATATAGATACATACCACATTCCTTACTCATGTTTTGGGTTTCTTGTTTGAATAACAATGAGTTTTCGGGGCAGATTTTCAGTAAGTGAATAATTTCATGTTTTTAAATCTTCAACCGGCAAACTTCTTAAGTTTTAAACCTATATACCTCCTGATTTCATTCAAAATCCTACTCTTTTGTTCTCTTTTGGTCTCATCTCACATCTATTCTCACCTTTACACTATTCAGAGTAGGACTCTACTTTCCGCCAAAGGGAGAAGGAATAAGGACGAAAGAACTGGTAAGCAACTCCCTCAAGATACTGATTTGGTGTCATAATAAAAGCGTCATTTGAAAATTTCTTCTTCAAGGTATATTTTATGATTATTTTTCAATTTGATGATTAATTGCACGAGCTTAGCAATTTAGAAGCTTTATTATATTTAGGCTCAGGGTTTGTCTAAGGAATTTGGGTTTGTTTGTTGCTTGAGTTTCTTCTTAAGCCTTGACGCCTATGTTAGGGATCATCGCAAAATTATGGAACTGATCTTCCTTGTAAATTAATAGCCTTTTAAAATTATAAATGTTTCTTTACCTGCTGTACTTGTATGTGTATTTATAATTATTTAGTTGTGTTCTTGGAGAATCCGCCTGTTTTTTTTTTTTTTTAAGATTTTACTTATTTGTATATCCGTATCTTATTATATCAAATACTCTTGCTTATATCTGTAACTGCATAAAGTAGATGGTCAATTTCATTTTGTATTGTGTGAGTGAATTCTTTATCCAGTTCACTTAATTTTTGAGGGGAAAGGCCTTGGTCAAAGCGATCAATTAAGTTCATCCATATTAAGGACCCTTTTGTAGTGATGGGGGAAATTGCACATCTAGGATTCGAAGATTACATGAGAAATAGCGCAAGTTGCTAAGAGATGAGCTACTGCATTGCTAGAATGATCGCAAAAAGACGAGCTAACAGAGGATGTTAAGATAACAACCATCTACACTGATTAATGATGTGCAACAGTCACAAGGGGGGATGCAACTTTCTGTTCAGCACCCAACACACCATGTTCTTTGCATTGCTGAATAAGTGCACCTCAGCATGGAATTGGTTGCACCATTGAGCGTGTTAAGAACACCACTGCTTCGGCTCGCTGTGGGTCGACAGAGTTGGAGTTCGAGATGGAGTGTATAGACCCCTCCTTGTCTCTCCCAATTCCCGCCCAAGTGGAACCGCTCCATCTTATTATTGTGTCCACATAATGGTGCGGCAAAAGGGAGAGGCGACCAGCTTAAAGGTGGACGTGCTGAACTGTGGCCTGGGTGAGTGGGGTTCGATTGGAAGCCAAGAGGCATAAAGCTTGCACAAGCTACAATCAAATCTCTGTTTCTCTTGTGTTGTTTGAAAATGAAGTTGCAACGAGCTTCCCACAAGCTCCAAGTGACATAAAGATGTAGCTCTTTCTTAGCTTCAGAGAGGGTGTTTGAGTAGCACAAAGTTTCAAACAGTTTGTGAGCATTACTGAATTGCAACGAGTCCAATGGCGGGAAGATGGCCGACCATGTTCTTGAGCTACAACACATTCGAACAAGATATGGGAGATAGATCAGCACCCATGCCACATTGTGGGCAACTAGGGTATACATCGGGGATGGCTGTCTTGTGCCGAACATTGTACGACAAGGAGTCAGACAAGGCATGACAGGCAAAATGTTTTGTTGGGTAGATATTTGGAGATTTCCACAACCGAGCCAACATCTTGGTCGGCGAAGGTGAAGCAAAAAGTTGCAATTAATGGCCGCCGATCATGGATGAGCTTGTGATAGGGATCACTCTAGTTATTATTTAGTAGTTCTTTTTTGGTTGTTTTATTTCATTTAGTGTGATTTTTAGTCCCACATATGTTATGATGGGGAAGTGTTCTTGGTAGGAGCCTATATAAGGCCAAGAGTTGTACTTGTTTGATTAGACTATGATGAATTGAAGTTGCACCCCTTTTTGTTTAACATGGTGATTTGCTATCCAAATTTGAATTTTTGCATGGTGATGTGTAGAGTGAGAGTCTCCTCGGTGCTGAAGCCCGAATTCATCCTTATCTCCTCAAAACTCTCATTTCTATCTCTTCTTCCTCTTTCCCCTTTCCGTCCCGCATCAAATTGATATTAAAGCTAAAATCATGATATTTTCCTTCACAAAAAAATCTTTCATCTCTACAAAATCCTAGATTCACTTTCCTCTTATTCTTTCTTTTCTCTTGTTTAAAAAAAAAGAAAATAAATATATCTGTTTCAAAAAAAACCCCGAAATTCTCAGGGAATCCTATTCGTCTTTATCACCGAAGAGCCTCATCACCAACGAGGCCCTAGCTCACTGCCACCTTCGCAGCAACAATCACCGCTGACCTCACCGCGCCGACAACCGCCCTCATTGAATCCCACAGTCATCACCGCTGAGTTCTCTAATCTCTCCGGTCATCATTGCCGCTCATAGTCATCGGATCACCCTTACCGTCGCGTCTCCGCCTTCAGTCGATGTCATCGTGTCTTCAGTCCTCATCGCCTACCTCGCCGGGTCGACCACCTCACCTCATCGACAACCTTGTAGTCGAAGATCCCTGTCCAACGCCTCCTTTGTCTTCTCCGCCAGCTAGATCCACCCGCCATCTTCAAATATCCTCCTCAGCATGTCGTTGTCCCCGTCAACACTTCGTCGCCCTCATTGTCATCGTCATCATCGCCACGCGTCATCTCGTCGTTCTCCTCTCGAGCAAGCCACATCACCGCCTTCAGCTCTCCAATTTCTCCAGTTCTCGACGCCGCAACTGCCGTCTTCAGTCATCACTTTCGCCTTCGCCTTCCCTCGCCGCCGTACAATCGTCGTCGAAGTGACTGCCTTCTGGTTGATTAACTGCAGATCAGATCTAATCTTAATCTGATCCATTCTGATAATATCAGATCAGATCAGGTTGGATCCAATCGAACCCGACCCGACGCTCGGTACCCGCCCCGCCGCGCCAAGCAAGTCTCGAGCCGACCAGAGCCTAACCCAAGCCGATCTCATCGAGCCGAGCCAACACTGTTGAGCCGAGCTGACTAGTTGAGCTGACTACAAGCCACAACTTCCCTTAGCTGTCACTGTTCACACAGTTCAATAACAATATATCAGTCATTTCAGAGTCTGTTTCAGGCCTGTTCGGAGTCTAATTCGAGTTCTGTCTGAAACATTGGATCCACGACTAAGTCCCAGAGATACTGGGAGGATTTCACAGTTTTGGGCAATAGAAAAGCAGAGATTCTTGGGTAATTTCTGTGCTTTATGCATTGAGTTTTCTTCATGGGATTTTACTTTTTTGGTAAATATATAAATACTGACTGAGATAACAAGTATGTTGAACGAGTTATGTTTCAGGCTATCTCGTTTTTTATAGGGGTTTTGATGATTGCTATGGATATGAAACTTGGGAAAGCGATCTTGGAGATTTCTTTAATTATTTCTCCCTGACAACTGAGAAAAATGCCATTGTGTCAGACTTAAGTTGGATGGAGAAACTTATTATTGGTGGAGAAACAACCATAAATTATGTCGATATTGGTTTATCTTGCAAGGCTTTCTTCGTACTTGGCATGCTTCACCCGCTCATTCATTTGAGTCAGATTGCAGAGAGCCCAATGTTGAGCAAGAGCGAGCCTGAGAGCCAACCAATCACCGATCCTTTCACTACAAAGGTTTAGGTAGATCCCGAGCCTTCAGTCATTGTTGAACCTGATGTTCTTGATGAGTCAGAGTTTGAAGTTGCTACTGAGTTACTATCATTGCAAGAAGAAACTCCTTGGCCCACTAAAGTGGAAGAGCCTCTTGTGGAGATTTCTGTAGATCTCTAAGGAGAGCTTTTGATGCAGACATCCAGCCGACGCCACAAATCGAGCTATTGTGTTGGAGTCTGTATTTTTTATTTTATTGAGTTGAGTCATTTTTCTTTTATTTAGTAGTTTTGTTTTTTCTTTCTTTTAGTCCCACATCGGTTATGTGGAGAAAAGTATTACGTTGTAAGCCTATTTATAGGCATGAAATTATATTAAAAATAATGAAGATTAATGAATTTTTTTGAGTTTTCGAAATGAAAGTCTCTTTGTTGAATTGGTAGCTGAAATCCCAATTAGAGTATAGTTGGTGTGAAACCATTATCTTCCCATTATCCCCTCTTTCAAATCTCTACTCTATTCCCATCTCACACCCTATCTTCCCAGTTCCCATTCAAATCCCACACACAATTAGCCAAAAAAAAAAATACAAGGCCAGAAAAAATCACTCCAAAAGAAAGATCACATTCCCCTTACATCCAAAATTCTTAGCCAAACAAAATAATCCCAACCAACTCCCTCTTCCCCACGTGCCCCCTCTTCTCTCCCCCTGTGTTTCATGAAACCCAACACCAGACTACAAATCTCTACCACAAATATGTTAACAAAAGCCTTACTTCCTCTTTTTCCTTCCCTGCTCCTGTTCACAGCCACCATCTCCACAAGATCACCATCTTCTTTAGTTTTTCTTCTCGCACCCCACCTGCAAAGCACTGCCATTATTCTGCTGCCCTTCAACAGCAGCCCAACAATACCAGCTCACCTTCCCCTTCATCTCTTCCCCATGGCTCTCTCCTCATCTTCACTACGAGGTCTGAAGTCCTCCACCACCATTGCATCCAGACTTCGAATTGTGTGATTCTCGTTGCGTTGTGATCATGACGACGAGAGCTCCATACCTGCAACCACAACAAAGCACAAAAGCAACATCAGAGCCCAATGAAAGATCAGCAAATCAGTCACAAGAGCAGCAGCAATACGAATACCTGAGAACGAGCTTCTCAGTAGGTAATTTTAATTCTTAGCATCAGATTATCAATTGGATGATATAGTAGATTTATTCTCAAAATTATTATCATATTATTCTAATGTCCACTATAACTAAGAGTTGTGTGCTTCTGCTATATTTGTTATCTACTGTTCAATTAATTGAGTATTGTGTTGGATTTTTTGAGACTAGACTTATCTAAACTACACCGACAAATTATTGTTAAAACCTATAGTGTGATACTGTTAGTTGTAGATAATTTCCTATCGAAAATCATATTTTTAGTAAAACATTACAGAATTTAGATTTATACTGATATACTACACCATAGGGTCCCTGTTTCACATCAATTTAGTATTAGAACATGGTTTAGATAGGAAACTTGTATTAGGTCTAGAAAAAATTTGAATTTTTATTTTAGGCATTTATAAGGAAAATTTGTTTTGTTTTCTTTTGCTTAAAAAATAATTTAACAAAAAAATGGCATATAGGAAGTCCCACATCTCCACTATTGATGTCCTGACTTTTGAAAGTCATTTGGATTCTCTGGTCGTTTAAGTGATCCCTAAGTTTTTCTGGATTTGCTACACAATTAGACTGGTACTTCACCCTGTTCTTGCTATCTGAAATGGAAAAAGTCAGGTCCGTTATCACGAAACTGGCTGGACAAGCGAGTCAATACTGGACCGATGTGGTGAAAAAGCGAGTACTATATGACCAAAAACAATAGACACTTGCTTTTATATGAAGGACAAACTCAAGAGCAAATATATCCCACCACATTACTACAAACATCTTGACACATGACACAAAATTTCCTAAGACAACAAATCTGCCAAGGCATATGTTAACGAATTCGACGAGTTTCTCAATCGTTATAATATCCTAGTCAAACAGAGTGATGTCCAAGTCTTTTTTTAATTTTATGCTGGACTTTGAATAGACCTAGAATATGAGCTTTGTAAACGTGAAATCACTGAGCTTAAAGTGGCTTACTCTTTAGTCCAAAACTTAGATGTTCCTAAGTTGAGTCATGCATTTAGAGTCCGAATCACCAAGCCCTAACATTCAAGTTGACTTCCTGTCAGTATCCACATCGAGTTTATACACAGAGACCAGCATACAAGGTAGACACCAACGATAAAAGTGCTGAAAGTAATGCTAAGGGTAAGAACACCGAATAGAACTCCTCCACATTTAGTCCTATAATCAAGTGTTGCAACTATCAATGTTATGAGCATGTTGCTGCCAACTGTCCAACCCCATTTAAGATTGTCATCATTGATATAGTTTTCATTGAAGCCCCTAAGCTTGATAGCACTATCTACCCAAAAATTACTTTTGTGATTCAGGAGTTTAGTTTTTTTCCCCGACTGCCACGGCTGTTGTCCCTTTTTTGCTACCGCAACTGTCGTCGCCCTTTGTCTTCTCTAGCTTTACTGCCAACACCACCTTTTTCGCTTTCTTTACTGTCGACTTCTACTGTCATTGTCTGCTCTGGTCGTCTACCTCTTCCTCTATTGCCGACACCCTCCCCTGTGATCACGAAGCTTGTCAATGTCTTCTCTGAAGACCTTCCAGGCAAACTACCACCGACGCGTGATACTGAACACGCCATTGAGTTAGTCTTCTCGACTTGGCACACTATAAAATGGATCCTATCACACCTATTGAACTTAAAGAGCAAGTTGGAGTTGTCACTGGAGAACAAGCAACAATGCCTTGTCCTGATAAACACCCATGTTTATGAGGACAAATTTTGGAACTATATAACGAGTCAGGTCAAGAATGTTACCATCTATGGTCTCCCTATGTCTGAAAACTCAGTGAATATCGTTATGGAAGAATCTCACACTTTACAGCTTATCAACTTTTCTTCCGTTATGATGTGACAAAGGAACGTATTCCTTTAGCCTTTACCTCTTTGGAAATCTCTTGACATCATTCCTAATGTAACAGGTGAATTGTTATGTACATTTATGATGGTGCGCCTAATAGTCTCTTTTGATAGATGTCATGAATATGTTAACCCAGTAAACCAAATACCTAATTTTTTATGTCTAATAAAGAGTCAAGTGACTCTTTTAGCGCATGTCAAACACTAAACTAAGTTCTCAACTAGTATTTTTTGAGTCTGCATATCTGAGTTTGCATCACATTTTTTACACACGTGCATAATCTACACATGGAAAATGAGTGATATATTTGAACAAAGTAACGCTAATTATAATTTAAGAACTGCTTCAGGAAGTTATTTAAAACTCATAGTGTTGATAACTTATGATGGTTCGAATTCGTCTTAAACGGTTTCCCCTGAACTGTTAATGATTTGCATGCTGTAGTGTTGGTTCTTTCAAAATCTTAAAGAAATCAAATTATAATATTCAGGTTATATATCTTTTAAAGATTTTGAAATTAGTCATATTTTCAATGTTGGGTATTTAGTGGATTACAAGTATTTGATCTTAACTCTGGCAACCCACTAGTTGTATGCCTTTCCTGAGCCATTTTTCTGAGAGTCTCCACATTGAGTCTACTCCCAGATATTCAGTCCAATACTGAAATTTAATAAAACTTTAGATGATTAAATTATCTGAGATATTCTAATTATATCTGATTGTTTGAAAGTGATATTATCTATTGGGTAGTGAATTGCAGCAGGTAGACGCAGATGTTTTAGAGTATGAGGAGAGCCATCTACACCGAACTCGACAGAGTCAAGTTTTCTCCCACCTAGGGAGTGATGCGGACATCCAGCCGGTGCCACAAATCGAGCTATTGTGTTGGAGTCTGTATTTTTATTTTATCAAGTCGAGTCATTTTTCTTTTATTTAGTATTTTTTTCTTTTTTTAGTTCCACATCGGTTATGTGGAAAAAAGTACACGTAAGCCTATTTAAAGACATGAAGTCGTATTGGAAAATAATGAAGATTAATGAAATTTTTTGAGTTCTCGAAATGAAAGTCTCTTTGTTGAATTGGTATGTGAAATCCCAATTTGAGTAGATTTGGTGTGAAACCAAAATCGTTCCTTTATGCCCTCTTTCAAATCTCTACTCTATCCCCATCTCACATATTATCTTTCCATTCACATCCTACACACAATTAGCCAACAAAAAGAAATACAAGGCCTGAAAAAATCACTACAAAAGAAAGATCCAATTCCCTTTACATCCAGAATTCTCAGCCAAACAAAACAACCCAACCAACTCCCTCCTCTTCCCCACATGCCCACCCTCTTCTCTTGCCCTGTGTTTCATTAAACCTAACACTAGACTACAAATCTCTACCACAAATATATTTACAAAAGCCAATAGGAAAAGACAAAAGCCCTACTTCCTTTTTTTTCTTCCCTGCTCTTGTTCACAGCCGCCTCTCCACAAGATCACCATCTTCTTCTTTAATTTTTCTTTTCGCACCCCACCTGCAAAGCACTGTCACCATTTTGCTGCCCTTCAACAACCCAACAACACCAGCTCACCTTACCCTTCATCTCTTCCCCACGGCTCTTTCCTCATCTTCACTACGAGGTCTAAAGTCCTCCGCCACTATCGCATCTGGACTCCAAATTGGGCAATTCTCGTTGGGTTGTGATCGTGACGATGAAAGCTTCATACCTGAAACCACAACAAGGCACAAAAGCAACATCAGAGCCCAGTGCAAGATCAACAATCAACCACAAGAGCAGCAAAAATATGAATACCTAAGAACCTTCTCAGTAGGTAATTTTAATTCTCAGCATTAGATTATCAATTGGATGATATAGTAGATTTATTCTCTAAATTATTATCATACTAATCTGTTGTCCACTATAACTGAGAGTTGTGTGTTTCTGCTACATTTGTTGTCTACTGATTTTGATATTGAAAATTGGTCTGTTCAATTAATTGAGTATTGTGTTGGATTTCTGGACACAGAAGTTATCTAAACTACACCGACAAATTATTATTAAAACCCATCGCATGATACTTTTAATTTTAGATAATTTCCTACCAAAAATCATATTTTTGGTGTAACATTGCGGAATTTGGGTTTATCACTGATATACCACACCATTGGGTCCCCGTTTCACATCAGCTTATCATAAAGCTATTGCCATTTTCACTAGCTATGGGGGCTTTATTGTCCCTGAGATTGCATGACGCTTTGCAAATGTTTCTACAATAGACAGGTTCTCAAGAGATCAAGCTTCTTATGGTGCAGAGTACAATTGGTCCACTCTTCAACGAAGATGACTTGCCCTGACAAGCTTCATGTATTTTGCTTGAGTCACCATTGTCTGCAACCGGTTTGTCACGAAAGCCAGTTTCACCCCTACCACCGTGGTTCAGACAGGATACACTGTTGTCGGTTGCATGACCACCATGGCTTGATTGATGTGATATATGGTTTAGCTATATCCGGTTGTGCCTGCTATTTGTTATCATTGCATTCACCGGAGATGATGCTTTTAAGCCGGGGCTAATGATGGGGATCACTTTAATTATTTAGTCTTTTTTAGTTTTTTTATTTAGTGTGTTTTTAGTCCCACACCAATTATGATGGGGAAGTCTTCTTTGTAGGAGCCTATATAAGGCCAAGAGTTGTAGTTGTTTGATTAGACTATGATGAATTGAATTTAAACCTTTTTTGTTTAGCATGGTGATTTGCTATCCAAACTTGAATTTTGCATGTTGATGTGCAAAGTAAGAGTTAGATTTCCCGGGTGCTGAAGCCCAAATTCATCTTTATCCCCTTAAAATCCTAATTTCTATCTCTTCTTCCTCTTCCTTTTTCCCATCCCGCATCATCTTGTAGAAGCTCCTTGTAGAAAAGCAACCGTTCTTTGACAGAAGCCAAATAAATTTGTTAGTTCTTATCTCATCAAAGCAATTAATGGGAGCTTGTAAGATAGCATCTTCCGGGGAGCTATCAAATAGATTCCTGACGAGTTCCTCGTTCCAGCTTTGCCCATCACTAGTGAGTAGTTCGGAGACATGGGATAGTGAGCAACCCTAACTCCTGGGTGATGGTAAAAGAGCAGCTTGTGGTGATAGCTATTGACCTTAAAAAAAGTTCTCATTTTGGAACCCGATACAGTGCTCCAACATGAATTATCAATGAGTGATGGGGAGCTTTCTCTCGTTATAAATTACCACAAGCGCACGGTCGTTTGTTGTAGCACTTAAGGGTCAGTCCACAGGGAAGGTGTTTCTTATTGATCCTAACACAAATTAAGCGAATTAATTTGAAAGATTGAAAAGTTAGTATGAACTATTGCTGAGCGCAATTTTGTCACATTTTCATGCCCATATTTATCTATCATTTGTTTATAAATAATGCTACTCGGGTATTTTTAGTCTATTTTGCAGACAAAGTTATTAGGAGAAGATTGGACCACAAAATCACTCTTTCGAGACCGTAAAGCGCTTTAAAAGGAGTTAAAGGCGAGATAGAAGGCTTGGCATTGTTGGGATCGCTAGAAAGTTACATCAATTCGGAAGAGTTCGAGGCCAGTTTGAGTGAAAACGTAATTTTGCAAAAGTCAGGGGCTTAAACGCAAAATGGACAAAGATGCAAAAGTACAAAATTAATTTAGCGATTCTCCTTGTACTTTTATAACTATTTTGGACCTTCATGTAAAATAGCCAAACCCTAGGCTATAAATATACATGTAAAGGCTAGGGTTTGGGGGCTTTTGATTTTGGCCACTTTCTCAAATTTCTGCAATTTTTCTTCCGAAGTTATTTTCATCTCTTGGAGGCTAATTTTTCTCTTCTAATTGCAATCTCAATTTTAGAGAAAGAAAGAGAGGCGTCTGTGCCCCTCTTTCTGTCAACAGGCGCACCAAGGCGCCTGTGTTTCTGGCGCTTGATTGTTTAAAAAAAAGAAAAGAAAGGCGCCTGTCCTTGGCCAGGCGTTGTCGCGGATTTCGAGAAGCAGGTGCGTGCCCCTCCCACGGTCCAACGAATTCAGGTTAGTATTTAAATTTATTTAATTTAGTTTTAGATATATTTGTTTAGGTAATTATTTAACTCATTGATATAATTAATAATTTAGTTTCCAATTAATTAATAACTAAATTTTCTTTTAACTACATGATTAAATTGAATATGTGTAACTAAACAAATTTTATGTGCCTAGGGTGATGAACTTAGGCTATGAGATTATGGTGGAATATTAAATCTCTCTTATAAAATATGAAAACATTTAATAATTTTTAATCAATGAAATTAAATTGCTAGATATTTATAAATTTGACAAGATATGTTTAACAAATCGATATTTCATGCTTAGAGTTCTTCCTATTTGTTGATTTATTTTATTTCAGTTACTTTGATGGAATATTCGATTAAATTTAATATCTTGTGCTTAGGACTAAAAATCTAGGACTTTATATCATTTGAGACAAGAAGCTATTATTGTGTAATCATTGATTGAGTTGAGAGATAAATATCACCACATGAACAATAGCTTAGGGGATTCTACACTAGGTGCATGATTCTTCTCCTTGACAACTGCAACAAACTCTGCACATGTAATGATTGAGTTTGTTGTGAGGCTTTATAGCCACTTTTTAGCATTGTCTCTGAGTGAAAAAGGGATGAACCTTAGTTTGACTCCATCTTCACTCAGCTGCCTGATTCTTATCGTTGCGCACACCTCCTCGAATTCATTGATGAACATATAGGCATCTTCAGATTCCATCCCGGAGAATTTAGAAAGCATAGTAATGTATTTATTGTGGCTTTAACTCGTAATTGTTATCGGTGGTTTCCGGTAATCTGATGCATGATGGGTGTGATGATTAAGGAGGGTAACATCGGTCCATGAGGACCATTGGTGGAACAAGGTCAGTCATCTTAGTCTCGTTCGATTCTATGCTGAATAGATGTCCTGTTGAATCGCATTTCCAAGCTGACATATATCAGCGTAGGTATCGAGTTAGAAAGTGTTATGTGTGGTTTGTACTAATTTTAATTATATATATTATATATATATATTTTAAAAATATTTTTATTTTTATTATTATTTTTTTAAATTTTTCGGTAAACCTGCTAAGACTAAAGAAAACACCGTTCCCTGGCAACAACGCCAAAAACTTGATGGGGGAGATTTCTCTCCTCGTTATAAATTACCGCAAGCGCACGGTCGTTCGTTTTAGCACTTGAGGGTCAGTCCACAGGGAAGGTATTTCTTACTGATCCTAATACAAATTAAGCGAATTAATTTGAAAGATTGAAAAGTTGGTGTGGACTAAGTTGTCAAGGAGAAGATCATGCACCTAGGGTAGAATCTCTTAAGTTATTGTTCATGTGGTGATATTTTCTCTCAACTCAATGATTACACAATAATAGCTTCTTGTCTCAAATGATATTAAGTCCTAGATTTTTAGACCTAAACACAAGATATTAAATTTAATCGAATATTCCATCAAAGTAACTGAAATAAAATAAATCAACAAATAGGACGAACTCTAAGCATGAAATATCGATTTGTTAAACATATCTTGTCAAATTTATAAATATCTAGCAATTAAATTTTATTGATTAAAAATTATTTAATGTGTTTTCGTATTTTATAAGAGATTTAATATTCCATCACAATCTAAGTTCATCACCCTAGGCACATAACATTTGTTTAGTGACACATTCAATTTAATCATCATGTAGTTAAAAAGAAAATTTAGTTATTAATTAATTGGAAACTAAATTATTAATTATATCAATGAGTTAAATAATTACCTAAACAAATATATCTAAAACTGAATTAAATAAATTTAAATACTAACCTGAATTCGCTGGACCGTGGGAGGCACGCACCTGCTTCTCGAAATTCGCGACAACGCTTGGTCTTTTCTTTTCTTTTCTTTTTTAAAACAACCAAGTGCTTGAAGCACAGGCGCCTATGACCTGTGGGGCGCCTAAAGGACAGACACCTTGGTGCGCCTGTTGACAGAAAGAGGGGCACATGCGCCTCTCTTTTTTTCTCTAAAAATTGAGATTGCAACTAGAAGAGAAAAATTAACCTCCAAGAGATGAAAATAACTTCGGAAGGAATTACAAAAATTTGAGAAAGTGGCCAAAATCAAAAGCCCCCAAACCCTAGCCTTTACATGTATATTTATAGCTCAGGGTTTGGCTATTTTACATGAAAGTCTAGAATAGTTACAAAATTACAAGGAGAATTGCTAAATTAATTTTGCACTTTTGCATCTATGTCTATTTTGCGTTTAAGCCCCTGACTTTTGTAAAATTACGTTTTCACTCAAACTGGCCTCGAACTCTTCCGAATTGATGTAACTTTCTTTGATGTCAGTTTTAGACATAGTAGAGCGATCCCAGCAGTGCCAAGCCTCCTATCTCGCTTTTAACTCCTTTTAACGCGCTTCACGGTCTCGAAAGAGTACTTTTAGTGGTCCAATCGTCTTCTAATAACTGTCTGCAAAATAGACTAAAAATACCTGGGTAACATTATTTATAAACAAATGATATATAAATATGGGCATGAAAATGTGACAAAATTACTCTCAACAATGAGATGGGGAATAGTTTTGACAATGCCCCTCCAAATTTGCGAGCTACCCTGCTTCAGAGGGATTTCTTGTAATGTAGATTTCACAAAGTATTTTCCCTTCATCAATTGGGACCATATAGAATGTGGCTTGGAGATGAGATGTCATCCCAGTTTGGAGAATAAACTAAGATTGGCATCCTTCAAGTCCGAAAGCCGAAATCATCTTTGTGCTTTGGAATTTGCAACTTGTGCCATGCTCGGAGAGAAACATGCCTCTCGTTAGAGTGGAAGACCCAATAGAAATTCCTTGTTCTCCCCTCCAAACAGTTGATGATGTTGTCGCTAGGGAGTCCTAATCCTATCAGATACGATGAAATAGAAGCTTTAATGAGAGTTTCTCTTCTTGCATGTGCTAGGAGCTTTCCAACCACAGCTTTTTACCAATTCTAGCGGCAAGATAATCTTTAGTTGTTTCTATGACCGCCTGGATGAGAAGACTACTGAGGTAGTGAGTATTAGCTAGCATCAACCCTACGCCAATGATTCGAGCTAGATCAAGTTGGGTAGAGTGAGAGATTCATGCTAAAATAAATCCCAGATTTGTTAAAGTTCACTAATTGTCCTAAACACGAGCCATAAATGTTGAAGATCTCCTTGATTTTCTCCATCGTACCAAAGGAGTCTTCACTAATGAGGAAAAAATCATTGATGAACGTTAAGTGTGTGATTACAGGAGCTTGGTGGTTAATCTGCATTTTTTGTACTCTCCATAGGATACTTCTCTGTTAATTATCAAGGAAAAAACTTAAGCAGTAAGAATAAATAAATAAGGACATCCTTGTCTTAAGTCTCTAGAAGGGTGAAATAAGTTGTTGTGGTTGCTATTGATTTTGATGGAGATGGATATTGTGGAGATGTATCTTTCACTACGAAAAAGCTTTTCAAGGAGAAACCACATCTGTGGAGCCCCAATTAAAATTACCTTTTTTATAATATACAACGAGTTGTCGTGAGGCAATTCGTGCATTCACAAATTCTGGCAACCACAATGGGAGCAATGCTTCTCCCCCATCTTTTAGAAAGCCTATAGTATAGCAAATATATATGATTGTGCACAAAGCACTAAAAACTCGGTTGTTGACAAGGAATAATGGAAAACATTCAAAACAACTGAGATCTCAATAGTGCTACTGGCAACTTAGCCTAAAGATTGGTTCGATAATCTTTCCGGTGGAAACTGCTCTTGTGGCGACTGTACCTTCTCATCTCGTGGCATATAATGACTCAGTCTGAGCCGCTAGTCCGTCCAGTCTCACAAGCACAACACAATGTTGAGAATGATGATGTCTTCATCATGTAGTCTCTAAGGCTCTAAGAAAGAGGATAAATATATCAGTGGTTGTCAGCCACTGTCACTTCTCGCAATCAAATCAAAATGGAAGTGCAAGGTGCTCTCGACATCATCATCCGTGAAGGCATATTTGTTCTCACAACAAGAAAGTGGCGTCACCCACTTTTTTCCATGACAAGGGAATGGGGGCGATGGAGGATCACATTATTCTTCTTTGAGTTCAAAGGGGCAGAGTGGTTCTTTCCCGCATATTACATGTTCGCGTGATATGGAGAATTTTGATGTCATTGTTTTTACAATAGGGAATTCCCTCCTCTTAAGCCTATTTGTACCAAAAAATTCTATGGTGCTAGTTGGCGAACATCGATTCCAAAGGTTGCAACCAAGTCACGTCTAGCTCCAACTCAGCAATCTGGGGTTAATCTTTTTGCTGTCAAGAGAGAACCCATTCTCTCTCATGATAGTGGCAATATTATTCTATTACAGTTTTCCCTTCCTACTCTCGACATAGTATGAGATTAGAAGAAGCCGTAGTCAGATTCAAGTGATTCATAACACAATGTTTGCCTACTCTTTGGCAACCCCTTTTTCAATTAGTCTGAAGAAAACTAGTATGCTACACGAGAGACTTGCTAACACAACATTTGATTACTCCCATACAACACCTTCGGTTCGTCTAGGGAGAGCCAGGGCGAGAGCGTATCAGGATAGTGGTGCACTCCTTGCATTCACGCTACTACTGTATTGAACCCTCTTGGGGTTATCCTTCAAGAAACAACAAGGGTCATTGGGGGCATGTTCATCTCAGCGGTACCATTGCCCTTGGACCTTACTAAAAGCAATCGGTGCCCTCGACACGATACTAGTACCTATGAAGCACGGGTACAGCCTTATGCTCGCCATGTCCGTGTCGGGCACGTATCAGACACGGATACGTGCCCGACACATGTCGGACACGTATCAGACACGGATACGTGCCCGACACATGTCGGACACGGTTCAGGCCGTGTCCAGCTTAGACTGCCCAGTTTTGGGCTTGGACACGGACCCGACACGAGTCGGGCGTGGCTAGGACACGGGCGGGTGCGGGCGAGCGGGCGAAACCCAACAACCCGACGGACTATAGTAAAACCCTAATTGATCGCAGATCGAGCCCCTCCCTATCTCTCCTCTCTCTTCCCCCCTCTCCCCCAATTCCGATCGGCGAGGCCCCTCTCCCCCCAAATTTCGATCCGATCAGCGATCCCCTCTCCATCTCCCTCTCAGCTCCATTTCCCCCTCCCCCCAAGTTCGATAGGCGAGGCCCTCTCTCCCCAAATTCTGACCGACGAGGCCCTCTCTCCATCTCTCTCATATATTTCGATCGGCGAGGTCCTCTTTCTCTCATGTGTGATGAAGAAGAACATCTCTCTCTGGTGGTGGATCTGTGGTGGATCTAGTTGAGAACGTGACGGTGGAGCTCGATGTCGTCATGGAGCTCGTGGTGGTGGATCTGGTGGAGATCGTGGTGGTGGAGCTTGTCTGAGGTAATTACCCCCTCTCCCGCCATCTCTCTCTCTGATGTCTCTGTATCTCTGCCCCTCCATCTCTCTCTGCCCCTCTCTGCGATGTCCATCTCTCTCTGTCCTTCTCCTTCCTTCTCTGTCCCTCTTGCCCTTTCTGCTCTCTGTCTCTCTCTGCTCTCTTTCTCTCTCTGCCCCCCTGTCTCTCACTTTGCTTTCTGCCCATCTCTCTGCTCTCTCCTACCCCTCTGCCCCTTGCTCGGCAATGAGACTGACAGAGAGAGAATTAGAGAGACTGAGAGAGAGAAAGGAGCATATAGCAGAGTGAGAGGGAGAGAGAGGATCAAAGAGACTGAGAGAGGTGCAGAAAGACTGAGAGGATCAGAGAGACTAAGAGAGCGGAGCAGAGAGAGATTAGAAGAGAATTTAATTAGATTACATAATTTAATTAATTTAATTATATTGCATGATTCTGTGTAAGATTGAGTATGATTGTGTAGAAATTTGAGTTTAATTGATGTGAGATTTTGATAGTAATTGATGTATGATTGTGTAAGAATTTGAGTTTAATTGATGTGTAAAATTAATGCACAATGTAGGATTATGATAGAATTTGAGTTTAATTGTTGTGTAATTATCTTATTTCAATAAATTGTTGAATGTTTTTCTTTAGTATAATATTGTTGTGTTGTGTTTAGAAATTAGAGCAATATGACTTCGATAGAAGGTTCTTCAAGTGGTCCGGTGGATGATCATACATCTCTTTGATAGTTTGTAACTAAACTGGAAAAATTGAAAGGGGAGGAGGAAATTGGAAGTGAAAGTGTAGTTATTGCCTTGAATTATTCATTATATTCAAGAGTCAAGGCCCATCTCATGCGGGTAAGAAGACAAGGAATAAAGATGTGTGCAACGGTTAAACTCCACACATAAGGAATATAACAATGGAGATGGAGTAAGCGAAAATGAGATTGAAGACTTCTATGCCTAAGGACATAACATTGCCAATATCTTCAATGTCAAGTACGGCCGGTGAAAGTGCAAGTGGTTTAAGTGGACCGAAGAGGGGGTTAACACCGTGGATCAAGCATTCAATAAAAAGGCAAGAGATGAATTAGATTGCATTATTGCGAGGATGTTCTATACTGGTAGATTGTCATTTAATTTGACAAGGAATCCATGGTATGCATATCCAATCACTGGCTGCAAAGCTCTTAGCTACAACTCTTTGAGGACCACTTTCTTGTAACGTGAAAAATCTCAAGTAGAGGGGTTGATGGAGCCCATTAGGGCCACATGGAAGCAAAAGGGGGTCTTCATTTGTAGTGATAGATGTGGGGATGCGCAAAGGAGACCTCTCATTAATTTCATGGTGGTCACCGAAAGTGACCCGATATTCTTAAACTCCTTAAATGCCGAGGGAGAAGTGTAAAACTAACATTACATTGCGGAGAAGGTTGAAGATTGCATTAAAGAGGTTGGTCCTCAAAATGTCATCCAAATCATAACTGATGACTCTTCTGCATGTAAGGCTGGCGTGCTACTGTGGAGAGATAAGTATCCTCACATATTTTGAACTCCTTGTGTAGTGCACATACTGTATATTTTACACTTAAAAATATTTTTGCGGCTAAACATACGAAGACAAATGCTGTAGTTTATGCTCAATGCAGTTGGATCACGGAGGTCTCGAATGATGCCTTGATTATGAAGAATTTTATCATGAATCATTCTATGAGGCTTGTCATGTTCAATGACTATTCCAAGATGAAGCTTCTTGCTGTGGCAGAAACTAGATTTGCTTCTTAGATTATCATGTTGAAGAGGTTTAAAGTCATCAAAAGAACCTCCAAGATTTGGTCCTTAGTGATCAGATGGAACATGTATAGAGATGATGATGTGGGACAAGCATAATTTGTTAAAGAGAAAATCTTAGATGATTTGTGATGGGACAAGATAAACTACATCATTGCCTTCACTGAGCCAATTTATGACATGATAAGGGTCACCGACACCGACAAGCCTTCTCTTCATTTGTTGATCACTTGATTGAGATTTTATAAATTTATTTATATATAATAATAATAAAATATTCCTTGCCATGTTCCCGTATCCTGTTTTTGCGGTGTCCCGTGTCCATGTCAGTGTTGTGTTCGACACCCGTGTCCGTGTTTATGCTTCATAGGCTAGTACTACTTTGGGTATCACACACGACATGTCACACCCTTCAATATCAAAGATGCATTGCATATTCACAAGATTAGTGCACCACCAAGGAGCAAACCCCATCTATTCAACAACGTCAGGCGGCAACCAAGGGCAAGGTATTACAAATGTTTCGACGATTAACTGCTTATGAGTATTGCCTCTTGTTGTGTGATGATGCTTGATACTATCTCTCCCCCAATGGGAGAGGACAGGTACACATGCTCAGAGAAAAAGATGTATGGCACTTTCGAATGCGTCATGAATGCCATGCCTTTTGGTGTAGCTAATGACGATGAAACACACTTTTAGAGAAGACACACTATGGTATCGGTTTATAGACCTGTAACTAGAAGTCTGTCAAAACACTTGTGTGTATCCAATAGAAATCTTCGTCTAATACTGTGACTGATGAAGAAAAAGAGTTTCATTTGCCAGAGACGGGACAAGTGTTAACTTGTAATGAAGTTCCTCTTGATGATCAATTGGCTCAACTGCAAAAAGATCTACAACAGGAGGAAGAACTTGCACGATTACATGCACAAGTTCCCTCAAATCCTTGTAGTGCAACTCCTCCAGGTGTATCTCTTTCAAAAGATATTCCAACAAACAATGCAACTGAGAATCCTCAAATGATATTGCTCGACACAGTTCAAAGGCTCATTATTGAAGAAGTTAGAGCCCACCTAATGCAAAGTCAATACTGCATGAGGCCAAGATACATGAAGCCGTACCCTGCCGAAATTGATATGTACCCTTTCTTGAGAACTACCAACAACCACATTTTTCTAAGTTTAATGGGAACTCGATCACCTTATGAACATATCGATCATTTCTTGGTGTCATGCCAAGATTCAACACATAATGCAGCACTCTTGCAGGAGGCATTCTTACAATGCTTCTGCAGCACGCAAAGGATGGTGGGCACAACTAAGTTGACTCGAACAGAGCAAGCCCATAATGTGAGGGTTGCTAACTTCATCAATTGATGGAGAAATCTGAGTCTCCATTGTACTCAACCTGTCACTGAGCCGGAAGTTTTTAGAATGAGAATGTGCATGAATAATCTCCATCCGGAGAGGGTTGTCCACCTAGAAGGTATACATGTCTGATAACTTTTGAAGAATTGACTTCTAAAGCGACTGATATTGAAAACTATCTTAATCAGTTAACTCCTTAAGGGTAGAAGGAATCTTAAGCTATTAATCACGGGTTGGAAAAGGCAAATGCCTACGCTAATGGCAATGAAAAACAGGTGATGCAAACATCTGCTAAATGGAAACAAATTAAAGCTTCAACTCAGATATTTCACGAATTAACAAAAGTAAAAAGCCAGAGACTTTGGAAAAGAGATTGAGAAGGAATATTCCATCCTTGAGGAGGTACTAGAGGATCTTTTTATTGATATGGAGTTGATCCAGTTGCTCGAACCATGCCAACTAAACAAGTTTAGAAATGATGGTCAATAATGTAAGTATCACTGCGTGCTTCCGGACATACTATACAAGAATGTTTCTCTTTCAGAGGAAAAAAATCAGGATATGATTGATGAAGGGGCAATCGACCCGACATATTCAAGTCCCTGAACAAAGAAAAAGAAACCGTTGATATGGTGTCAATCACTTTTCTGGATAAATCACCATGTATGGTTTCTTTTGTCCCATCCTCTTATCGACCTATGAAACCTTCTCTATCATATATATCTTCTCCAAAATCTGAACAACCATCTTGCCAGCATTATTTAGAGGTGTTACCTTCTCTATGTGTTCTATTAAGTATATCTTGCACAACATAATAGAGCAAACTCCAAGCTTCATGAGTATAAACTGTGAATAGGCATAACACATTTCAGCTTATATGGGTGTCACACACTTAGAGTTGTGTTAAAGGGTTCCGCACCCTACAAGTTATGTGATATTTACCTCAGAAATCTTGTTATGGTTTACTCAGATCTTGAAGGCTGTAATTTCTCTGAGGTTCCACTCCTTAAAGTTTGATTGCTTGCTTGTGAGGCTTCTATAATATTGTAGTGGTCAATTTCTGATCCTCTTGAGATCGTGACGCATGTCTATCCAGTCTCTGACGGATGTCTGATGCGTGGCTACTTCCAGAACATTTAACCCGAAACCATAGCCCAGTTTAAATTTCGAACGGGTCGGGTGATTAACAGAAGAATCAGATCCGATCACAGAGATATCTACCCTTAAGCCCAATCCTAATTCAAATGAGATAGTAACTTCTCGGGAGTAGTTCATTCTTATCCATAGCCGAGCGCGAATCACAAGATAGAGATGAACTCTCTCCTATATCGATTCAAATCAGGGTGTTCAGCTCAACTTTTATCGAGACAGAGCTAAGGTATTCAAACTGAGCATGATTCCCTAGCCTTATCTATTGGATATGACTTGTATAAATAGAGGATCCCTTCCAATGAGAAAGGGATCACGTTCACGGGAATCCAGAAAACCCTATTGTAATCGCCATTGACATAGTGGAACTTCTCTCTTTCTGTGATTTTTCCCTTTCCGTGTTTGCGATTGACTTCTCTGTGATTTGGCTACATTTACTTTCCTATTTTGGTGCGTGGATTGATTTCTTAGGAATTACCTACTACATTTAGTGCTTTCATTGAGATCTTTGAGCTACACTCGAGATCTCTCCATCAAATATCATATTCCTTCCTCTAAAACTATCTAGCATGACCGACATGGCTCCGTCGAGGAAGAATGTCAACCAGATTACGGTCGACCCTGTCGTTCTGAAGAGAAAGGGAAAAGTGATAGAAGCGGCTGAGCCAACGGACCGTCGACACACCCTTTAGACGTTCATATCTCCGACGCAGAGGACTCTCATCCTAACACTGCGTCACCACTTAAGATGCAGACTGTCGAACCCGAGCCTTCACTCAACGACGATCAACTTCTCCAGATGCTTTCCTCCATGCGGAAGCAGATGGAGAATCAGTAAACGGAGATGATCCATCTCCATGAAGTCGCTGCTTGTGAAAAGGAGACAGTAACCTGTGTCCATACACAGCTGTTCAAACAGATCAGAGCACAACAGGGGGTCGCGATCTTCTCCCACTGCGGGAAGAAACGCGCGAGCCCCCTCGCCAACGCGCACACAGGGATCCGCTCACTCTACTGGAAGCTTGAGGCACGTTCGATCAGAGACCTACGAAGATGAAGAGGACTCCGAGGACACTCAGTGTTCCCAAACTGCGAAATTTGCTTGCATTGAGGACATAGCGGATCTAGTCCATGAGCGACTCAATCAAGCGAGCCAGCAGTTTCCAAAAGTGGAGTACAGCGGTTGAGGCTCATCGACTCTCCGTTATCAAGGGAGATCATCACACTCCGCTTCTCGAAGAAGTTTGTGATGCCGTCCTTTGATCACTACTCGGGAACCTCCAACCCACTCCATCTCCACCAGTACTAGGACAAGATAGCGGTCTACGCCCACAACGACCTCCTCTACCGAGCATTCCCATCCAGCCTCAAGGGGTCGCCTACCACTGGTTTTATTCGCTCTCGAGGAATTCGCTTCGGAATTTTCATGAAGTAATCGATGCGTTTTACAACGAGTTTGCTTCTTGGAGAGAATTCCAGAGGAACTACAATTATCTCCTCACAGTCAAGATGAAAGTTGGGGAGAGTCTGAAGAACTATGTTAACTACTTCTAGAGTCAGATGGCCCTTGTATACAACTGCAATGAGGATGTAACCGCCGCCTTCATCAGTGGGCTGCAAGTCACCAATCCCTTGTACAAACATCTGGTGAAGAATGACGTCACCAAGATGAGGGATATCCTCGTTCGGGTTCAAAAATACATCCAAATAGAAGAGGCGACTCGGACTACGTCCAGCCGCCCCCCGAGACAAGGCCCCGAGCTCGAGAAGCTGAAGCCATAATTCCCCCCAGAAAGAATCCGAGTCACAAATTCTCCGTCGTTCGCAGACCATCAAGAGGATTGCTAATCAATAATAATCAAAGTTTCGCGGGAGCTCAGACTCTGACTCACCCACCGAGTCAAAAAATCCTGACAGCAGGACTGAGGAAGAGCTGGTGTCGTTCGGAGTAGACCCTCATCACCCGAATGAACCTTCTGAACCGGCTCAAACCTGCACCCGCAGGAGAAGATACTGTTCAAATGATTTCTATCGAAGAACACAAACGCCTTCGAATGGCTCCCACTGACATGCCGGGAATCGACCCTGAAGTCATCTGTCACAAGCTCTCCAGACGAGCAGACGCTAAGCCAATAAAGTAGAAGTTTAGGAGAATGACAAAAAAAAGGAGTCGCACCACCATCAACGAATTCGAGATCACCTCCAGGCTGTTTTCATTCGAGAAACGTTCTAATCCCGACTGGTTCTCTAATCTCGTCCTTGTGAAGAAAAAGAACGGGAAGTGGAGAGTCTGCATCGACTTTACGAATCTCGACGAAGCATGTCCAAAGGATAATTATCTCCTCTCAATGATCGATCAACTAGTAGAAGTTATGGTTGGACACGAGCTCCTTAGCTTCATGGATGCCTATTCCGGCTATAATCAGATCAAGATGCACCCGCCAGATAAAGATAAGACAACCTTTATCATGGGTCGGGGAATTTACTGCTACAAGATGATGCCCTTCGGACTCAAAAATGCAGGGGCTACCTTCTAGTGGATGGTAAAGGTCTTCAAGGACCTTATCGGGAACACCATGGAGGTGTACGCATATTGTTGGTGAAAAGTGTACAACGCACAGATCACCTCCAACATCTAGACAAAACCTTTGATCTCTCTAGGCAATACAAGGTGAAGCTCAATCCCGAGAAGTGTACATTCGGAGTAGCCTCCGGAAGTTCTTAAGATATCTGGTCACCCAACGGGGCATCGAGACCGACCCTGACCAAATATCAACAATTCTGAAAATGATGTCACCCACCTGTATGAAGGAGGTCCAGATGCTGAATGAACGTCTTGTAGCCCTTAATCGGTTTATCAGCCGATTACAGACAAATGCAAGTCGTTCTTTCAAGCCTTAAAGAAAAATAGAGCGGACTTTCATTGGAACGAGGAATATGAAACGGCCTTCCAAGAGCTAAAGAGATACTTGGTCTCACCCGCTTACTATTGAAACCTACCCTGGGAGAGACGCTGTATCTCTACCTCGCTGTCTCGGAGTCTTGGTTCGAGAGGAAGAAGGCGTCCAGAAGGTAGTGTATTACGTCAGTCACGCCATGAACGACCCCATACCAGATATCAAAGGGTAGAGAAGCTAGTGTTGGCCCTCTTTATCATCTCGAGGAAGCTCAAGCACTACTTTCAAACCTTCTCGATCACAGTCCTCACCGAGCACCCCTTGAGGACCACCGTGAAAAATTCGGAAGCGACTGGAAGGATGTCAAAATGGGCCCGAAGCTCAGGTCCTACGGACTCAAATACGAGCCGAGGACAACAATCAAAGGCCAGGTACTGGCTGACTTCATTGCTGACTTCACCCTAAGAATCATAGAGCACGCCGATCAACTCTAAGGATGAGTCCTAAATGTTGATGGAGCGTCAAACAGCAAAGGGGTAAGAATCGGAATCGTCCTCACCACCCTGGAGGGATCCATCATCGAACAGTCCTTCACCCTAGGCTTCCCCGCATCTAACAACGAAGCGGAATACGAAACTGTCTTAGCTGGGCTCTGAACTGCTATTACCATTGGAGTACAGGGCTCGAAATTCGCTATGACTCCTCGCTGGTAGTCAACCAAGTCAGCGGCGAATGCGTCGCAAGAGATTCTTGGATGGCGGAGTACTTACAAATTGTTCTCAAATTGAAGTTCAAAATTCCCCGATGCGACATCAAGTGGGTCCCCCCCCAGGTCCGCGAACAACCACACGGACTCACTTGCTAACTTGGGGGCAGCCATGGAGTTCCAGTTCAAACAGGAAATCCTCATCGAGCACATCACTAATCCGAGCGTCCGTCAACCGATCAAGGTTCTAAATATCGGATATCGGGATTGTGTCGAATGGGGGTTTTTCATATCGGATATCAGGGATACACGCACATATCGGACGTTCATATCAGACACTATATGTAATGAAATATTGATAATTAAAAGTTGGTTTAGAGTCATTGTTTTAAATATCGCCTGATATACCGGTATATCGGCCGAGATATCAGTATTTTATCTAAAACGATAGATGAGTGTAAAAATTTACCGGATATCGTTTTGGACCGATATATCGCCACGTGGCTGATATATCGGCCAATATCCGATATGAAATATCCTATATATTGATCGATATAGTTGCTTATTTAGATAATTTTTATTTTTTTTGCTTGAGAGATTGTTTTATTGTATTCTATGTTCATTGTTGTATTTTAATGTTGTTTTTATATGATTGGATAATAACTTATTTCTTTTAATAATGTTTTATATGTATTGACTATTGATATATCAACCGGTATTTAGTACCATATTGCGATATATCTCCCGCTATCCGGTATCTGGTATATAATTTTGCTGACCGGTATATCACCGATATCCAATATTTAATACACTGTTTAGAGTCATAGATATCTACCTAATAAAAATGATGTAATATGCTTGCAAAGATAGTAAAAAATAATGTATATTTGCACACAATCATGCAATAAATAAGTTATTTCATATCGGATGATATATCGGGCGATTTATCGGCCAATATCAGGCGATTTATGGCCGATATTTCAAATATTGGCCGTTTTTTTTTGTTGCGAACGATATGGCTAACGATTTTCCCATATAGAATCGGCAGCAGGCAAAAAAAGGAGATATCAGACAATATCTCGATCAACTCGGCCGATATTTAAAACAGGGCAACTGACTGGAGAGGTCCTATGCCTCGACACCTCACCGGGATGGAGTCCCATCATTGCTAACTTGAAGAACGGGACACTTTCCGATGACATGGTAGAGGATAGAAACTCCAACACTTGACCATCCGGTACATACTTCTCGGAGACACTATACAAAACATCCTACTCCAGCCTCTACCCGACCCGTATCTGAGATGTCTCGATCCGAAGGAGGCCCGGAATGTGATGCAGAAAATTCACGGTGGAGACGGCGGGAACCACGTGGGAGGACGCTCTCTCGCCTACAGAGTTATCAACCAATGGTACTATTAGCCCAAGATGTTCGACGACGCACATTTAAAGCCTTGCCAGACTGTATGACCGTGCACGTCACTATAAGACAAAAATTGATGCGACAACAAGCACCTTGAGTTCAAACCCAAAAAGTTCTCATTTCATTCTACTCCCCTCTCTACATCGGAGACTCCGGGACCTGAAATCTCCCGAGGGAGAGTTCCCTACCTCTTTCGAAGAAAATGGAGCAGAGGGGGCATCTGTAGTGGTCACTTTCTGACCTGCCTGAGATCGTGACACATGTCTATCCAGCCTCTGGCAGATGTGTGACGTGTGAGTACTTTCAGAACATTTAATCCAAAACCATCGCCCAGTGCAAATTTCGATTGGGTCGGGTGATTAACAGAAGAATCAGATCCGATTGCAAAAATCTTTTCTCTTAAGCCCAATCCTAATTCAAATGAGGTAGTAACTTCTCGGGAGCAGTTCATCCTTATCTACAGCCGAGCGCGAATCACTAGTCTCTCCTATATCGATTCAAGCAAGGGTGTTCGTCTCAACCGTTATCGAGACTTGGAGCTAAGGTATTCAAACTGAGCAGGATTTCCTAACTTTATCTATTGGGCATGACTTGTATAAATAGAGGATCCCTTGCAATAAGAAAGGGATTACGTTCACCCGAATCCAGAGAACCCTATCGTAATCGCCATTGACATAGTGTAACTTCTCTCTCTATGTGGTTTTTGCCCCTTTTCGGGGTTTTCATGTATTTTCACCGTGTTTGCAATTGACGACTTTGTGATTTAGCTACATTCACTTCCCTATTTTGGTGCGTGGACTGATTCCTTAGGAATTACCCACTGCAAATATCTATGTTTGAAGAAATTATATACCTATCTTTATGGTTTCTCTACATTGTAAGCTCACAAAACAGTTTAATGTACCCTTAAAACAATTCAATGTGCCAAACTCGTATATACGAATCGACATGCTGTAAAATGAAAAGAAAACACTATGTATTTAAATGAAGAACTTTGTAATCCCAACAACAACAACAACTAAGCTATTTGTCCTAAGTATTTGGGGTTGGTTACATGAACCAAAAGAGAATTACGTCAGATCGGGCACATGGATCAACTTTCTCCACTCATTCTTATCGAGCAATATGCCTTCATTAAGACCTTTTGCCTTTATATCTTGTCATATCACCTCCCTCCATGTTTTCTTTGGTCTCCCCTGCGCTCTTTTAACTTGCCCTAATTTGATATGCTTTACTCACCGGACTGGTGCATCTTTAGGTCCGAAGGCATTAAAAGTACTTTTGATGATAACTTGTTTAGATGCAAAAACAGTAATATTCTAGCCTATATAGGTTTCACAGCCATGGTTCAAAGTCGCGGTCTTGGCTGCCGACTCAGCGGGCACTCAGACAGATCGGTCACGGGCGATACGCGCAAAACGCTACGTATAAAGCTCAAAAATTCTTAAAAAATCACGAGAAATCTTAAAATATATATATAGACATCAATAGTCATGTATCACATGTCCAAAACAAGTTTGTTTTGAGGGTAATTAGAAAAAATGATGATTTGAGGGGTAAATTTAAGAAATATGGTGATTTGGGGGTAAATTTAGAAATATGGAAGACCTCAGGGGTAAATATGAGAAAAACTTAAAAAATAAAAAACAAAAACAGGAAAAAGAAAAGAGAGACCAATCTCTCTAACTCTCTCCCTCCCTCCCTCACCCGATCTCCCTCTACCCTCTCGCTCTCCCTCTCTTCCGATCTCTCTCTCTCCCCTCTCTTCTGATCTATCGCTCTCCCTCTCTTCCGGTCTCTCTCCCCTCTCGCTCTCCCTCCCTAACTCCTTCACCTTTCCCGCTCTCTCCCTCACTCACTCTCTCATGCTTTGTCCCGATCTCTCAGTATGAGATAGAGAGATATCGGGACAAAGAGGGAGAGAGGGAGAGGGACAGAGGAGAGACGGAGGGAAGGAGAGCTCCTTAGAGGAGAGAGGGAGAGGGGGAAGAGAGGAAGATCGGAACAGAGAGGGAGATGAAAGAGACACCAGACAGTGACTTACCGGGTAGGCGTGCCCTAATTTTAGATTGAGTAAGAGTTTTTTTTCTTTTCTTTTTTTTAACCTGACTTGAGGCCGACTCGGTCGACTCGGCGGAGTCAACCCGAGTCGTATCGGGACTCGGCCGAGTTGACCGAGTCATACCGGGTCGGTCTATTTCCTCCACAAAGATCGACTCGCGTCTCATTCTCGGATCGGCAGTGACCATTCCGGAGACGACTCAGCCGAGTCAAGAGCGACTCAGACGAGACTTTGAACCCTCTTCACACCTTGAAGGCTAACTGAATAAAAGATATCCGTCTTATACCTATACGGATACCACACCTTGAAGGTCGTGCTCTTTTAGCCTAGCTTACACAGACTTCACACCTTGAAGGCTTCAAAAAGGCTACCTGAATAAATGATATCCATTCAATGTTCTAAAAAGCGGTTTCAGTACGCGCGCGGTCCGGGAGCGCATAATACTTAAACGGTTTAAACGTTGATTAAACAAATTACACATTTTATTATTATTTAATATATAATAATATTATAATACTTAACACATGAAAATATGAATTCTATAAACTCCCAAAAAAAGCATAAAAGATTTAGCAAACATAACTTGAAAAATTAAATTGCTAGTACTAAGAGAAAATTAAAAGTAATAATGACAATCAGTTCAAAGTACATTAATATACCTCCACTTTCAACAATTATAGTTAAAAAATGCTTTTTAAATGAACAAATATATGTATTTCTTTCAAAAAGCAGCATACTTCCAACAACTTTGGTTCACTGCTATATACAACTGCAATTAATGTGCAACTCTATCCATCTCACGCTTGAGGCACTCCTTGGCCTATTAAAAGAAATAAAGACCATTGGTAAGAACCTGGGAAAAATACGTGCACGCGAGGGGGGAAGAGTTGACCAGGGAGAGGTCGCCGTCGACACAGGGGGAGGTCGTCTTCGATGCTTAGCTGCTGACAAGGAGCTAATCGTAGGGGGAGGTCTTTGTCGACAAAAGGGAGGTCGCAGTGGGAGGATCAACCGCAATGGGAGGTCGTCGTCAAGGGGGGAGTTCGCCACAGGAAGATCAGCGCTTTGTGAACTTCTTCGTCGTCGAGCTTCAGGAGCTCTAATTCCCTAGGAGAATCGTCGCCGCCGTGAGCTTCGAGAGCTTCAGATAAAATTAGCACTTCGGGAGCTTTGTCTCGTCGTCATGAGCATCGAGAGCTACTTCGTCAGATTCAGAAGCTTCATCGTTGTCACAGGAGGATCGAGAATGCGGATAAATTTAGGGTTCGCGAACCCTAATTCTTCAACATGCGACAATTTTTATCTTCAATTATTGGATCGGGTTTGAGTTCAGTTAGCTTAATGGGTTCGAAATTCAAATTCATTTAGAAAATGATTGAATAACGTTTAAAACAGATGCTAATTAATCACCGATTAGATGCTTAATCATCGCTTAAGCAAATTAATCGCCTGGCTGAAGAATTCGACCGCTTGCTTCAAATTCTATTTAGTTTTAGGCCGAAAACATTTAAGCGGACAATTAATCGGCCGCTTAAACCTTTTTTAGAACACTGTATCCATTTATACCTATACGAGTACCAAGACTAAACCCAGAAGGTCTTGGTCTATTAGCGTATACAGGTTTTTACACCTTGAAGGCTACCTCAACAAAAAAGTTTCCATTTTACAGGTATCGCCCTGAAGGTTTTGCTTTTCTAGCCTTTACAGGTTTTGCACCTTGGAGGCTTCCTAAGAAAATGACATCTAATTTATACTTATATGGGAATCACACCGAAAAGATCTTGTTTCGCTAGCCTATACACGTTCCTATATCTTGAAGGCTCGTAACTCATGTGTAATTTATACTTAATACAGATTTCACTCCTTGAAAATCTTGCCTTGTTTCTACACCTTAAAAGGCTATATAAGTGATATTTACCACATAACTTATATACCTGTGCATGTTACCATTCTCTAAAGGTGTGAAGTCGCTTTTCCTATGTATGGGTAATACCCAAATGATGCATTTGCCGATACAGGTTTCGCATGCCTTGAAGGCTATATATAATCTGTACCTTTCTAGGTTACCATACCTGAAGGTGCATTTCCTACACAGGTTTCTCATACTTTGAAGGCTATACAACTTACGTCCCAATATGGATTTTTGTATCTTGACGTTTCATTTGCTACATAGGCCTTTCATGCATTGATGGCTACATAACTTATATCTCAATAGGTTATCATACTCTGAAGATGCATTTGGCTCAGAGGTATTAACAAATCTATGTGGACTACATATAACTGGACAATCTTATATGATTATAATACCGAGAAGGTACATTTTCTTAAGCATGATGCTAGATTTTCATTTGATGTTGTGGGCTCCATTTACGCGTTAGAGAAGGGGAAAAAATAAAGTAAAAGAAACAAATGAAACCCAAGAATAAATAAAAAATACATAGTTCTTCTTGGAACATTGAACATAGTCTTTCCTTTCCTAACAATTCAATGGGGGCATGTTCTAAACTTGTTCTTCTTTAAAGGGCTGATGTGCCAGACTTCCTATACAAAGTAGAAACTGAAGCTTACATCTAAAAGAAATTGCCATGAGTGTATCAAAATAATGAGTGTCTGAATAAAGTTTGATTGGAGAGAGTCTTATCTTACAAGGTTTCATTATTTCGTGACAAACATTCTAGCTTTTAAAGTTAGGTTTATTTCAATGAAAGAAGCCAACATTACCACATCTATCCTTGACAGCAGATGATTGTGAAAAGTCAATAGCCTATGAAGGTAGTTATATTACTAATTTCAGGAAGTGTAATATTTTAAATTTAGCTTTTATAGTTAGGTTTGCTTTCAGGAAAGAAGGCATATGACACATCTATTCTTCGTAGGAGTCAGCTATAAAATACCGATAGCCTATGAAGAGTCATGTGGCTGATTTTCAGACAGTGTAATATTTTAAATCTAGTTTCTAAGTTAGGTTTACTTGAAAAGACCCGCATGGCCACATTTATCTTTCATATGAGACGACTATGAAAGACCAATAGCGTATGAAGGGAGTTATGTGACTAATTTTCAGAACGTATTATATTTTAAATCTAGCTTTTAAAGTTAAGTTTGCTTCAAATAAAGATGGCATAGGACCACCTGTATTCTTCATAGAGATGACTATGAAAGACCAAATAACCTACGAAGTGAGTAATGTGACTAATTTCCTAGAATTATTATGTTTTTAGATCTAGCTTTTAAAGTCAGGTTTGCTTCAAGAAAAAAAGCCATATGGCCATGTTTGTCATTCATAGGAGACAACTATGAAAAATCAATAGCGTATGAAAAATCAATAGCGTATGCAGGGAGTCATATGACTATTTTTTGAAAAACAATGTGGCAACCCTAAAGAGTGATGAATAGGGTTTGCAATCAATTTACAACAATTTAAACCCAATTTTGATTTGATGACACAATATGGACAAGTAAAAATAACAAAACAATAACTATAAACAATTAAAATAGAAAGAGGGAGAGTAAGAGAGATATAGCAATGGAGTCGGCGTATGATGTGTAATGGTTCGGCCATCAAGCAACCTACTCCACTATTTAGAGGCCACTTCTCTAGAATTTCATATCAATCTTCTATTTGTTACTTCTTTTTCGAGTAGAAGCATAGACTTTTACAACCGACTTCCTTTCTGGGTAGAAGTCTAAACTTTGCACAAGCCCACTTCCCAAGTAGTTGGATTTTCTCACAATAAGTTTTCACAAGTTGAGTTTGTTCTCTAACAAGATGAGAATCATTAAAGCACAAATAAAAATTATGACTTTGAGGCTCTACTAGTAAGAAGAATCAAGATCAAGTTTAACTTGACACTATAAATCTAGATGCTTGAAAATCAAGATGAAAACTTGAATCTAGAATCTATAAGAACATTGGAAGAGATTGAGAAAAAAGAGATGGAGAAAGAAAAGTGAAAGTATAAATCAATTTCTTGATCACAAACTTTAAAGCACAAGTGAATTACTGCTTTGAAAAGAATGAAGAAATAAGCTTGAAAGAAGAAAATATAAAACAAGATCTCTTTGAATGATTTTTATTTTCAAAAGTTGTTGAAAGAGTAGAGTAAACTAGTATTTATAGGTAGGAGAAGATAAGAGTGGGTGAAAAGAAGTTCAACAAAAAAAATGAAGTTCAATTCTTCGCAAAATATGAAACTGCACTCTTTCGGTCGATCGTCGAATGCGTCGGTCGATCATTTTGCTCACAATGACTTGGACCAAGTTAAAACATTAACCCAACGGTCGATCTGGTTGCCGATCTATGGGCAAACAGTAAAATCTCAACAGTCACGTGTGTTTGCACTGTTAATTGACTTGTATTGTACACTCAAATAAAATATTGAAAAATATTTTAAAAAGTTCCCTCTATTTTTCAAATTTTGAAAAAAATCAGTTCGCGGTCGATCGCAGAAAATTCAGAAGATTTGAGGCTATCACTCTGCCTCATCTTGATGGTGAGAAGCTGGTGTGTTTGCACTCCTATTTGTTTTGAGAAATGTCCCTGAGACAAAGATCAACATATATTTATCTTCCTCAAAATCAAGATCATGGAAGACAATAAATTTCTCTGGTCTATTGATCAAAGAAACACACAGCTTAGGTTTTGATTTGACTGATTAGTTTGTTGTTATATGTTTTTATACTGGTAAGTCGCCTAGAGCTCTAAGAAAACACAGAAAATTGGTGAACATAAGGTATACATGAAAATTAGGTTTCCCAAGAAAAACACGTACATTTTTACCTTCCTTAAAATGAAGACCATGGATACAATAATCTAATCTGTTGGTCAAGGAAGCTTCAATTAAATGTTCTATTTTCTGCGCAATGGTATGAAAATAGGTGAGTAAAAGATTCATGCATGCTTAGTGAAATAGGGAAGAGAGAGATGATTCATGATATTCCCTTCTTAGGGTTTTGTGGCCAATGTAGCACGGATACTTCTATCATGGAGCCATGTCGTGTCGGACACACGTACCATGTGTATTTTTAAGAATTTATCAATTGTCCACGTGTCATATCCATGCAACATAGGTTGTGGCTCTTGAAAGGGTCCCTCTTGTCTACTCAAGTAAGCTTTTATATTGCCATGTATTGTTCTCAACTGTGACTTGTTTATATAGCTCACCGGTGATGTACGATGGCTTCAAAAAGTATATATATTTGAAGATATATCAAAGAAGCAAGAAACAAGAAAAAAGAAAAGAAAAAGAGAAAGAGAGAGAAGAAAAGGAAGGGGGGGGGGGGTAACAAGTTACTGTAGTACAATAGCCGCGAAAAAAAATTATTTTAGAATTTGTTTTAAGAATTTTATTTTATCTTTGTAGTCCTATTTATAGAGGCAGCTTTTATTTTAGATATTTCTTAGGATTTAAGTTAAATCAAATCTTTTAAAATATTTGATTGCATTTCCTTTTTAGTAGGATTAGTTTTTAGGAAAGAATTTTTTTTCACTTCTTTTAAATTTATTTAGAATGACTTGTATAGGAAATAAATCTCTTTATTTTCTTTAAACCGTAAGTTACTTTTCTTTGGCCTTGAGTTAGGTTTTATTATTAATAGTGAGCCTTTATGTTTTGTAATCAGATTATGATATCATGAGATTATGTAGTGTTTATTTTGTGATGGTATGATGTTATTTTTTTTGGGTGGTGTGAGGCTATTTTAATTGTGGTGTGAAGTCGCTTCATCTGCTTTTATCCTTTTCTTTTTCTATTATTATTTCCCTACTTCCTCTATGATCAGGCATTTAACTGTAAATGGTTATTTAATGTATGGAATTTTCACTGCCTTCTTCCTAGTCTCTTGGCTAATTCAATAATTTCTCATTTTTGTCTTGTGCCATAAGATGAGGAGGATAATCCTCTTATTGCATGCATAAAATCTTTCACAAAATAATAACAAGAAAAAGTTGTTATTGTTTAATTGAAATGTTACCTTTGGCAGGACATACAAGGGTGTGTTGATTCTCTCTCCTCCTCCAGAAGGATGACCCATGCAAATGAGACATTTACTGAACATTAGTGATCAGTCTTAACTGAGGCTGCAGTCTACAGGTAACTGTCACAATATCAGTCTGTGTTATTGATCTCCTTTTGGACAACAATCACAAGATGCAAGCAAATGGGCAATCAACTCGCCTTCCGAGGAAGCGCTTCTACAGGGCAAGAGCTCACAGCAATCCCCTCAGCGACTCGCACTTCCCCATTCCCATCTCCCCCTCAGATGTCGATTATTCTCAACATTTCCCCCACTTCTTTCCATGTGGGAGAACAGATGACAACAAGAGTGGTGCATCACTTCCAAAAATCAGGTTTGCTGATATCGGCTGTGGGTTTGGGGGATTACTTGTCAACCTCTCCACAGTTTTTCCGGATACACTAATGATTGGAATGGAGCTCAGAGACAAGGTACCACTAAGTTCGATTTTGATATTTTGAGGCTTCTTTTTTGTTCAGTTGAGAACTGAGTCATATGCAGGTAACTGAGTATGTCAAGGACCGTATATTGGCCTTAAGAGCTGCACACCCAAACGAGTATGAAAACATCTCTGTTGTTCGCACAAATTCTATGAAATACCTGCCCAACTACTTTGGGAAGGCGCAGCTGTCAAAAATGTTCTTTCTTTTTCCTGATCCCCACTTCAAGGAGAAGAATCATCGGCGTAGGGTGATTAGCCCACAGCTACTCGATGAGTATGCGTATGTTCTGGAGGTTGGTGGGATCATATACACAATCACTGATGTTGAAGAGCTTGGTGATTGGATGAGATCTTGCATGGAAGATCACCCCCTTTTTACAGTTGTTCCAGATGAGGAACTGGAAGCAGACCCAGTTGTGAAGCTATTGACTTCTGCCACAGAAGAGGGCCAGAAGGTTGCAAGAAATGGAGGGCAGACTTTTCGGGCTATTTTCAGGCGCACAACATTGGAGGACTGATCTGGAGCTGTGGTACAAATAACCCAACTGTGAACCTCAAGGAAATACCTTTGGTAATGTCAGGTTCATAGTTTGAAAGCGCATCTACATTATTATTAACTTGTAGGCGGCTTCAGTGGCAGATATTGTTTCATTTGTTAGAGGTCTGTTATGTGCTGATGATGTGTTAAAGACATTGTTTAGGTGCTCATTTGCCACATGTCGGCTGATTTACTTCGTCTGTTTTTCCCATCAACACAGGAGATTACCAAATTCATCAGTTTTGATGAAACAGTATTGAGCTACTTTAATATTGAAAAGTTGAAATTCATCTCGCTGTCTAGTTTTTGTTGTGCTTATATATTGAACCATTTTTATGGTCTAGTTCTTGTCATGATGATAGACTCGCAGCTCAAAGATACAGGACAGTCTCACAGCAACAAGATACAGGGCATAAAGTGAAAGCGCGCGCATGTGTTCTCTTTCACTTGGCCTTGACTCTGCTACTTGACTCGGCGGAAATTGAGATCATTTTTTATTATTGAAATTGGGATGTTATCACTATCAGCCCACTGACATTTGTACAGAAGGAAATCTAGAAACCCTCAGCCCAGAGAGCAAAATTTTACTCCATACAAAGTTAGAATATTGATCTACTTGAACAATATCTTTAACAAAGAAATTACACAATCAGATGCTTGCATGAAACTAGAACCTCTCTTTTGACTGCATCTCTGATGCTGACATGCTTTAGAGCTAGGCACCGATGTTTGCACCCACAAAGTTGATTAACACACCCATCAAAATTGGAAAAAATTAATAGACTATTATAACCCTAAATAAGAAGACTAAAAGAATCTTATAATTACTTAAAATTAAAATTTTATACCTTCATATGGATTAATACACCCACCCATTGATTAAGGTACCCATCATAACATAATCCCTTTATTGATTAAGAAACCCACCTATTGATTAAGAATTCTTTAAAAAAAAAAAAATTCATATACACCCTAAGTTTCAAATATATTGCTTAATTCAAAGTTATGGATAAGTAATTAATTAATTGGAAGCCTTCCAACAATGATCAGGTAAGTTTTTTTATCGTTTAAATTTTTTTAATAAGAAAATTCGCTTTTTTTGAAAAAATTTACGATGTACATCGCGTTATGTTCGATCAAACAAGGCCGAACATCATATTGATGTTCGACCAATTCCCGAACATAATAACCGAACATAGGTTTTATGTTCGGCCTTCTTTGGCCGAACAAGAATATTATGTTCGGCCATAAGAAGGCCAAACATAGATTTTATGTTCGGCCTTCTTTGGCCGAACAAGAATATTATGTACGGCCGTTAATGACCGAACAAAATATAAATGTTCGACCACTATTAGCTGAACATAATTTATAATTTCCGGTTTAACCTAACCGAACATATATAGCCACAAAATAGTTTTTTATTACATACACGTAATAGTTTTTTCTTCTTTGGTGATACAAGATCAAAGCTCTACTCATTGTAGCAACACAACTACTGAGTTGATAGTTGATTATAGTATGAATTTCACCATGTGCGAGATATTTCAAACTCATGAGGCATTAAAAAATGGGCTCGAGAAGTTGGTAAATCACATGGGTTTATGTTCATTATTAAGAAGTCTGATGCTGCAAGAAATGAAAAGAAATAGAGCATGTCTCTTAGTTGTGAGCGAAGTTGTAATACCCATGTTCACTAATACCGTAGTAAATGCTATGTAATAATTTTATATTACAGTATTAAAGTGATTAACAATTGTTTAATAAAAGAAAGAATAAAAAGAATGAATTGAAATGAATTGGGTTTAGTCTCAAATTCATGTAAGATGGCTTATCACTTAAAAAAATAAAATGAAAATAAAAAGTGCAATAAATTTTGCTAAGAACAAGCTTTGAAACCTAGCACCTAAGCCTACGAGCTCAATGACTTTACCAACAACCCACACTTACTATGGTATCTACTCTTGCATTTTATTTATTTAACCCCCACTACAACAACTTCAACTCCCCCCACTTTCTCCCACTCTCTCTAACTTCTCCTCCATCTTCTCTCCTACTTGTTTCCACTCTCTACAACTTTCCCTGACCTTAAGGCACGAATTTCAGGGTGAGTTAACAGGTGAGGGAAATTATATATTCATCTTTCTCTTTACAAATCCTAGAAAGAAAAGAAGAGAATACCCGACTCTCTACTTCTCTCATATCACCTCTTCAAACCCAACAAGAAGTGGATCAGAGCCTTGCTGGACGTGGAGAGGATTTTTCAGACTGAGGGGAAGCGTTTCCGGTAAGTGAATCTCAAACTATGAGATTTTATTTTCGTTTAGGCATTTTATCGAACAGCTTGAGCATGTTAATTAATAGCTTTATTTTCACCACGTAAAGCGTATGCAAAAATCCCAATAAAATTTGTAGAGCTCTTTAGACATGCCCCTTAATTATCATAATTTGTAATTATTTTTATAGATTTGTTTTAAGCAAAAAAAAAAAAAACAGAAAGAGCCAAAATTGCTCTCGGCTGGGCCAGGCCGAGAGCGGGCCTGGCCCGGGTCTATTTTACAGACCCAGGTTCGGGTCTGTTACAGACTCGAACTCGCCCTATTAAAAAAAAAATTTCAGAAAAGAAAAGAGAAAGAAAGAAAAAGGAATAAAATAAAATTCAAAAATATTACTGTAGCAATAATACTGTAGTAGACCCAACCCAGACTTAGATTCGGACCCAATACTGTAGCAGACCTGTTACTGTAGCAACAGACCCGTTATGAATTATTAATTGATTTTACGCTTAAATTAATTCAAAAAATCTAGAAAAATATCAGAGAAATTTTTGTAAAATCAGAAACTAAAATGTGACTCTATAAAATTATTTTTGTAGTCATATCACTTAGAATTGGTCAAAATTAAATATTTCTTATAATTATTATTAAATTGAATGTAGATTACCGAGTTATTTTGCAAATTCTATAATCGGATTTGTGACAATCTCTGGTGAGTTTTTTTAACTATTTCTACATTAATATTTTTCCACTACAAAATTTTATTATTTATGCATTTATTTATTTAAAAGCAATTGTTTAATTGTTAATTTAGAATTTCAAGCATGTAAATAGTTGAAAATTTGTAATATTCATAGAATAAATTTAGTGATATGTTTTTGCTCTATAATATTTATTTCCTGCATGTAACCATTTTCTACGTTGTAGATGAATAATTATAAACTTTGAAAATTATATGATGGAATTATTAAATAGTTTTTTTTGAGAAAATGGATTAAATAATTATTAATATAAAAAATCCAGAAAATTAGATAAATCATCTTAAATATTAAATTGGATTAATTTATTATATTTGAATGGTTATGCATGTATATCACATGAAATTAAAAAAATTTGTGTTACCGAAATTACTAGAAAAAATACTGTTGCTATGTATACTTGGATATATACACTGATATTGATTGAGTCCAGTTATTTAGGTAACACTGACATATAAATACTTTCACTGGGTGTGAAAATTGATAAAGGAGACAATATGGGTATTTTAGGAGACCTGTCATTTTGATATCAGAGCTTAAATTCCTGAATTCTTCCAAAACAAGGATCCACAACAAAAATTTTCGTCCCAAGAAAAAAATAAAAAAAAAAATTTTAAAACCCTAGTTTTCTCCTCTTCTGAGCGCCGCAATCAGAGGGGAAAAAAAAAAAAAAAAAAAAATCTTAAACAAAACCCATCAAGTTTTCTCCCTCATCCTCAAGCCCGCCGCCACTCGTTCCCTTCTCTCAAATTAGATCCAAAATCCCAAACAAAATTCCCTCTCAACCAAAACCTGCTTCTCCAAAAAAAAAAAAAAAATCCAGCGCCTCCATAAACGACCCGATCTCCTTCCTCTCTACCAGAAAAGGAGCAAGCAACCCGATCTCCTCCTCAAGGCCAAAGACGACGCCAAGCGTTCACGGCTCGCCTCCACACCTCAGATCCCCGCCGGCGCATCCCCTCACGGCTATCCTTGCGAGCCGACGGCGAAGCTTCGATCAACACCAGAGCTTCAAATCGACGACAAGATCGCGTCCACGATCCTCCGGCGAACCCGATTACTCATCCGACCCTGACATCTTCGAAGCTCTTCCTACGAGCACTCGCCCGCCCTGTTCGACGCCGCCGTCCACTTCCAACAGCGCCATCGCCGACTTCTCTCTTCCAGAACGAAGTCCGATCTGCTTCCTCGTGTTCACCAGCGAACACAACGACACCACGGGCCTTCCTCGTCTTCAGCGGCATCTTCGACATCAACTCCCCTTCATCATCGCGGGTCACCCTCGCCCAATCGACGCCGATCTTCCACTTCCCTTCCCGTCAATTTGAAGTTTTGCTGTTTTGATCATCCCAGATTGCTGTTTTGGGCTCAGATTTGCTCTCAGTTGCTGTTGCAGACAGCAGTTTTGGGCTCAGATTTGCTCTCCGTTGCTGTTGCGCTGGCAAAGCTCAACAGATTTCGAATTGATCAGGATCTTGCTCCTTCCTTGTTGTCGACACCTCACCGATTGCCTCTTGCGCCACCGTTGACACCCTGGTCATCCTTAGAGAGGAAGGAGCAACAGTGGGCCCTGATTTGGGAAGAGAGTTTTGATTTGGGTGGCGATCCACATCTGAATTCAAGCTGATTCGGTCACAACTATCAAAATCGAGGCAGTGCACTTTCGAAGGACCAAGCGTTTGATTTGGACTCTTTTCGACTATTCAGGTAATCAGTATTCAGGTATAAATTTCTTTGAACAGAAATTTGAGTACTACTTTAAATTCTGTCATAATACTTTTATCGATTATCTGCAATCCATAACAGTGAGTGAGTGTATCTGCTTTGCCCTTATTTGCGATATCTTTATATTAATTTAGGGACTGCTAAATACATCGTGGATCTCAACAGTTGCATAGAATTCATATTTTACAAAATATTGAGGTCTAATTGCAAGTTCTTTTTACAACATAGTCTCTATTTTACACTCTTGAGCTAGCTAGCAGATTCATTCGCCTTATTGTGCGCTTTACGTTACTGAATCATTGCTGATCCTCCGCATCTTCTGCATCATCCTTCACGATTTCATTAGAATTTGTTAGTGGCATATAGAAATTAATAGGTTGCATTCATATTAAAAAAAAATATCATCATAAATTCAGCATTTAGATAATAGCAATAAAAAAAAGAAAAAGAAAAAGAAAAGTAACTGTGCATGCGAACTCGTAGTGGTAGACTCTACGACCTAGTTGAACCCAATGCAGACATGGATCCCAATGCTTCTTCGTCTGGTATCACCTCACCAACAGATTACATGACTCTTGAAATTCTCAAAACTCTTGAGGAAATTAAGGCCCAAATGAACACTCTAGGTCAGAGAATGGATAGGTTGGAATTGGAACGTCATGATGGCTCTCGTAATGAAGAGCGTCAACTTAACAATCAGGACAATCATCGAGAGGAGAGAATAAACAGGAATTATAATCGATACGATGAGGATGATCGGTACATGAAAAACATCAAAGTAGACGTATCGAACTTTGATGGCCGCTTAGACCCACAATATTACCTTGATTGGGTAATGAGTCTAGAACGTTATTTCAAGTGGTACGAGATGTCCCAAGAGCGGCGAGTCCGTTTCGCCGCCATGAAACTGGTAGGACAAGCGGGACAATATTGGTCTAATGTTGAAAGACTGATAGCCCTCAGGAGGCAAGAACCGATCCGGATTTGGGATGAGATGAAGGCTAAGTTAAGCCAGAAATATCTCCCTATTACTTTTCAGGATCAACTTTTAGACAAGTGGAGCAGGCTAACACAAGGGACTCGCTCTGCTACGGAGTATATTGAGAAATTTGATGAGTTATTGACCCGGTGCAGTGAGTTCGTTGATGAATCCCCAACAGTCACCCTCTCTCGGTTCAGGTCTGGCCTTCGCGATGATCTCTGTAGGGAACTCTTTGCAAGGGGTGTTGTGATTTAGAACATGCCTATCAGATAGTTCCGGACTTAGATGCGTCTCGAGGATCTTACTATCAACGAGGTTCAGATTACAAGAACCAAGGCACTAGAGCCCCCTCTGGACAGTCCCCATTCAAACCTAATCCTAACAGTTCGGTCCCAACAGGAGATCTCAAGCGTAAAGGCCCAATTGAGAGTGTGCCACGAACCAACCCCCGCACCCAATGTTTTAAGTGTCAAGGATATGGGCACGTAGAAAAGTTTTGCCCAAGCAAATTCAGAACCCTCTTTCTGGATGATCAATCAGATGAGGTGCAGGACGAACCTCAAAAGGAAGTTGTATTTGTGGGAAATGCGAGCAGTGATTCTGAGAATGATTTAGAACAAGAGGAATTTCTTAGTACTATCAGGCAAGTTGCTGTGGTTCGATGTAACCTCGCTCAACCTAAAGACGTGGTTGACTGGCGAAGAACCTCAATCTTCCATACATGAATAAAGATTGGTGAGAAAAATTATAAAATCATTGTCGATAGTGGAAGCTGTATAAATGCTGTGTCATCTAGTTTGATTTCAAAGATAGGGTTGAAGACGGTCCTTCACCCTAATCCGTACAAAGTTACCTGGATTAATACAACATCGATGGAGGTGAATGAACGATGTCTTGTACCTGTGCAATTTGTCACATATAAGGATAAAATTTGGTGTGATGTAATAACAATGGATGCAGGACATGTGATTCTTGGTCGACCTTGGTTATTTGATATGGACGTGACTTTGTGGGGAAAGTCCAACACTTGTACTTTCAACTATGAAGGGCAACGGATAAAACTAGTCCCGAGTCCACCCAGATCCAAACGAGAGAAAAAGCCAGTGGACACGAGAAAAGAGAAGAATCTCAACTTAATCAGCCCTAAAGAAATTGAATAAGAAGTGATTAGTGGGGCACAAGTCATCGTTTTGTTTGCTCGGGAAGTAGCGAAAGAATCTCATGAAACGATTCTTCCTGAAGTGGCCCCTATTATCACAAAGTTTGCTGATGTTTTTCCTGACGACCTCCCTGTTGAACTGCCACCAATGCGGGACATTCAACATGCCATTGATCTAGTTCCGGGAGCCACTCTACCCAACTTGCCGCACTATCGAATGAACCCAATGGAACATGCTGAATTACAGAGGCAAGTTGAAGAGTTGTTGAGCAGAGGGTTCATACGAGAAAGTTTGAGCCCTTGCGCGGTCCCTGCACTGTTAACGCCGAAGAAAGATGGGACATGGCGTATGTGTGTGGATAGCCGTGCTATCAATAAAATAACGATAAAATATCGTTTTCCAATCCCCAGATTGGATGATATGCTTGACATGATGACAGGTGCTACCATCTTTTCAAAAATAGATTTGAAGAGTGGTTATCATCAAATTCGTATTCGCTCGGGAGATGAATGGAAAACAGCCTTTAAAACAAGGATGGGATGTATGAGTGGATGGTCATGCCTTTCGGCTTGTCTAATGCTCCAAGCACTTTTATGAGAGTGATGACACAAGTATTGCGACCCTTTATCGGAAAGTTCGTAGTCGTATATTTTGATGACATCCTCATTTATAACAAATCAAAGGAGCAACATTTGGACCACCTCACGCAAGTTTGTGTAGTTTTGAGAAAGGAAAGTTTATATGCCAATCCTAAGAAATGTACCTTTCTTACCGACAAAGTCATTTTCCTAAGAGTGGTTGTTTCTTCACAAGGTGTATCCGTAGATCCCGATAAAATCAAAGCCATCGTGGAGTGGCCAGAACCATGCAATATTCGAGAAGTGAGAAGTTTTCATGGGTTAGCCACTTTCTACAGACGTTTTATTCGAAATTTTAGTACGAACATGGCCCCGATTACCGATCTCTTAAAAAAAGAGGACTTCGCATGGACTAGAGCTGCTGCCAAGGCGTTTCGGGAAATCAAAGAGAGAATGACAGAAGCTCCAGTTATGAGGCTCCCAGATTTCACGAAAGTTTTTGAAATTACTTGTGATGCCTCAGGCGTTGGGATAGGTGGTGTTTTAAGTCAAGAAAAGCATCCCGTTGCCTATTTTAGCGAAAAGTTAAATGATGCTAAGTAACGGTACTCTACCTACGATAAGGAGTTCTGTGCGGTTGTGTAAGCTCTGCGTTATTGGCATCATTACTTGTTACCGCAAGAATTCGTCATTTATTCAGACCAAGAAGCCCTTAAGTATCTCAACTCTCAAAAGAAGTTGAATTCGAGGCATGGTAGGTGGGTATAATTCCTTCAAGATTACACCTACGTCCTCAAGTATAAGGCCGGGGTGGAAAATAGGGTCGCTGATGCTCTTAGCCGTCGTCGCACTTTACTTTCTGTCATGAGTACGGAAGTGGTTGGTTTCGAGAAGATCAAAGAAACTTATGAGTCCTGTCCTGATTTTGGAAATATATACACTGTATTAAGGGATAGTTTGACACATGAGATTGATGATTTTCTTCTGCAAGACGGATATTTGTTTCGCTCTCGTCTGTTGTGTGTCCCTCGTACCTCATTGAGAGAATTTCTGGTATGGGAATTACACGCAGGGGACTTGCTGGACACTTCGGGCGAAATAAAACAATTGAAGCTGTCGAACATCGTTTTTATTGGCCGAGCTTAAAAAGAGATGTTGCAAGACTTGTTAGTCAATGTCGTACATGTCAACTCGCCAAGCAACGAAAACAAAATACTGGTCTCTACACCCCTCTACCAGTTCCTAACTGTCCTTGGCAAGATGTCAGTATGGACTTCGTGCTAGGTTTATCAAAAACAGCAAGGAAGCATGATTCCATACTTATGGTTGTAGACAGTTTTTCCAAGATGGCTCACTTCTCGCCATGTTCCAAAACGTCGGATGCATCTCGGGTTGCTACAATCTACTTTGATGAAGTTGTTAGGCTACATGGACTACCCAAAACAATTGTCTCAGACAGGGATGTTAAATTTACGAGCTACTTCTGGAAAACCCTGTGGCATAAAATGGGAACTAAACTTCAGTTTTCTACGGCCTTCCATTCACAAACTGATGACCAAACTGAAGTAGTCAATAGAAGTCTTGTTAATCTATTACGATGTTTAGTGGGTGAGAATCTTAGAGCATGGGATCTTGTGTTACCTACTGCTGAGTTTGCATACAACAGTTCTGTCAATATAACCATAGGCATGAGTCCATTTGAGGTAGTGCATGGTTATCAACCTAGGCAACCTATAGACTTAATTCCCATGGTACCTCATCATACTAGGATGTCTGAGTCAGCTGCATCATTTGCATCACACATTCATGACTTGCATAAGGAGATCAGCAATCAAATTCAGAAAAATAATGCAAACTATAAAGCTTATGCAGATTTGCACAGGAAAGCACATGAGTTTAACATAGGAGACTACGTGATGGTTCGGATTCGACCAGAACGGTATCCTCCGGGTACCGTGAAGAAATTGCACGCACGTAGTGCGGGACCATTCAAAATTTTGAAGAAAATTAATTCAAATGCATATGTGGTAGATCTAGTGTTTTAAATGTCGGCCGACATTTCCGCAATGTCGGCCGACATTTCCGCAATGTCGGCCGACATTTCGTTTTTAAGCCCTCACCGCCACGACATCCTCGCCCGCATTTGAAATGGCGTTTTAGAAAATGTCGGCCGACATTTCGGGAAAAATCCGATATGTCGGCCGATATTTTCCCGAAATGTCGGCCGACATTTTGGAAAAAACCCAATATGTTGATTGGTCTTGAAAGTTAGAGCAATTGAGAAATTTTAACAACGGATTAGTGAATATATGCAAAATATTTAAGTTAATTATACATATCTTAAACATATTTATGTAGTTTTGCATAAGTTATGTATGTATTACCTTGATAAGAATTTTAAATTACATTATTTAAGACATCTAGGATATATATTTGTTATCCGTCATGACGTCCAAAATTTACTAAATGGCCCCGAAATATCTCCGAAATCTGAAATCCGACATCCGATTACGACATCCGACATTTCCCTGATATCCGACATTTAAAACACTGGGTAGATCTCCCACCGGATTTTGGAATTAGTCCCTCTTTTAATATTGAAGATTTGATTGCTTATAAAGGGCCCAATTTTTCCCCTGATAATCCTTTATTGGATGAGCCTTCCCCTGTGCCACCTCTTGAGAGACCCTTATTACCTCCTCTTCCCCAAATACATCCAACCCATATGGCAGATCAAATTGATGAAATTTCCTGGGTTATGTTATTTCTCAACGACTGAATCATCCCTTTCTTCTTAGCGCCCATTTGTTGCTTAGCTCACACATTTTAATCACTTCTGTCAAATAATTGTCCATCTTCAGTACATTATTCCCTAAATAAAAAACTTGGTTTTAGAAGGAAATAGAAACCTGAGGAGGAAAACAAGCAAGCGTTCCTAATAGCTAAAACATAACACCCTACTTTGCTTCTTTTTACACGTCTTTATGAAAACTTGACGGTTTCGTCTTAGTCAACAAGTCCATCAAAATTGAAAAAAAAAGAATCCAAAGTTCAATATTGTAGAAAGCAAAAGCAAGAACGAAGTGGCAAGGGGAGGCATAGGCTTCAAGGTATTTATCGAGGTTTTTGTGACCAAAAGCACTAGATTTTCTAAATATAAAATATTAAACATAAAAGAGAGTAATAAAAAATAGAAAAATTAAAAATAACTCAGAGTTTGAAAATTAATTAAGAAACTATAACTAAAATGTTAATTGCAACAGCAAACATCAATATAATAAGATAATACATACATGTGAAAATTTAGGAGACCCGAAAGCAAACAACGCGAAAGTGGAGGCTCGAGGTTTTTCAACAATCCTTTATGGAACTTACCTATATGGAAAAAATCATGAATTCCATATATAAGGAAAGAGCTAAATCTATCAACCTCCATGAATATGAGAGATTGGATGCATGGTAATCATATGTGCAGTTGTTCAACTCAATGTGTAAATTGTGTTTGCTTTTACTAAATTCTAACCACAAGCATTCAATGGGAAATACCTACAATAAAACCTGAGACACTAGTAAAATTTATTTTTGTAAGGTTCAAATTAAGGATCACTTCACATGGTCCACAATATAGGGTTGCTCACAAACTACTACTTTTACATGCATAAGGTTTATGAACTGTACAAATATAATTTTTTGGGGAAATGCGGGAATATAAACATTTCTGAAAATTGAAGTTCTTATATAATACTAAAGGGTTATTTCTTGTCTTGTACCCATAATGTCAAGGGACATGTCTTTTCAATATGAAAATATAGGCAAGAGATCCTCTCCTCTTCTATTATTATTTAAGAGATTAGTTTTTTTTTCTTTTACTTATAATTCTGTTCCAGATATTTCTCTCGTGTTATAATGTTCTCCATTGTAGTATTCATTATTACAGTCGAAAGCCATTAGTCATGCCCAAATCCTCAACAATCATACTCAACAAGGGATCTGTACATACTAGAGGAGTGAGTGAAGGGGGGGCAGTTGTGTAGTTTGCACCCAATGACAAGGAAACTACAACCTACGTTAGTTATACGAATTTTAAAAGGTCCATGGATTAAGTAGCTTAAGCTTAAAATTCATTGTGTTCAAATTAAAATACAATTTATCAAAAAGGCTCCAAATTCAAATGAATGGTTGGATTTGGTTTGAGAAAGGGTTGCAGGCCTGCAATTGGCAATCTTGCTTGACATAGAAAAAGCAAGAATGCATAAGCTAGAATGAACCCTTCAAGTCATAAACAATTGGTCATCAACCCCCCACCCCTCACCCCACGTGCCGCGAATGAGAAGATTTGCAAGGAGTGACATGGATACATAAAAAAGGTCTTCAAGTATAGTTAAATAGAAATGAGTTAAATTGTTGAAACCACAATAAAAAAACAAGTTCTGAGATCAAATCCATGGGGAGAAAAGCTACGTCAGAGTCCAGCTCTGAAAAGAAAATTTTGTGATACCAACTTACCATTTTATTTTGAATCAATACCTCTGACTGAATAAGCTACCAAGATCATCTCAGACTTGTCACATTAAAATCATGGCAACTGTAAAATCCACAGAATATTTAAGTTGCTTCCTATAAAATCAAACTTTTCCAGATATAGGTACGTAGGATAGAATTCTTAGACCGACGATCTGTCCACTCAATTACCAAACTAGTGCAATGTAAAGGGCAGCACACTTCTGTTTTGCACAGTAACCAAATTTTATAACCATGAATAAGCTAGCGCTCGAGACAGATAAATAGACACTCGCGACAAACAGATGCATACATTCCTTTTAAATAATCTACGTAATAATCAAGAAACTAATTAAAAAAATCAAAAGATTGAATTCTACAATTCTAGGTCATCCAGAGTCGCAAGTTATAATCAAGCTTGCAAAGAGTTGCAAACTAACTCCACTATAATGACCTCTTGCGACACACAAAAAGCAAAAGAAAAGTTTTGATATGCACATCCATAGCATGTGCCAGTGCGAGTGCTGCTAAATTCGAAGGTAAGAACTCAGCCAGCAACCAATTTGATTTAATCTTATTCTTGGCTCAGAAAAGCTATGGAAATTAGAGGTGAAGATTGGTCAAAGGGTACTTACAGAGAGGCATCCAGAGCGACGCAAGGAAAATTTATGAGATCGCCGGTAATAGCCTCGAAAGCGCCGTTGAGGCCGAAGTCGATGTCCTCGTGAGTTAGGGCTACGTTTAGGGCGGGGGAGCTTGAGTAAAACAATGGTCGGGTCGGGTCGAAGCCTCAAACAAACGGGTCGAATTTCAGAAAGAAAAAAAGTTCTGAGAGGATTTGCAACAGGGGAAAAAGTTAACCGTGGGGGTTGTGTGGGCTGGGCCGTTGGTCTTGCGGGCCGAGCTAGTTTGTGCTTAGTGCCTTGAAATCATACCGGGTTGGTCTATTTCCTCCACAAAGATCGACTCGCGTCTCATTCTCGGATCGGCAGTGACCATTCTGGAGACGACTCAGCCGAGTCAAGAGCGACTCAGACGAGACTTTGAACCCTCTTCACACCTTGAAGGCTACCTGAATAAAAGATATCCGTCTTATACCTATACGGATACCACACCTTGAAGGTCGTGCTTCAAAAAGGCTACCCGAATAAATGATATCCATTCAATGTTCTAAAAAGCGGTTTCAGTATGCGCGTGGTCCGGGAGCGCATAATACTTAAACGGTTTAAACGGTGATTAAACAAATTACACATTTTATTATTATTTTAATATATAATAATATTATAATACTTAACACATGAAAATATGAATTCTATAAACTCCCAAAAAAGCATAAAAGATATAGCAAACATAACTTGAAAAATTAAATTGCTAGTACTAAGAGAAAATTAAAAGTAAGAATGACAATCAGTTCAAAGTACATTAATATACCTCCACTTCCAACAATTATAGTTAAAAAATGCTTTTTAAATGAACAAATATATGTATTTCTTTCAAAAAGCAGCATACTTCCAACAACTTTGGTTCACTGCTATATACAACTGCAATTAATGTGCAACTCTATCCATCTCACGCTTGAGGCACTCCTTGGCCTATTAAAAGAAATAAAGACCATTGGTAAGAACCTGGGAAAAATACGTGCACGCGAGGGGGAAGAGTTGACCAGGGAGAGGTCGCCGTCGACGCAGGGGGAGGTCGTCTTCGACGCTTAGCTGCTGACAAGGAGCTAATCGTAGGGGGAGGTCTTTGTCGACAAAAGGGAGGTCGCAGTGGGAGGATCAACTGCAATGGGAGGTCGTTGTCAAGGGGGGAGTTCGCCACAAGAAGATCAGCGCTTTGTGAACTTCTTCGTCGTCGAGCTTCAGGAGCTCTAATTCCCTAGGAGAATCGTCGCCGCCGTGAGCTTCGAGAGCTTCAGATAAAATTAGCACTTCGGGAGCTTTGTCTCATCGTCATGAGCATCGAGAGCTACTTCGTCAGATTCAGAAGCTTCATCGTTGTCACAGGAGGATCGAGAATGCGGATAAATTTAGGGTTCACGAACCCTAATTCTTCAACATGCGACAATTTTTATCTTCAATTATTGGATCGGGTTTGAGTTCAGTTAGCTTAATGGGTTCGAAATTCAAATTCATTTAGAAAATGATTGAATAACGTTTAAACAGATGCTAATTAATCACCGATTAGATGCTTAATCATCGCTTAAGCAAATTAATCGCCTGGCTGAAGAATTCGACCGCTTGCTTCAAATTCTATTTAGTTTTAGGCCGAAAACATTTAAGCGGACAATTAATCGGCCGCTTAAACCTTTTTTTAGAACACTGTATCCATTTATACCTATACGAGTACCAAGACTAAACCCAGAAGGTCTTGGTCTATTAGCGTATACAGGTTTTTACACCTTGAAGGCTACCTCAACAAAAAAGTTTCCATTTTACAGGTATCGCCCTGAAGGTTTTGCTTTTCTAGCCTTTACAGGTTTTGCACCTTGGAGGCTTCCTAAGAAAATGACATCTAATTTATACTTATATGGGAATCACACCGAAAAGATCTTGTTTCGCTAGCCTATACGCCTTCCTATATCTTGAAGGCTCGTAACTCATGTGTAATTTATACTTAATACAGATTTCACTCCTTGAAAATCTTGCCTTGTTTCTACACCTTAAAAGGCTATATAAGTGATATTTACCACATAACTTATATACCTGTGCATGTTATCATTCTCTAAAGGTGTGAAGTCGCTTTTCCTATATATGGGTAATACCCAAATGATGCATTTGCCGATACAGGTTTCGCATGCCTTGAAGGCTATATATAATCTGTACCTTTCTAGGTTACCATACCTGAAGGTGCATTTTCCTACACAGGTTTCTCATACTTTGAAGGCTATACAACTTACGTCCCAATATGGATTTTTGTATCTTGACGTTTCATTTGCTACATAGGCCTTTCATGCATTGATGGCTACATAACTTATATCTCAATAGGTTATCATACTCTGAAGATGCATTTGGCTCAGAGGTATTAACAAATCTATGTGGACTACACATAACTGGACAATCTTATATGATTATATTACCGAGAAGGTACATTTTCTTAAGCATGATGCTAGATTTTCATTTGATGTTGTGGGCTCCATTTATGCGTTAGAGAAGGGAAAAAAATAAAGTAAAAGAAACAAATGAAACCCAAGAATAAATAAAAAATAACATATAGTTCTTCTTGGAACATTGAACATAGTCTTTCCTTTCCTAACAATTCAATGGGGGCATGTTCTAAACTTGCTCTTCTTTAAAGGGCTGATGTGCCAGACTTCCTATACAAAGTAGAAACTGAAGCTTACATCTAAAAGAAATTGCCATGAGTGTATCAAAATAATGAGTGTCTGAATAAAGTTTGATTGGAGAGAGTCTTATCTTACAAGGTTTCATTATTTCGTGACAAACATTCTAGCTTTTAAAGTTAGGTTTATTTCAATGAAAGAAGCCAACATTACCACATCTATCCTTGACAGCAGATGACTGTGAAAAGTCAATAGCCTATGAAGGTAGTTATTTTACTAATTTCAGGAAGTGTAATATTTTAAATTTAGCTTTTATAGTTAGGTTTGCTTTCAGGAAAGAAGGCATATGACACATCTATTCTTCGTAGGAGTCAGCTATAAAATACCAATAGCCTATGAAGAGTCATGTGGCTGATTTTCAGACAGTGTAATATTTTAAATCTAGTTTCTAAGTTAGGTTTACTTGAAAAGACCCGCATGGCCACATTTATCTTTCATATGAGACGACTATGAAAGACCAATAGCGTATGAAGGGAGTTATGTGACTAATTTTCAGAACATATTATATTTTAAATCTAGCTTTTAAAGTTAAGTTTGCTTCAAATAAAGATGGCATAGGACCACCTGTATTCTTCATAGAGATGACTATGAAAGACCAAATAACCTACGAAGTGAGTAATGTGACTAATTTCCAAGAATTATTATGTTTTTAGATCTAGCTTTTAAAGTCAGGTTTGCTTCAAGAAAAAAAGCCATATGGCCATGTTTGTCATTCATAGGAGACAACTATGAAAAATCAATAGCGTATGAAAAATCAATAGCGTATGCAGGGAGTCATATGACTATTTTTTTGAAAAACAATGTGGCAACCCTAAAGAGTGATGAATAGGGTTTGCAATCAATTTACAACAATTTAAACCCAATTTTGATTGGATGACACAATATGGACAAGTAAAAATAACAAAACAATAACTATAAACAATTAAAATAGAAAGAGGGAGAGTAAGAGAGATATAGCAATGGAGTCGGCGTATGATGTGTAATGGTTCGGCCATCAAGCAACCTACTCCACTATTTAGAGGCCACTTCTCTAGAATTTCATATCAATCTTCTATTTGTTACTTCTTTTTCGAGTAGAAGCATAGACTTTCACAACCGACTTCCTTTCTGGGTAGAAGTCTAAACCTTGCACAAGCCCACTTCCCAAGTAGTTGGATTTTCTCACAATAAGTTTTCACAAGTTGAGTTTGTTTTCTAACAAGATGAGAATCATTAAAGCACAAATAAAAAATTATGACTTTGAGGCTCTACTAATAAGAAGAATCAAGATCAAGATTAACTTGACACTATAAATCTAGATGCTTGAAAATCAAGATGAAAACTTGAATCTAGAATCTATATGAACATTGGAAGAGATTGAGAAAAAAGAGATGGAGAAAGAAAAGTGAAAGTATAAATCAATTTCTTGATCACAAACTTTAAAGCACAAGTGAATTACTGCTTTGAAAAAAAATGAAGAAATAAGCTTGAAAGAAGAAAATATAAAACAAGATCTCTTTGAATGATTTTTATTTTCAAAAGTTGTTGAAAGAGTAGAGTAAACTAGTATTTATAGGCAGGAGAAGATAAGAGTGGGTGAAAAGAAGTTCAACAAAAAAAAAATGAAGTTCAATTCTTCGCAAAATATGAAACTGCACTCTTTCGGTCGATCGTCGAATGCGTCGGTCGATCGTTTTGCTCACAATGACTTGGACCAAGTTAAAACATTAACCCAACGGTCGATCTGGTTGTCGATCTATGGGCAAACAATAAAATCTCAACAGTCACATGTGTTTGCACTGTTAATTGACTTGTATTGTACACTCAAATAAAATATTGAAAAATATTTTAAAAAGTTCCCCCTATTTTTCAAATTTTGAAAAAATCAGTTCGCGGTCGATCGCAGAAAATTCAGAAGATTTGAGGCTATCACTCTGCCTCATCTTGATGGTGAGAAGCTGGCGATTGTTCATCTTAGCTTCCCTGCGAGATGTGTACTGGGTGAGGAACACTTCAGACACCTCCTTCAAGTTGTGGAGCGAATGTGGAGGCATGGAGTAGAACACTGGAAGGGAAGGTGGGCACATGAGCAGATTGTTGCGGGAGTAGACTATCATTTTGTCCTGAAAATGCCTGATGTGGTGGACTGGGTTGCTTACTTCGGAGTAGTAGTCGAAGGTTGAAGTCGAGAACTTTTTCGAAAACTCGCACTTCAGGATCTCTTTGGAGAGGAGGGAACTGGAGACTTCGGCAGCAGAGGGTGTGATCGGCTGTTGAGATGCAACTTATCCTCTTTGATCCGTCTTTGGATCAACTCGTCAAGGATTCAGATGTCGAGAAATTCTCCGGTTTTAGGCTCGCTTTCCAACTGTGTCGGTGTTGGGGAGTTCTGGGGGGCAGCGATTTAGGCCTAGAGTTATTCCTTGAGCTGCCTCAATGCCTCCTAATCACGAATGGCGATCGAGAGCTGCCTGCTCGCGATCACAATCTGACTGGGGTTATTGCTCCTTCATCTGTTATTTCATGTCGGCAAGCATTTGAAGGAGCGGCCTTCGTTCTGTGACGAGGATGCTTGGACGTTGGCGGCTTACACCCTAGACGAGGAGGAACATGTGTCTTTGGTAGTATGCGGCTGATTGATGGTTGGCGGAGGGACTGTGCCCCTAATTGGTGTTGATGGCCTTGCCTTTTGATGTCGCGTCGTTGAGGGTGTCAGTTCTCTTTTTTGGGATCATCAGTGCTGTGAAAAGAGGCTTTTTGAGGAAGATTTTGAGTTGGATGGGACAGAAATCTTGAGTGTGGATTCAAACTCAATGACAACACCAGTTTCTGGTTGTGATTTTCCACAAGTGGACGGTTGATTCTTATCACAAGCGAGAAATGAAGTGGGATAATGCACGTAAATAAAGCACAAAAAAAGCACATGATTTTATGTGAAAATCCTTAATCGGGAAAACCAGAGGGAGGAGGAACTTCACTATAATTCTCAGGCAACATGAATTACAAGAGTTAGAGGACGTGTACAGACTGGAATCCGAACAGAATAAGGATCAAAATTCTGAGTCCCAAAGTACTAAGTCTCCCAAGGAACTAAGTCTCCCAAGGAAAATGTTTTCTTGGTTGGAGGTCTTCTTATGCTTGACTGAGTTGTAGGCATGGAGGTAAATGAGTACGGGCGAAATCTTCGTAACTGCATGATTTGCACATGTTGATTTGTTGTAACGACCGCGATAAGTGGTGCTGGTTTGTTTGGATGACATGCAAAAAAAATCCGCCACTGTACATAACTGTATGCGCTGAGTGACGTTACATGTTACGAACATGGAAGATAATAAGGTTGTGTAACTGTCGGCGGGGATCAGGGGTGATCCGTTGTTAGAGCTGCTCTATTCGGAGCCGAAGTCTTTGGCACAGAGGGAACCTCGTAGTGGAGATGATTCTAAGGAGGTTGGGTATAACAGACTTCAGCGGAAAGCTCTGATGTACCCCAGAGAGTTGGAAAGTGAGGGACACATGTCGTCATTTTGGACGGGGTCAGATTATTACCACTATAGAGGGATGCTAGTCGTGAGATGAGTTGAGTCCTGAGCTTACCAAAAGTTTCCTTTTACTAGGTGGTACCTTCTCTCGAAAGGATTTCTTTTTTAACATAAGTCGTAGCCGTACTTGAACGTGGGACTCTCCACAATCCAGTCCCACCCCTTTTACCAATGAGCAGGCCTCACTGGTTTTCCCCGAAAGTTGATGTAAGAGGAAGTCATCTGCTTCAGGGGATGGATTCCAAGCTTCTCTTAAAAATCTTCTGGTATTTTGGATGTTCTACCCACATGGCTTAAGCCGGAAATGCTTGTTCCTTCTTTTGGGTGGCCCGGTTGTGAAGGAGAATTGGTGAGTGACCGCTTGTAGACACTACACTAAAATATGGATATCATAGGGGTGGTGACACTGTCACATTAATTGGTATTTCTTGTCAGCTAAACTCAACCTGAGGGGATATACACTCCCAATTCAATTCAAGTATAAGGAAAAATAGATGTCAGGGCGTTGACACCCTCCCTCTCTTTGCTGTCTATGGCAGCATGCATGCCATAGCGAGTCATGATACAAAACTCAATGTGACGGTAACTATACTCTCATTTTAGTTGGTGCCTGTACCACCACTTGACGTGAGAACACGTACCACTCATCCTACTTGGTCCCTATACCGCCACTCTATGTGAAGGCACCTACACCCTCACTCTGCTTGGTTTCTATGCCAACACAACTCTACATAAGTGAACTACCCACTTTTCTTGGTGTCTATATTGTCATGTCTCAATGTGTTAGGACACATTAACTGTAGGGTATGGTTCAAAGTCGCGATCTCAGCCGCCGATTCGGCGGGCACTGAGACGAATCGGTCGCGGCATCGCGGGACGAACTCGGTCGCTACTCGCGAAACGCTACATTGAAAGCTCAAAAAATTCTGAAAAAAATCATGACAAATCTCAGAAAATATAGACATCAATATTTATGTATCACATATCCAAAACATCACTTAGGACATTAAACATAAATAAAATGTATAAATATATGCGTCATTAGTAGAAACATACCAAAATGAAATTATACTTTTACTACATCTATATTACTAAATTAACTTTAAATTACCCTAGATATATATTATTAAATTAAATTAAAATTATACTAAATTAAATTTGAACTAAGGGGGTGAGACAGAGAAAATGAGAGAGAGAGAGATCAGGTGGGTGAAAGAGAGACTGAGAGAAGAGGGCTGCGGGTTAAAAAAGAGAAGACGGGGAGAGATCGGGGGTAAGAGAGACTGTGCTCTCTCTCACCGCTGCTCAGACTCTCAGTCAGAGAGAGACTTACCTGAAGCTGGAGGCGGGCGGCCGAACGACGGGCGGGCGAAGCTCGGGTAAACCCTAGATCCAGTTTGCTGTTTTGTTTTCCTTTTATGCACAAAGAAACGGGTCAAGTTTACACCGCTGACTCCATAATACCAAGTTGACTTGGCCGAGTTGACCGAGTCAAAGTTGATTCCACCAAATCTCGTCCTAAAATGTAGAACGTGTCGCGTTGTCGGATCAGCGACTGCCGTTCCGGTTAGGACTCTCTGCTGGAGGGTACATACAACCCTCACTACGATCCAAAGGTCACATAAACATGCTCATCATTTGAAATCTATCACCCAACGTGAGGGTGCAAATACCTTCACCACTATCACATGCACCCTCGCTACAACTCAAACTCAACTTAAGCATGAGGGAAGCACCCTCAACCTTTTGTTGGTACTCAATACCCCATATCTGTGAACACTTGTGATATCTATAACATAAACATTAAACTCCTTCAACTAGGCCACTCAGACGACTCCTATTTGTTTTGAGAAATGTCCCTGAGACAAAGATAAACATATATTTATCTTCCTCAAAATCAAGATCATGGAAGACAATAAATTTCTCTGGTCTATTGATCAAAGAAACACACAGCTTAGGTTTTGATTTGACTGATTAGTTTGTTGTTATATGTTTTTATACTGGTAAGTCGCCTAGAGCTCTAAGAAAACACAGAAAATTGGTGAACATAAGGTATACATGAAAATTAGGTTTCCCTAGAAAAACAGGAACATTTTTACCTTCCTTAAAATGAAGACCATGGATACAATAATCTAATCTGTTGATCAAGGAAGCTTCAATTAAATGTTCTATTTTCTGCGCAATGGTATGAAAATAGGTGAGTAAAAGATTCATGCATGCTTAGTGAAATAGGGAGAAGAGAGATGATTCATGATATTCCCTTCTTAGGGTTTTTGTGGCCAATGTTGCACGGATACTTCTATCATGGAGCCATGTCGTGTCGGATACACGTACCATGTGTATTTTTATGAACTTATCAATTGTCCACGTGTCATATCCATGCAACATAGGTTGTGGCTCTTGAAAGGGTCCCTCTTGTCTACTCAAGTAAGCTTTTATATTGCCATGTATTGTTCTCAACTGTGACTTGTTTATATAGCTCACCGTGATGTACGATGGCTTCAAAAAGTATATATATTTGAAGATATATCAAAGAAGCAAGAAAAACAAGAAAAAAGAAAAGAATAAGAAAGAGAGAGAAAAAGAAGGAAAGAGGGGGGGGGGGGGGGGGGGGGGTTCACAAGTTACTGTAGTACAATAGCCGCGAAAAAAATTATTTTAGAATTTGTTTTAAGAATTTTATTTTATCTTTGTAGTCCTATTTATAGAGGCAGCTTTTATTTTAGATATTTCTTAGGATTTAAGTTAAATCAAATCTTTTACAATATTTGATTGCATTTCCTTTTTAGTAGGATTAGTTTTTAGGAAAGAATTTTTTTTCACTTCTTTTAAATTTATTTAGAATGACTTGTATAGGAAATAAATCTCTTTATTTTCTTTAAACCGTAAGTTACTTTTCTTTGGCCTTGAGTTAGGTTTTATTATTAATAGTGAGCCTTTATGTTTTGTAATCAGATTATGATATCATGAGATTATGAAGTGTTTATTTTGTGATGGTATGATGTTATATTTTTTGGGTGGTGTGAGGCTATTTAATTGTGGTGTGAAGTCGCTTCATCTGCTTTTATCCTTTTCTTTTTCTATTATTATTTCCCTACTTCCTCTATGATCAGGCATTTAACTGTAAATGGTTATTTAATGTATGGAATTTTCACTGCCTTCTTCCTAGTCTCTTGGCTAATTCAATAATTTCTCATTTTTGTCTTGTGCCATAGGATATGTGGAGGATAATCCTCTTATTGCATGCATAAAATCTTTCACAAAATAATAACAAGAAAAAGTTGTTATTGTTTAATTGAAATGTTACCTTTGGCAGGACATACAAGGGTGTGTTGATTCTCTCTCCTCCTCCAGAAGGATGACCCATGCAAATGAGACATTTACTGAACATTAGTGATCAGTCTTAACTGAGGCTGCAGTCTACAGGTAACTGTCACAACATCAGTCTGTGTTATTGATCTCCTTTTGGACAACAATCACAAGATGCAAGCAAATGGGCAATCAACTCGCCTTCCGAGGAAGCGCTTCTACAGAGCAAGAGCTCACAGCAATCCCCTCAGCGACTCGCACTTCCCCATTCCCATCTCCCCCTCAGATGTCGATTATTCTCAACATTTCCCCCACTTCTTTCCATGTGGGAGAACAGATGACAACAAGAGTGATGTATCACTTCCAAAAATCAGGTTTGCTGATATCGGCTGTGGGTTTGGGGGATTACTTGTCAACCTCTCCACAGTTTTTCCAGATACACTAATGATTGGAATGGAGCTCAGAGACAAGGTACCACTAAGTTCGATTTTGATATTTTGAGGCTTCTTTTTTTCAGTTGAGAACTGAGTCATGTGCAGGTAACTGAGTATGTCAAGGAGCGTATATTGGCCTTAAGAGCTGCACACCCAAACGAGTATGAAAACATCTCTGTTGTTCGCACAAATTCTATGAAATACCTGCCCAACTACTTTGGAAGGCGCAGCTGTCAAAAATGTTCTTTCTTTTTCCTGATCCCCACTTCAAGGAGAAGAATCATCGGCGTAGGGTGATTAGCCCACAGCTACTCGATGAGTATGCGTATGCTCTGGAGGTTGGTGGGATCATATACACAATCACTGATGTTGAAGAGCTTGGTGATTGGATGAGATCTTGCATGGAAGATCACCCCCTTTTTACAGTTGTTCCAGATGAGGAACTGGAAGCAGACCCAGTTGTGAAGCTATTGACTTCTGCCACAGAAGAGGGCCAGAAGGTTGCAAGAAATGGAGGGCAGACTTTTCGGGCTATTTTCAGGCGCACAGCATTGGAGGACTGATCTGGAGCTGTGGTACAAATAACCCAGCTGTGAACCTCAAGGAAATACCTTGGTAATGTCAGGTTCATAGTTTGAAAGCGCATCTGCATTATTATTAACTTGTAGGCAGCTTCAGTGGCAGATATTGTTTCATTTGTTAGAGGTCTGTTATGTGCTGATGATGTGTTAAAGACATTGTTTAGGTGCTCATTTGCCACATGTCGGCTGATTTAGTTCGTCTGTTTTTCCCATCAACACAGGAGATTACCAAATTCATCAGTTTGATGAAACAGTATTGAGCTACTTTAATATTGAAAGGTTGAAATTCATCTCGCTGTCTAGTTTTTGTTGTGCTTATATATTGAACCATTTTTATTGTCTAGTTCTTGTCATGATGATAGACTCGCAGCTCAAAGATACAGGACAGTCTCACAGCAACAAGATACAGGGCATAAAGTGAAAGCGCGCGCATGTGTTCTCTTTCACTTGGCCTTGACTCGGCGGAAATTGAGATCATTTTTATTATTGAAATTGGGATGTTATCACTATCAGCCCACTGACATTTGTACAGAAGGGAAATCTAGAAACCCTCAGCCCAGAGAGCAAAATTTTACTCCATACAAAGTTAGAATATTGATCTACTTGAACAATATCTTTAACAAAGAAATTATACAATCAGATGCTTGCATGAAACTAGAACCTCTCTTTTGACTGCATCTCTGATGCTGACATGCTTTAGAGCTAGGCACCGATGTTTGCACCCACAAAGTTGATTAACACACCCATCAAAATTTGGAAAAAATTAATAGACTATTATAACCCTAAATAAGAAGACTAAAAGAATCTTATAATTACTTAAAATTAAAATTTTATACCTTCATATGGATTAATACACCCACCCATTGATTAAGGTACCCATCATAACATAATCCCTTTATTGATTAAGAAACCCACCTATTGATTAAGAATTCTTTAAAAAAAAAAAAAATTCATATACACCCTAAGTTTCAAATACATTGCTTAATTCAAAGTTATGGATAAGTAATTAATCAATTGGAAGCCTTCCAACAATGATCACGCAAGTTTTTTTATCGTTTAAATTTTTTTTAATAAGAAAATTCGCTTTTTTTTGAAAAAAATTTACGATGTACATCGCGTTATGTTCGATCAAACAAGGCCGAACATCATATTGATGTTCGACCAATTCCCGAACATAATAACCGAACATAGGTTTTATGTTCGGCCTTCTTTGGCCGAACAAGAATATTATGTTCGGCCATAAGAAGGCCAAACATAGATTTTATGTTCGGCCTTCTTTGGCCGAACAAGAATATTATGTACGGCCGTTAATGACCGAACAAAATATAAATGTTCGACCACTATTAGCTGAACATAATTTATAATTTCCGGTTTAACCTAACCGAACATATATAGACACAAAATAGTTTTTATTACATACACGTAATAGTTTTTTCTTCTTTGGTGATACAAGATCAAAGCTCTACTCATTGTAGCAACACAACTACTGAGTTGATAGTTGATTATAGTATGGATTTCACCATGTGCGAGATATTTCAAACTCATGAGGCATTTAAAAATGGGCTCGAGAAGTTGGTAAATCACATGGGTTTATGTTCATTATTAAGAAGTCTGATGCTGCAAGAAATGAAAAGAAATAGAGCATGTCTCTTAGTTGTGAGCGAAGTTGTAATACCCATGTTCACTAATACCGTAGTAAATGCTATGTAATAATTTTATATTATAGTATTAAAGTGATTAACAATTGTTTAATAAAAGAAAGAATAAAAAGAATGAATTGAAATGAATTGGGTTTAGTCTCAAATTCATGTAAGATGGCTTATCACTTAAAAAATAAAATGAAAATAAAAAGTGCAATAAATTTTGCTAAGAACAAGCTTTGAAACATAGCACCTAAGCCCACGAGCTCAATGACTTTACCAACAAGCCACACTTACTATGGTATCTACTCTTGCATTTTATTTAACCCCCACTACAACAACTTCAACTCCCCCCACTTTCTCCCACTCTCTCTAACTTTCCTCCATCTTCTCTCCTACTTGTTTCCACTCTCTACAACTTTCCCTGACCTTAAGGCACGAATTTCAGGGTGAGTTAACAGGTGAGGGAAATTATATATTCATCTTTCTCATTACAAATCCTAGAAAGAAAAGAAGAAAATACCCGACTCTCTACTCCTCTCATATCACCTCTTCAAACCCAACAAGAAGTGGATCAGAGCCTTGCTGGACGTGGAGAGGATTTTTCAGACTGAGGGGAAGCGTTTCCGGTAAGTGAATCTCAAACTATGAGATTTTATTTTCGTTTAGGCATTTTATCGAACAGCTTGAGCATGTTAATTAATAGCTTTATTTTCACCACGTAAAGCGTATGCAAAAATCCCAATAAAATTTTGTAGAGCTCTTTAGACATGCCCCTTAATTATCATAATTTGTAATTATTTTTATAGATTTGTTTTAAGCAAAAAAAAAAAAAAAACAGAAAAGAGCCAAAATTGCTCTCGGCTAGGCAGGCCGAGAGCGGGCCTGGCCCGGGTCTATTTTACAGACACAGGTTCGGGTCTGTTACAGACTCGAACTCGCCCTATTAAAAAAAAAATTTCAGAAAAGAAAAGAGAAAGAAAGAAAAGGGAATAAAATAAAATTCAAAAATATTACTGTAGCAATAATACTGTAGTAGACCCAAACCCAGACTTAGATTCGGACCCAATACTGTAGCAGACCTGTTACTGTAGCAACAGACCCGTTATGAATATTAATTGATTTTACGCTTAAATTAATTCAAAAAATCTAGAAAAATCAGAAAAATATCAGAGAAATTTTGTAAAATCAGAAACTAAAATGTGACTCTATAAAATTATTTTGTAGTCATATCACTTAGAATTGCTCAAAATTAAATATTTCTTATAATTATTATTTAAATTGAATGTAGATTACCGAGTTATTTTGCAAATTCTATAATCGGATTTGTGACAATCTCTGGTGAGTGTTTTAACTATTTCTACATGAGTATTTTCCACTACAAAATTTTATTATTTATGCATTTATTTATTTAAAAGCAATTGTTTAATTGTTAATTTAGAATTTCAAGCATGTAAATAGTTGAAAATTTGTAATATTCATAGAATAAATTTAGTGATATGTTTTTGCTCTATAATATTTATTTCCTGCATGTAACCATTTTCTACGTTGTAGATGAATACTTAAAACTTTGAAATTATATGATGGAATTATTAAATAGTTTTTTTGAGAAAATAGATTAAAATAATTATTAATATAAAAAATCCAGAAAATTAGATAAATCATCTTAAATATTAAATTGGATTAATTTATTATATTTGAATGGTTATGCATGTATATCACATGAAATTAAAAAATTTGTGTTACCGAAATTACTAGAAAAATACTGTTGCTATGTATACTTGGATATATACACTGATATTGATTGAGTCCAGTTATTTAGGTAACACTGACATATAAATACTTTCACTGGGTGTGAAAATTGATAAAGGAGACGATATCGGTATTTTAGGAGACCTGTCATTTTGGTATCAGAGCTTAAATTGCTGAATTCTTTCAAAACAAAGATCCACAACAAAAATTTTCGTCCCAAGGAAAAAAAAAAAAAATTTTAAAACCCTAGTTTTCTCTTCTCTTCTGAGCGCCGCAATCAGAGGAAAAAAAAAAAAAAAAAAAAAATCTTAAACAAAACCCATCAAGTTTTCTCCCTGTTCCTCAAGCACGCCGCCACTCGTTCCCTTCTCTCAAATTAGATCCAAAATCACAAACAAAATTCCCTCTCAACCAAAACCTGCTTCTCCAAAAAAAAAAAAAATCCAGCGCCTCCATAAACGACCCGATCTCCTTCCTCTCTACCAGAAAAGGAGCAAGCAACCCGATCTCCTCCTCAAGGCCAAAGACGACGCCAAGCGTTCACGGCTCGCCTCCACACCTCAGATCCCCGCCGGCGCATCCCCTCACGGCTATCCTTGCTAGCCGACGGCGAAGCTTCGATCAACACCAGAGCTTCAAATCGACGACAAGATCGCGTCCACGATCCTCCGGCGAACCCGATTACTCATCCGACCCTGACATCTTCGAAGCTCTTCCTACGAGCACTCGCCCGCCCTGTTCGACGCCGCCGTCCACTTCCAACAGCGCCATCGCCGACTTCTCTCTTCCAGAACGAAGTCCGATCTGCTTCCTCGTGTTCACCAGCGAACACAACGACACCACGGGCCTTCCTCGTCTTCAGCGGCATCTTCGACATCAACTCCCCTTCATCATCGCGGGTCACCCTCGCCCAATCGACGCCGATCTTCCACTTCCCTTCCCGTCAATTTGAAGTTTTGCTGTTTTGGTCATCCCAGATTGCTGTTTTGGGCTCAGATTTGCTCTCAGTTGCTGTTGCAGACAGCAGTTTTGGGCTCAGATTTGCTCTCCGTTGCTGTTGCGCTGTCAAAGCCCAACAGATTTCGAATTGATCAGGATCTTGCTCCTTCCTTGTTGTCGACACCTCACCGATTGCCTCTTGCGCCACCGTTGACACCCTGGTCATCCTTAAAGAGGAAGGAGCAACAGTGGGCCCTGATTTGGGAAGAGAGTTTTGATTTGGGTGGCGATCCACATCTGAATTCAAGCTGATTCGGTCACAACTATCAAAATCGAGGCAGTGCACTTTCGAAGGACCAAGCGTTTGATTTGGACTCTTTTCGGCTATCCAGGTAATCAGTATTCAGGTATAAATTCCTTTGAACAGAAATTTGGGTACTACTTTAAATTCTGTCATAATACTTTCATCGATTATCTGCCATCCATAACAGTGAGTGAGTGTATCTGCTTTGCCCTTATTTGCGATATCTTTATATTAATTTAGGGACTGCTAAATACATCGTGGATCTCAACAGTTGCATAGAATTCATATTTTACAAAATATTGAGCTCTAATTGCAAGTTCTTTTTACAACATAGTCTCTATTTTACACTCTTGAGCTAGCTAGCAGATTCATTCGCCTTATTGTGCGCTTTACGTTACTGAATCATTGCTGATCCTCCGCATCTTCTGCATCATCCTTCACGATTACATTAGAATTTGTTAGTGGCATATAGAAATTAATAGGTTGCATTCATATTAAAAAAAATATATCATCATAAATTCAGCATTTAGATAATAGCAATAAAAGAAAAAGAAAAAGAAAAAGAAAAGTAATTGTGCATGCGAACTCGTAGTGGTAGAGTCTACGACCTAGTTGAACCCAATACAGACATGGATCCCAATGCTTCTTCGTCTGGTATCACCTCACCAACAGATTACATGACTCTTGAAATTCTCAAAACTCTTGAGGAAGTTAAGGCCCAAATGAACACTCTAGGTCAGAGAATGGATAGGTTGGAATTGGAACGTCATGATGGCTCTCGTAATGAAGAGAGTCAACTTAACAATCGGGACAATCATCGAGAGGAGAGAATAAACAGGAATTATAATCGATACGATGAGGATGATCGGTACATGAAAAACATCAAAGTAGACGTATCGAACTTTGACGGCCGCTTAGACCCACAATATTACCTTGATTGGGTAATGAGTCTAGAACGTTATTTCAAGTGGTACGAGATGTCTCAAGAGCGGCGAGTCCGTTTCGCCGCCATGAAACTGGTAGGACAAGCGGGATAATATTGGTCTAATGTTGAAAGACTGATAGCCCTCAAGTGGCAAGAACCAATCCGGATTTGGGATGAGATGAAGGCTAAGTTAAGCCAGAAATATCTCCCTATTACTTTTCAGGATCAACTTTTAGACAAGTGGAGCAGGCTAACACAAGGGACTCGCTCTGCTACGGAGTATAGTGAGAAATTTGATGAGTTATTGACCCGGTGCAGTGAGTTCGTTGATGAATCCCCAACAGTCACCCTCTCTCGGTTCAGGTCTGGTTTTCGCGATGATCTCCGTAGGGAACTCTTTGCAAGGGGTGTTGTGATTTAGAACATGCCTATCAGATAGTTCGGGACTTAGATGCGTCTCGAGGATCTTACTATCAACGAGGTTCAGATTACAAGAACCAAGGCACTAGAGCCCCCTCTGGAGAGTCCCCATTCAAACCCAATCCTAACAGTTCGGTCCCAACAGAAGATCTCAAGGGTAAAGGCCCAGTTGAGAGCGTGCCACGAACCAACCCCCGCACCCAATGTTTTAAGTGTCAAGGATATGGGCACGTAGAAAAGTTTTGCCCAAGCAAATCCAGAACCCTCTTTCTGGATGATCAATCAGATGAGGTGCAGGACGAACCTCAAAAGGAAGTTGTATTTGTGGGAAATGCGAGCAGTGATTCTGAGAATGATTTAGAACAAGAGGAATTTCTTAGTACTATCAGGCAAGTTGCTGTGGTTCGATGTAACCTCGCTCAACCTAAAGACGTGGTTGACTGGCGAAGAACCTCAATCTTCCATACATGGATAAAGATTGGTGAGAAAAATTGTAAAATCATTGTCGATAGTGGAAGCTGTATAAATGTTGTGTCATCTAGTTTGATTTCAAAGATAGGGTTGAAGACGGTCCTTCACCCTAATCCGTACAAAGTTACCTGGATTAATACAGCATCGATGGAGGTGAATGAACGATGTCTTGTATCTGTGCAATTTGCCACATATAAGGATAAAATTTGGTGTGATGTAATAACAGTGGATGCAGGACATGTGATTCTTGGTCGACCTTGGTTATTTGATATGGACGTGACTTTGTGGGAAAGTCCAACACTTATACTTTCAACTATGAAGGGCAACGGATAAAACTAGTCCCGAGTCAACCCAGATCCAAACAAGAGAAAAAGCCAGTGGACACGAGAAAAGAGAAGAATCTCAACTTAATCAGCCCTAAAGAAATTGAACAAGAAGTGATTAGTGGGGCACAAGTCATCGTTTTATTTGCTCGGGAAGTAGCGAAAGAATCTCATGAAACGATTCTTCCTGAAGTGGCCCCTATTATCACAAAGTTTGCTGATGTTTTTCCTGACGACCTCCCTGTTGAACTGCCACCAATGCGGGACATTCAACATGCCATTGATCTAGTTCCGGGAGCCACTCTACCCAACTTACCGCACTATCGAATGAACCCAATGGAACATGCTGAATTACAGAGGCAAGTTGAAGAGTTGTTGAGCAGAGGGTTCATACGAGAAAGTTTGAGCCCTTGCGCGGTCCCTGCACTGTTAACGCCGAAGAAAGATGGGACATGGCGTATGTGTGTGGATAGCCGTGCTATCAATAAAATAACGATAAAATATCGTTTTCCAATCCCTAGATTGGATGATATGCTTGACATGATGACAGGTGCTACCATCTTTTCAAAAATAGATTTGAAGAGTGTTTATCATCAAATCGTATTCGCTCGGGAGATGAATGGAAAACAGCCTTTAAAATGAAGGATGGGCTGTATGAGTGGATGGTCATGCCTTTCGGCTTGTCTAATGCTCCAAGCACTTTTATGAGAGTGATGACACAAGTATTGCGTCCCTTTATCGGAAAGTTCGTAGTCGTATATTTTGATGACATCCTCATTTATAGCAAATCAAAGGAGCAACATTTAGACCACCTCACGCAAGTTTGTGTAGTTTTGAGAAAGGAAAGTTTATATGTCAATCCTAAGAAATGTACCTTTCTTACCGACAAAGTCATTTTCCTAGGCGTGGTTGTTTCTTCACAAGGTGTATCCGCAGATCCCGATAAAATTAAAGCCATCGTGGAGTGGCCAGAACCATGCAATATTCGAGAAGTGAGAAGTTTTCATGGGTTAGCCACTTTCTACAGACGTTTTATTTGAAACTTTAGTACGATCATGGCCCCGATTACCGATCTCTTAAAAAAAGAGGACTTCGCATGGACTAGAGCTGCTGCCAAGACGTTTCGGGAAATCAAAGAGAGAATGACAGAAGCTCAAGTTATGAGGCTCCCAGATTTCACGAAAGTTTTTGAAATTACTTGTGATGCCTCAGGCGTTGGGATAGGTGGTGTTTTAAGTCAAGAAAAGCATCCCGTTGCCTATTTTTGCGAAAAGTTAAATGATGCTAAGCAACGGTACTCTACCTACGATAAGGAGTTCTATGCGGTTGTGCAAGCTCTGCGTTATTGGCGTCATTACTTGTTACCGCAAGAATTCGTCATTTATTCAGACCATGAAGCCCTTAAGTATCTCAAGTCTCAAAAGAAGTTGAATTCGAGGCATGGTAGGTGGGTAGAATTCCTTCAAGATTACACCTACGTCCTCAAGCATAAGGCCGGGGTGGAAAATAGGGTCGCTGATGCTTTTAGCCGTCGTCGCGCTTTACTTTCTGTCATGAGTACGGAAGTGGTTGGTTTCGAGAAGATCAAAGAAACTTATGAGTCCTGTCTTGATTTTGGAAATATATACACTGTATTAAGGGATAGTTTGACACATGAGATTGATGGTTTTCTTCTGCAAGACGGATATTTGTTTCGCTCTCGTCTGTTGTGTATCCCTCGTACCTCATTGAGAGAATTTCTGGTATGGGAATTACACGCAGGGGGACTTGCTGGACACTTCGGGCAAAATAAAACAATTGAAGCTGTCGAACATCGTTTTTATTGGCCGAGCTTAAAAAGAGATGTTGCAAGACTTGTTAGTCAATGTCGTACATGTCAACTCGCCAAGCAACGAAAACAAAAATACTGGTCTCTACACCCCTCTACCAGTTCCTAACTGTCCTTGGCAAGATGTCAGTATGGACTTCGTGCTAGGTTTACCAAAAACAGCAAGGAAGCATGATTCCATACTTGTGGTTGTAGACCGTTTTTCCAAGATGGCTCACTTCTTGCCATGTTCCAAAACGTCGGATGCATCTCGGGTTGCTACAATCTAATTTGATGAAGTTGTTAGGCTACATGGACTACCCAAAACAATTATCTCAGACAGAGATGTTAAATTTACGAGCTACTTCTGGAAAACCCTATGGCATAAAATTGGAACTAAACTTCAGTTTTCTACGGCCTTCCATACACAAACTGATGACCAAACTGAAGTAGTCAATAGAAGTCTTGGTAATCTGTTACAATGTTTAGTGGGTGAGAATCTTAGAGCATGGGATCTTGTGTGACCTACTGCTGAGTTTGCATACAACAGTTCTGTCAATAGAACCATAGACATGAGTCCATTTGAGGTAGTGCATGGTTATCAACCTAGGCAACGTATAGACTTAATTCCCATGGTACCCCATCATACTAGGATGTCTGAGTCAGCTGCATCATTTGCATCACACATTCATGACTTGCATAAGGAGATCAGCTATCAAATTCAGAAAAATAATGTAAACTATAAAGCTTATGCAGATTTGCACAGGAAAGCACATGAGTTTAACATAGGAGACTATGTGATGGTTCGGATTCGACCAGAACGGTATCCTCCGGGTACCGTGAAGAAATTGCACGCACGTAGTGCGGGACCATTCAAAATTTTGAAGAAAATTAATTCAAATGCATATGTGGTAGATCTCCCACCGGATTTTGGAATTAGTCCCTCTTTTAATATTGAAGATTTGATTGCTTATAAAGGGCCCAATTTTTCCCCTGATAATCCTTTATTGGATGAGCCTTCCCCTGTGCCATCTCCTGAGAGACCCTTATTACCTCCTCTTCCCCAAATACATCCAACCCATATGGCAGATCAAATTGATGAAATTTCCTGGGTTATGTTATTTCTCAACGACTGAATCATCCCTTTCTTCTTAGCGCCCATTTGTTGCTTAGCTCACACATTTTAATCACTTCTGTCAAATAATTGTCCATCTTCAGTACATTATTCCCTAAATAAAAAACTTGGTTTTAAAAGGAAATAGAAACCTGAGGAGGAAAACAAGCAAGCGTTCCTAATAGCTAAAACATAACACCCTACTTTGCTTCTTTTTACACGTCTTTATGAAAACTTGACGGTTTTGTCTTAGTCAACAAGTCCATCAAAATTGAAAAAAAAAGAATCCAAAGTTCAATTTTGTAGAAAGCAAAAGCAAGAACGAAGTGGCAAGGGGAGGCATAGGCTTCAAGGTATTTATCGAGGTTTTTGTGACAAAAAGCACTAGATTTTCTAAATATAAAATATTAAACATAAAAGAGAGTAATAAAAAATAGAAAAATAAAAATAACTCAGAGTTTGAAAATTAATTAAGAAACTATAACTAAAATGTTAATTGCAACAGCAAACATCAATATAATAAGATAATACATACATGTGAAAATTTAGGAGACCCGAAAGCAAACAACGCGAAAGTGGAGGCTCGAGGTTTTTCAACAATCCTTTATGGAACTTACCTATATGGAAAAAATCATGAATGTCATATATAAGGAAAGAGCTAAATCTATCAACCTCCATGAATATGAGAGATTGGATGCATGGTAATCATATGTGCAGTTGTTCAACTCAATGTGTAAATTGTGTTTGCTTTTACTAAATTCTAACCACAAGCATTCAATGGGAAATACCTACAATAAAACCTGAGACACTAGTAAAATTTATTTTGTAAGGTTCAAATTAAGGATCGCTTCACATGGTCCACGATATAGGGTTTGCTCACAAACTACTACTTTTACATGCATAAGGTTTATGGACTGTACAAATATAATTTTTGGGGGAAATGCGGGAATATAAGCATTTCTGAAAATTGAAGTTCTTATATAATACTAAAGGGTTATTTCTTGTCTTGTACCCATAATGTCAAGGGACATGTCTTTTCAATATGAAAATATAGGCAAGAGATCCTCTCCTCTTCTATTATTATTTAAGAGATTAGTTTTTTTTCTTTTACTTATAATTCTGTTCCAGATATTTCTCTCGTGTTATAATGTTCTCCATTGTAGTATTCATTATTACAGTCGAAAGCCATTAGTCATCCCCAAATCCTTAACAATCATACTCAACAAGGGATCTGTACATACTAGAGGAGTGAGTGAAGGGGGGGCAGTTGTGTAGTTTGCACCCAATGACAAGGAAACTACAACCTACGTTAGTCATACGAATTTTAAAAGGTCCATGGATTAAGTAGCTTAAGCTTAAAATTCATTGTGTTCAAATTAAAATACAATTTATCAAAAAGGCTCCAAATTCAAATGAATGGTTGGATTTGGTTTGAGAAAGGGTTCAGCCTGCAATTGGCAATCTTGCTTGACATAGAAAAAGCAAGAATGCACAAGCTAGAATGAACCCTTCAAGTCATAAACAATTGGTCATCAACCCCCACCCTCACCCCACGTGCCGCGAATGAGAAGATTTGCAAGGAGTGACATGGATACATAAAAAAGGTCTTCAAGTATAGTTAAATAGAAATGAGTTAAATTGATGAAACCACAATAAAAAAACAAGTTCTGAGATCAAATCCATGGGAGAAAAGCTACGTCAGAGTCTAGCTCCGAAAAGAAAATTTTGTGATACCAACTTACCATTTTATTTTGAATCAATACCTCTGACTGAATAAGCTACCAAGATCATCTCAGACTTGTCACATTAAAATCATGGCAACTGTAAAATCCACAGGATATTTAAGTTGCTTCCTATAAAATCAAACTTTTCCAGATATAGGTACGTAGGATAGAATTCTTACACCGACGATCTGCCCACTCAATTACCAAACTAGTGCAATGTAAAGGGCAGCACACTTCTGTTTTGCACAGTAACCAAATTTTATAACCATGAATAAGCTAGCGCTCGAGATAGATCAGCAGACACTCGCGACAAACAGATGCATACATTCCTTTTAAATAAGCTACGTAATAATCAAGAAACTAATTAAAAAATCAAAAGACTGAATTCTACAATTCTAGGTCATCCAGAGTCGCAAGTTATAATCAAGCTTGCAAAGAGTTGCAAACTAACTCCACTATAATGACCTCTTGCGACACACAAAAAGCAAAAGAAAGTTTTGATATGCACATCCATAGCATGTGCCAGTGCGAGTGCTGCTAAATTCGAAGGTAAGAACTCAGCCAGCAACCAATTTGATTTAATCTATTCTTGGCTCAGAAAAGCTATGGAAATTGAAGGTGAAGATTGGTCAAAGGGTACTCACAGAGAGGCATCCAGAGCGACGCAAGGAAAATTTATGAGAAGATCGTCGGTAATAGCCTCGAAAGCGCCGTCAAGGCCGAAGTCAATGTCCTCGTGAGTTAGGTCTACGTTTAGGGCGGGGGAGCTTGAGTAAAACAATGGTCGGGTCGGGTCGAAGCCTCAAACAAACGGGTCGAATTTCAGAAAGAAAAAAAGTTCTGAGAGGATTTGCAACAGGGAAAAAGTTAACCGTGGGGTTGTGTGGGCCGGGCCGTTGGTCTTGCGGGCCGAGCTAGTTTGTGCTTAGTGCCTTGAAATCATACCGGGTCGGTCTATTTCCTCCACAAAGATCGACTCGCGTCTCATTCTCGGATCGGCAATGACTATTCCGGAGTCGACTCAGCCGAGTCAAGAGCGACTCAGACGAGACTTTGAACCCTCTTCACACCTTGAAGGCTACCGGAATAAAAGATATCCGTCTTATACCTATACGCATACCACACCTTGAAGGTCGTGCTTCAAAAAGGCTACCTGAATAAATGATATCCATTCAATGTTCTAAAAAGCGGTTTCAGTATGCGCGCGTCCGGGGGAGCGCATAATACTTAAACGGTTTAAACGGTGATTAAACAAATTACACATTTTATTATTATTTTAATATATAATAATATTATAATACTTAACACATGAAAATATGAATTCTATAAACTCCCAAAAAAAGCATAAAAGATATAGCAAACATAACTTGAAAATTAAATTGCTAGTACTAAGAGAAAATTAAAAGTAATAATGACAATCAGTTCAAAGTACATTAATATACCTACACTTCCAACAATTATAGTTAAAAAATGCTTTTTAAATGAACAAATATATGTATTTCTTTCAAAAAGCAGCATACTTCCAACAACTTTGGTTCACTGCTATATACAACTGCAATTAATGTGCAACTCTATCCATCTCACGCTTGAGGCACTCCTTGGCCTATTAAAAGAAATAAAGAGCATTGGCAAGAACCTGGGAAAAAATACGTGCACGCGAGGGGAAGAGTTGACCAGGGAGAGGTCGCCGTCGACGCAGGGGGAGGTCGTCTTCGACGCTTAGCTGCTGACAAGGAGCTAATCGTAGGGGGAGGTCTTTGTCGACAAAAGGGAGGTCGCAGTGGGAGGATCAATCGCAATGGGAGGTCGTCGTCAAGGGGGGAGTTCGCCGCAGGAAGATCAGCGCTTTGTGAACTTCTTCGTCGTCGAGCTTCAGGAGCTCTAATTCCCTAGGAGAATCGTCGCCGCCGTGAGCTTCGAGAGCTTCAGATAAAATTAGCACTTGGGGAGCTTTGTCTCGTCGTCATGAGCATCGAGAGCTACTTCGTCAGATTCAGAAGCTTTATCGTTGCACAGGAGGATCGAGAATGCGGATAAATTTAGGGTTCGCGAACCCTAATTCTTCAACATGCGACAATTTTTATCTTCAATTATTGGATCGGGTTTGAGTTCAGTTAGCTTAATGGGTTCGAAATTCAAATTCATTTAGAAAATGATTGAATAACGTTTAAACAGATGCTAATTAATCACCGATTAGATGCTTAATCATCGCTTAAGCAAATTAATCGCCTGGCTGAAGAATTCGACCGCTTGCTTCAAATTCTATTTAGTTTTAGGCCGAAAACATTTAAGCGGACAATTAATCGGCCGCTTAAACCTTTTTTTAGAACACTGTATCCATTTATACCTATACGAGTACCAAGACTAAACCCAGAAGGTCTTGGTCTATTAGGCGTATACAGGTTTTTACACCTTGAAGGCTACCTCAACAAAAAAGTTTCCATTTTACAGGTATCGCCCTGAAGGTTTTGCTTTTCTAGCCTTTACAGGTTTTGCACCTTGGAGGCTTCCTAAGAAAATGACATCTAATTTATACTTATATGGGAATAACACCGAAAAGATCTTGTTTCGCTAGCCTATACACGTTCCTATATCTTGAAGGCTCGTAACTCGTGTAATTTATACTTAATACAGATCTCACTCCTTGAAAATCTTGCCTTGTTTCTACACCTTAAAAGGCTATATAAGTGATATTTACCACATAACTTATATACCTGTGCATGTTATCATTCTCTAAAGGTGTGAAGTCGCTTTTCCTATATATGGGTAATACCCAAATGATGCATTTGCCGATACAGGTTTCGCATGCCTTGAAGGCTATATATAATCTGTACCTTTCTAGGTTACCATACCTGAAGGTGCATTTTCCTACACAGGTTTCTCATACTTTGAAGGCTATACAACTTACGTCCCAATATGGATTTTTGTATCTTGACGTTTCATTTGCTACAGAGGCCTTTCATGCATTGATGGCTACATAACTTATATCTCAATAGGTTATCATACTCTGAAGATGCATTTGGCTCAGAGGTATTAACAAATCTATGTGGACTACATATAACTGGACAGTCTTATATGATTATAATACCGAGAAGGTACATTTTCTTAAGCATGATGCTAGATTTTCATTTGATGTTGTGGGCTCCATTTATGCGTTAGAGAAGGGAAAAAAATAAAGTAAAAGAAACAAATGAAACCCAAGAATAAATAAAAAATAACATATAGTTCTTCTTGGAACATTGAACATTGTCTTTCCTTTCCTAACAATTCAATGGGGGCATGTTCTAAACTTGTTCTTCTTTAAAGGGCTGATGTGCCAGACTTCCTATACAAAGTAGAAATTGAAGCTTACATCTAAAAGAAATTGCCATGAGTGTATCAAAATAATGAGTGTCTGAATAAAGTTTGATTGGAGAGAGTCTTATCTTACAAGGTTTCATTATTTCGTGACAAACATTCTAGCTTTTAAAGTTAGGTTTATTTCAATGAAAGAAGCCAACATTACCACATCTATCCTTGACAGCAGATGACTGTGAAAAGTCAATAGCCTATGAAGGTAGTTATATTACTAATTTCAGGAAGTGTAATATTTTAAATTTAGCTTTTATAGTTAGGTTTGCTTTCAGGAAAGAAGGCATATGACACATCTGTTCTTCGTAGGAGTCAGCTATAAAATACCAATAGCCTATGAAGAGTCATGTGGCTGATTTTCAGACAGTGTAATATTTTAAATCTAGTTTCTAAGTTAGGTTTACTTGAAAAGACCCGCATGGCCACATTTATCTTTCATATGAGACTACTATGAAAGACCAATAGCGTATGAAGGGAGTTATGTGACTAATTTTCAGAACGTATTATATTTTAAATCTAGCTTTTAAAGTTAAGTTTGCTTCAAATAAAGATGGCATAGGACCACCTGTATTCTTCATAGAGATGACTATGAAAGACCAAATAACCTACGAAGTGAGTAATGTGACTAATTTCCAAGAATTATTATGTTTTTAGATCTAGCTTTTAAAGTCAGGTTTGCTTCAAGAAAAAAAGCCATATGGCCATGTTTGTCATTCATAGGAGACAACTATGAAAAATCAATAGCGTATGAAAAATCAATAGCGTATGCAGGGAGTCATATGACTATTTTTTTGAAAAACAATGTGGCAACCCTAAAGAGTGATGAATAGGGTTTGCAATCAATTTACAACAATTTAAACCCAATTTTGATTGGATGACACAATATGGACAAGTAAAAATAACAAAACAATAACTATAAACAATTAAAATAGAAAGAGGGAGAGTAAGAGAGATATAGCAATGGAGTCGGCGTATGATGTGTAATGGTTCGGCCATCAAGCAACCTACTCCACTATTTAGAGGCCACTTCTCTAGAATTTCATATCAATCTTCTATTTGTTACTTCTTTTCGAGTAGAAGCATAGACTTTTACAACCGACTTCCTTTCTGGGTAGAAGTCTAAACCTTGCACAAGCCCACTTCCCAAGTAGTTGGATTTTCTCACAATAAGTTTTCACAAGTTGAGTTTGTTCTCTAACAAGATGAGAATCATTAAAGCACAAATAAAAAATTATGACTTTGAGGCTCTACTAATAAGAAGAATCAAGATCAAGTTTAACTTGACACTATAAATCTAGATGCTTGAAAATCAAGATGAAAACTTGAATCTAGAATCTATAAGAACATTGGAAGAGATTGAGAAAAAGAGATGGAGAAAGAAAAGTGAAAGTATAAATCAATTTCTTGATCACAAACTTTAAAGCACAAGTGAATTACTGCTTTGAAAAGAATGAAATAAGCTTGAAAGAAGAAAATATAAAACAAGATCTCTTTGAATGATTTTTTATTTTCAAAAGTTGTTGAAAGAGTAGAGTAAACTAATATTTATAGGTAGGAGAAGATAAGAGTGGGTGAAAAGAAGTTCAACAAAAAAAATGAAGTTCAATTCTTCGCAAAATATGAAACTGCACTCTTTCGGTCGATCGTCGAATGCGTCGGTCGATCGTTTTGCTCACAATGACTTGGACCAAGTTAAAACATTAACCCAACGGTCGATCTGGTTGCCGATCTATGGGCAAACAGTAAAATCTGAACAGTCACATGTGTTTGCACTGTTAATTGACTTGTATTGTACACTCAAATAAAATATTGAAAAATATTTTAAAAAGTTCCCTCTATTTTTCAAATTTTGAAAAAATCAGTTCGCGGTCGATCGCAGAAAATTCAGAAGATTTGAGGCTATCACTCTGCCTCATCTTGATGGTGAGAAGCTGGCGATTGTTCATCTTAGCTTCCCTGCGAGATGTGTACTGAGTGAGGAACACTTCAGACACCTCCTTCAAGTTGTGGAGCGAATGTGGAGGCATGGAGTAGAACACTGGAAGGGAAGGTGGGCACATGAGCAGATTGTTGCGGGAGTAGACTATCATTTTGTCCTGAAAATGCCTGATGTGGTGGACTGGGTTGCTTACTTCGAAGTAGTAGTCGAAGGTTGAAGTCGAGAACTTTTTCGGAAACTCGCACTTCAGGATCTCTTTGGAGAGGAGGGAACTGGAGACTTCGGCAGCAGAGGGTGTGATGGGCTGTTGAGCTGCAACTTAGCCTCTTTGATCCGTCTTTGGATCAACTCGTCAAGGATTCAGATGTCGAGAAATTCTCCGGTTTTAGGCTCGCTTTCCAACTGTGTCGGTGTTGGGGAGTTCTGGGGGGAAGCGATTTAGGCCTAGAGTTATTCGTTGAGCTGCCTCAATGTCTCCTAATCACGAATGGCGATCGAGAGCTGCCTGCTCGCGATCACAATCTGACTGGGGTTATTGCTCCTTCATCTGCTCTTTCATGTCGGCAAGCATTTGAAGGAGCGGCCTTCGTTCTGCGACGAGGATGCTTGGACGTTGGCGGCTTACACCCTAGATGAGGAGGAACATGTGTCTTTGGTAGTATGCGGCTGATTGATGGTTGGCGGAGGGACTGTGCCCCTAATTGGTGTTGATGGCCTTGCCTTTTGATGTCGCGTCGTTGAGGGTGTCAGTTCTCTTTTTTGGGATCATCAGTGCTGTGAAAAGAGGCTTTTTGAGGAAGAGTTTGAGTTGGATGGGACAGAAATCTTGAGTGTGGATTCAAACTCAATGACAACACCAGTTTCTGGTTGTGATTTTCCACAAGTGGACGGTCGATTCTTATCACAAGCGAGAAATGAAGTGGGATAATGCACGTAAATACACAAAAAAAGCACATGATTTTATGTGAAAATCCTTAATCGGAAAAACCAGAGGGAGGAGGAACTTCACTATAATTCTCAGGCAACATGAATTACAAGAGTTAAGAGGACGCGTACAGACTGGAATCCGAACAGAATAAGGATCAAAATTCTGAGTCCCAAAGTACTAAGTCTCCCAAGGAAAATGTTTTCTTGGTTGGAGGTCTTCTTATGCTTGACTGAGTTGTAGGCATGGAGGTAAATGAGTACGGGCGAAATCTTCGTAACTGCATGATTTGCACATGTTGATTTGTTGTAACGACCGCGATAAGTGGTGCTGGTTTGTTTGGATGACATGCAAAAAAATCCGCCACTGTACATAACTGTATGCGCTGAGTGACGTTACATGTTACGAACATGGAGGATAATAATGTTGTGTAACTGTCGGCGGAGATCAGGGGTGATCCGTTGTTAGAGCTGCTCTATTCGGAGCCGAAGTCTTTGGCACAGAGGGAACCTCGTAGTGGAGATGATTCTGAGGAGGTTGGGTATAACAGACTTCAGCGGAAAGCTCTGATGTACCCCAGAGAGTTGGAAAGTGAGGGACACGTGTCGTCATTTTGGACGGGGTCAGATTATTACCACTATAGAGGGATTCTAGTCGTGAGATGAGTTGAGTCCTGAGCTTACCAAAAGTTTCCTTTTACTAGGTGGTACCTTCTCTCGAAAGGATTTCTTTTTTTAACATAAGTCGTAGCCGTACTTGAACCTGGGACTCTCCACAATCCAGTCCCACCCCTTTTACCAATGAGCAGGCCTCACTGGTTTTCCCCGAAAGTTGATGTAAGAGTGGAAGTCATCTGCTTCAGGGGATGGATTCCAAGCTTCTCTTAAAAATCTTCTGGTATTTTGGATGTTCTACCCACATGGCTTAAGCCGGAAATGCTTGTTCCTTCTTTTGGGTGGCCCGGTTGTGAAGGAGAATTGGTGAGTGACCGCTTGTAGACACTACACTAAAATATGGGTATCATAGGGGTGGTGACACTGTCACATTAATTGGTATTTCTTGTCAGCTAAACTCAACCTGAGGGGATATACACTCCCAATTCAATTCAAGTATAAGGGAAAATAGATGTCAGGGCATTGACACCCTCCCTCTCTTTGCTGTCTATGGCAGCATGCATGCCATAGCGAGTCATGATACAAAACTCAATGTGAGGGTAACTATACTCTCATTTTAGTTGGTGTCTGTACCACCACTTGACGTGAGAACACCTACCACTCATCCTACTTGGTCCCTATACCGCCACTCTATGTGAAGGCACCTACACCCTCACTCTGCTTGGTTTCTATGCCAACACAACTCTACATAAGTGAACTACCCACTTTTCTTGGTGTCTATATTGTCATGTCTCAATGTGTTAGGACACATTAACTGTAGGGTATGGTTCAAAGTCGCGATCTCAGCCGCCGATTCGGCGGGCACTGAGACGCATCGGTCGCGGCATCGCGGGACGAACTCGGTCGCTACTCGCGAAACGCTACATTGAAAGCTCAAAAAATTCTGAAAAAAATCATGACAAATCTCAGAAAATATAGACATCAATATTTATGTATCACATATCCAAAACATCACTTAGGACATTAAACATAAATAAAATGTATAAATATATGCGTCGTTAGTAGAAACATACCAAAATGAAATTATACTTTTACTACATCTATATTACTAAATTAACTTTAAATTACCCTAGATATATATTATTAAATTAAATTGAAATTATACTAAATTAAATTTGAACTAAGGGGGTGAGACAGAGAAAATGAGAGAGAGAGAGAGATCAGGTGGGTGAAAGAGAGACTGAGAAAAGAGGGCTGCGGGTTAAAAAAGAGAAGACGGGGAGAGATCGGGGTAAGAGAGACTGTGCTCTCTCTCACCCGCTGCTCAGTCTCTCGGTCAGAGAAAGACTTACCTGAAGCTGGAGGCGGGCGGCCGAACGACGGGCGGGCGAAGCTCGGGTAAACCCTAGATCCAGTTTGCTGTTTTGTTTTCCTTTTATGCACAAAGAAACGGGTCAAGTTTTCACCGCTGACTCGGTCGACCTTGACTCGGCTGGGTCGACCCAAGTCATAATACCAAGTTGACTTGGCCGAGTTGACCGAGTCAAAGTTGATTCCACCAAATCTCGTCCTAAAATGTAGAACGTGTCGCGTTGTCGGATCAGCGACTGCCGTTCCGGTTAGGACTCTCTGCTGGAGGGTACGTACAACCCTCACTACGATCCAAAGGTCACATAAACATGCTCATCATTTGAAATCTATCACCCAACGTGAGGGTACAAATACCTTCACCACTATCACATGCACCCTCGCTCAGTGTTCTAAATATCCCCGATATAACCCCGATATTGCGCCGATATTGCGTTTACGGCACCTAGCCGCAATGATTTGACACATCCAAACCGATATAGCGATTTTCACCCAAAATCGCCGATAAATCGGCATGGACCCGATATATCGGCCGCAATTTCGGCGATTTTGGACCCGATATATCGTTCACACTCAATTTCTAGGTTAGATATTTGGATAATTCGAGCGATGTGACAATATGACATTTGTGAAGATTCTACACTTGTATAGTGGTTATGCATTTATAAGCTTAATGCAAGTTATCGAGTTAAGTATATCTTAAACATATAAGTATGATGTTTTATGTAGCTTTATATAATTTATGCATATATTGTCTTATTGAGATGCAATTTATGACAAGAAGATATGTATATTTACAGTCCGATTTTGACATCCGATTTTTGAAAATATCCCCGATATGTCCCCATCCCCGATAAATTTTCCCGGCGATGTAGCCGCTGTGGCCGCCATTTAGAACACTGCCCTCGCTACAACTCAAACTCAACTCTTAAGCATGAGGGAAGCACCCTCAACCTTTGTTGGTACTCAATACCCCCATATCTGTGAACACCTGTGATATCTATAACATAAACATTAAACTCCTTCAACTAGGCCACTCAGACGACTCCTATTTGTTTTGAGAAATGTCCCTGAGACAAAAATCAACATATATTTATCTTCCTCAAAATCAAGATCATGGAAGACAATAAATTTCTCTGGTCTATTGATCAAAGAAACACACAGCTTAGGTTTTGATTTGACTGATTAGTTTGTTGTTATATGTTTTTATACTGGTAAGTCGCCTAGAGCTCTAAGAAAACACAGAAAATTGGTGAACATAAGGTATACATGAAAATTAGGTTTCCCAAGAAAAACACGTACATTTTACCTTCCTTAAAATGAAGACCATGGATACAATAATCTAATCTGTTGATCAAGGAAGCTTCAATTAAATGTTCTATTTTCTGCGCAATGGTATGAAAATAGGTGAGTAAAAGATTCATGCATGCTTAGTGAAATAGGGAAGAGAGAGATGATTCATGATATTCCCTTCTTAGGGTTTTTGTGGCCAATGTAGCACGGATACTTCTATCATTGAGCCATGTCGTGTCGGACACACGTACCATGTGTATTTTTAAGAATTTATCAATTGTCCACGTGTCATATCCATGCAACATAGGTTGTGGCTCTTGAAAGGGTCCCTCTTGTCTACTCAAGTAAGCTTTTATATTGCCATGTATTGTTCTCAACTGTGACTTGTTTATATAGCTCACCGGTGATGTACGATGGCTTCAAAAAGTATATATATTTGAAGATATATCAAAGAAGCAAGAAAAACAAGAAAAAAGAAAAGAATAAGAAAAAGAGAGAGAAGAAAAGGAAGGGGGGGGGGGGTTCACAAGTTACTGTAGTACAATAGCCGCGAAAAAAAATTATTTTAGAATTTGTTTTAAGAATTTTATTTTATCTTTGTAGTCCTATTTATAGAGGCAGCTTTTATTTTAGATATTTCTTAGGATTTAAGTTAAATCAAATCTTTTAAAATATTTGATTGCATTTCCTTTTTAGTAGGATTAGTTTTTAGGAAAGAATTTTTTTTCACTTCTTTTAAATTTATTTAGAATGACTTGTATAGGAAATAAATCTCTTTATTTTCTTTAAACCGTAAGTTACTTTTCTTTGGCTTGAGTAAGGTTTTATTATTAATAGTGAGCCTTTATGTTTTGTAATCAGATTATGATATCATGAGATTATGAAGTGTTTATTTTGTGATGGTATGATGTTATATTTTTTGGGTGGTGTGAGGCTATTTTAATTGTGGTGTGAAGTCGCTTCATCTGCTTTTATCCTTTTCTTTTTCTATTATTATTTCCCTACTTCCTCTATGATCAGGCATTTAACTGTAAATGGTTATTTAATGTATGGAATTTTCACTGCCTTCTTCCTAGTCTCTTGGCTAATTCAATAATTTCTCATTTTTGTCTTGTGCCATAGGATATGTGGAGGATAATCCTCTTATTGCATGCATAAAATCTTTCACAAAATAATAACAAGAAAAAGTTGTTATTGTTTAATTGAAATGTTACCTTTGGCAGGACATACAAGGGTGTGTTGATTCTCTCTCCTCCTCCAGAAGGATGACCCATGCAAATGAGACATTTACTGAACATTAGTGATCAGTCTTAACTGAGGCTGCAGTCTACAGGTAACTGTCACAACATCAGTCTGTGTTATTGATCTCCTTTTGGACAACAATCACAAGATGCAAGCAAATGGGCAATCAACTCACCTTCCGAGGAAGCGCTTCTACAGAGCAAGAGCTCACAGCAATCCCCTCAGCGACTCGCACTTCCCCATTCCCATCTCCCCCTCAGATGTCGATTATTCTCAACATTTCCCCCACTTCTTTCCATGTGGGAGAACAGATGACAACAAGAGTGATGTATCACTTTCAAAAATCAGGTTTGCTGATATCGGCTGTGGGTTTGGGGGATTACTTGTCAACCTCTCCACAGTTTTTCCAGATACACTAATGATTGGAATGGAGCTCAGAGACAAGGTACCACTAAGTTCGATTTTGATATTTTGAGGCTTCTTTTTGTTCAGTTGAGAACTGAGTCATATGCAGGTAACTGAGTATGTCAAGGAGCGTATATTGGCCTTAAGAGCTGCACACCCAAACGAGTATGAAAACATCTCTGTTGTTCGCACAAATTCTATGAAATACCTGCCCAACTACTTTGGGAAGGCGCAGCTGTCAAAAATGTTCTTTCTTTTTCCTGATCCCCACTTCAAGGAGAAGAATCATCGGCGTAGGGTGATTAGCCCACAGCTACTCGATGAGTATGCGTATGCTCTGGAGGTTGGTGGGATCTTATACACAATCACTGATGTTGAAGAGCTTGGTGATTGGATGAGATCTTGCATGGAAGATCACCCCCTTTTTACAGTTGTTCCAGATGAGGAACTGGAAGCAGACCCAGTTGTGAAGCTATTGACTTCTGCCACAGAAGAGGGCCAGAAGGTTGCAAGAAATGGAGGGCAGACTTTTCGGGCTATTTTCAGGCGCACAGCATTGGAGGACTGATCTGGAGCTGTGGTACAAATAACCCAACTGTGAACCTCAAGGAAATACCTTTGGTAATGTCAGGTTCATAGTTTGAAAGCGCATCTGCATTATTATTAACTTGTAGGCAGCTTCAGTGGCAGATATTGTTTCATTTGTTAGAGGTCTGTTATGTGCTGATGATGTGTTAAAGACATTGTTTAGGTGCTCATTTGCCACATGTCGGCTGATTTAGTTCGTCTGTTTTTCCCATCAACACAGGAGATTACCAAATTCATCAGTTTTGATGAAACAGTATTGAGCTACTTTAATATTTGAAAAGTTGAAATTCATCTCGCTGTCTAGTTTTTGTTGTGCTTATATATTGAACCATTTTTATGGTCTAGTTCTTGTCATGATGATAGACTCGCAGCTCAAAGATACAGGACAATCTCACAGCAACAAGATACAGGGCATAAAGTGAAAGCGCGCGCATGTGTTCTCTTTCACTTGGCCTTGACTCTGCTACTTGAAATTGAGATCATTTTTATTAACAGGTGAGGGAAATTATATATTCATCTTTCTCTTTACAAATCCTAGGAAGAAAAGAAGAGAATACCCGACTCTCTACTCCTCTCATATCACCTCTTCAAACCCAACAAGAAGTGGATCAGAGCCTTGCTCGACGTGGAGAGGATTTTTCAGACTGAGGGGAAGTGAATCTCAAACTATGAGATTTTATTTTCGTTTAGGCATTTTATCGAACAGCTTGAGCATGTTAATTAATAGCTTTATTTTCACCACGTAAAGCGTATGCAAAAATCCCAATAAAATTTTGTAGAGCTCTTTAGACATGCCCCTTAATTATCATAATTTGTAATTATTTTTATAGATTTGTTTTAAGCAAAAAAAAAAAAAAAGAAAGAGCCAAAATTGCTCTCGGCTAGGCCAGGCCGAGAGCGGGCCTGGCCCGGGTCTATTTTACAGACCCAGGTTCGGGTCTGTTACAGACTCGAACTCGCCCTATTAAAAAAAAAAATTCAGAAAAGAAAAGAGAAAGAAAGAAAAAGGAATAAAATAAAATTCAAAAATATTACTGTAGTAATAATACTGTAGTAGACCCAAACCCAGACTTAGATTCGGACCCAATACTGTAGCAGACCTGTTACTGTAGCAACAGACCCGTTATGAATTATTAATTGATTTTACGCTTAAATTAATTCAAAAAATCTAGAAAAATCAGAAAAATATCAGAGAAATTTTTGTAAAATCAGAAACTAAAATGTGACTCTACTAAATTATTTTTGTAGTCATATCACTTAGAATTGCTCAAAATTAAATATTTCTTATAATTATTATTTAAATTGAATGTAGATTACCGAATTATTTTGCAAATTCTATAATCGGATCCGTGACAATCTCTGGTGAGTTTTTTTAACTATTTCTACATGAGTATTTTTCCACTACAAAATTTTATTATTTATGCATTTATTTATTTAAAAACAATTGTTTAATTGTTAATTTAGAATTTCAAGCATGTAAATAGTTGAAAATTTGTAATATTCGTAGAATAAATTTAGTGATATGTTTTTGCTCTATAATATTTATTTCCTGCATGTAACCATTTTCTACGTTGTAGATGAATAATTATAAACTTTGAAAATTATATGATGGAATTATTAAATAGTTTTTTTTGAGAAAATGGATTAAAATAATTATTAATATAAAAATCCAGAAAATTAGATAAATCATCTTAAATATTAAATTGGATTAATTTATTATATTTGAATGGTTATGCATGTATATCACATGAAATTAAAAAATTTGTGTTACCGAAATTACTAGAAAAAATACTGTTGCTATGTATACTTGGATATATACACTGATATTGATTGAGTCCAGTTATTTAGGTAACACTGACATATAAATACTTTCACTGGGTGTGAAAATTGATAAAGGAGACAATATCGGTATTTTAGGAGACCTGTCATTTTGGTATCAGAGCTTAAATTCCTGAATTCTTCCAAAACAAAGATCCACAACAAAAATTTTCGTCCCAAGGAAAAAAAAAAAAAATTTAAAACCCTAGTTTTTCTCTTCTCTTCTGAGCGCCGCAATCAGAGGGGAAAAAAAAAAAAAAATCTTAAACAAAACCCATCAAGTTTTCTCCCTGATCCTCGAGCCCGCCGCCACTCGTTCCCTTCTCTCAAATTAGATCCAAAATCCCAAACAAAATTCCCTCTCAACCAAAACCTGCTTCTCCAAAAAAAAAAAAAAATCCAGCGACCCGATCTCCTTCCTCTCTACCAGAAAAGGAGCAAGCAACCCGATCTCCTCCTCAAGGCCAAAGACGACGCCAAGCGTTCACGGCTCGCCTCCACACCTCAGATCCCCGCCGGCGCATCCCCTCACGGCTATCCTTGCGAGCCGACGGCGAAGCTTCGATCAACACCAGAGCTTCAAATCGACGACAAGATCGCGTCCACGATCCTCCGGCGAACCCGATTACTCATCCGACCCTGACATCTTCGAAGCTCTTCCTACGAGCACTCGCCCGCCCTGTTCGACGCCGCCGTCCACTTCCAACAGCTCCATCGCCGACTTCTCTCTTCCAGAACGAAGTCCGATCTGCTTCCTCGTGTTCACCAGCGAACACAACGACACCACGGGCCTTCCTCGTCTTCAGCGGCATCTTCAACATCAACTCCCCTTCATCATGGCGGGTCACCCTCGCCCAATCGACGCCGATCTTCCACTTCCCTTCCCGTCAATTTGAAGTTTTGCTGTTTTGGTCATCCCAGATTGCTGTTTTGGGCTCAGATTTGCTCTCAGTTGCTGTTGCAGACAGCAGTTTTGGGCTCAGATTTGCTCTCCGTTGCTGTTGCGCTGGCAAAGCCCAACAGATTTCGAATTGATCAGGATCTTGCTCCTTCCTTGTTGTCGACACCTCACCGATTGCCTCTTGCGCCACCGTTGACCCCTGGTCATCCTTAGAGAGGAAGGAGCAACAGTGGGCCCTGATTTGGGAAGAGAGTTTTGATTTGGGTGGCGATCCACATCTGAATTCAAGCTGATTCGGTCACAACTATCAAAATCGAGGCAGTGCACTTTCGAAGGACCAAGCGTTTGATTTGGACTCTTTTCGACTATACAGGTAATCAGTATTCAGGTATAAATTCCTTTGAACAGAAATTTGAGTACTACTTTAAATTCTGTCATAATACTTTCATCGATTATCTGCCATCCATAACAGTGAGTGAGTGTATCTGCTTTGCCCTTATTTGCGATATCTTTATATTAATTTAGGGACTGCTAAATACATCGTGGATCTCAACAGTTGCATAGAATTCATATTTTACAAAATATTGAGGTCTAATTGCAAGTTCTTTTTACAACATAGTCTCTATTTTACACTCTTGAGCTAGCTAGCAGATTCATTCGCCTTATTGTGCTTTACGTTACTAAATCATTGCTGATCCTCCGCATCTTCTGCATCATCCTTCACGATTACATTAGAATTTGTTAGTGGCATATAGAAATTAATAGGTTGCATTCATATTAAAAAAAAATATCATCATAAATTCAGTATTTAGATAATAGCAATAAAAGAAAAAGAAAAAGAAAAGTAACTGTGCATGCAAACTCGTAGTGGTAGAGTCTACGACCTAGTTGAACCCAATACAGACATGGATCCCAATGCTTCTTCGTCTGGTATCACCTCACCAACAGATTACATGATTCTTGAAATTCTCAAAACTCTTGAGGAAATTAAGGCCCAAATGAACACTCTAGGTCAGAGAATGGATAGGTTGGAATTGGAACGTCATGATGGCTCTCGTAATGAAGAGCGTCAACTTAACAATCGGGACAATCATCGAGAGGAGAGAATAAACAGGAATTATAATCGATACGATGAGGATGATCGGTACATGAAAAACATCAAAGTAGACGTATCGAACTTTAATGGCCGCTTAGACCCACAATATTACCTTGATTGGGTAATGAGTCTAGAACGTTATTTCAAGTGGTACGAGATGTCCCAAGAGCGGCGAGTCCGTTTCGCCGCCATGAAACTGGTAGGACAAGCGGGACAATATTGGTCTAATGTTGAAAGACTGATAGCCCTCAGGAGGCAAGAACCGATCCGGATTTGGGATGAGATGAAGGCTAAGTTAAGCCAGAAATATCTCCCTATTACTTTTCAGGATCAACTTTTAGACAAGTGGAGCAGGCTAACACAAGGGACTCGCTCTGCTACGGAGTATATCGAGAAATTTGATGAGTTCTTGACCCGGTGCAGTGAGTTCGTTGATGAATCCCCAACAGTCACCCTCTCTCGGTTCAGGTCTGGCCTTCGCGATGATCTCCGTAGGGAACTCTTTGCAAGGGGTGTTGTGATTTAGAACATGTCTATCAGATAGTTCGGGACTTAGATGCGTCTCGAGGATCTTACTATCAACGAGGTTCAGATTACAAGAACCAAGGCACTAGAGCCCCCTCTGGACAGTCCCCATTCAAACCCAATCCTAACAGTTCGGTCCCAACAGGAGATCTCAAGGGTAAAGGCCCAGTTGAGAGCGTGCCACAAACCAACCCCCGCACCCAATGTTTTAAGTGTCAAGGATATGGGCACGTAGAAAAGTTTTGCCCAAGCAAATCCAGAACCCTCTTTCTGGATGATCAATCAGATGAGGTGCAGGACGAACCTCAAAAGGAAGTTGTATTTGTGGGAAATGCGAGCAGTGATTCTGAGAATGATTTAGAACAAGAGGAATTTCTTAGTACTATCAGGCAAGTTGCTGTGGTTCGATGTAACCTCGCTCAACCTAAAGACGTGGTTGACTGGCGAAGAACCTCAATCTTCCATACATGGATAAAGATTGGTGAGAAAAATTGTAAAATCATTGTCGATAGTGGAAGCTGTATAAATGCTGTGTCATCTAGTTTGATTTCAAAGATAGGGATGAAGATGGTCCTTCACCCTAATCCGTACAAAGTTACCTGGATTAATACAGCATCGATGGAGGTGAATGAACGATGTCTTGTACTTGTGCAATTTGCCACATATAAGGATAAAATTTGGTGTGATGTAATAACAATGGATGCAGGACATGTGATTCTTGGTCGACCTTGGTTATTTGATATGGACGTGACTTTGAGGGGAAAGTCCAACACTTGTACTTTTAACTATGAAGGGCAACGGATAAAACTAGTCCCGAGTCAACCCAGATCCAAACAAGGGAAAAAGCCAGTGGACACGAGAAAAGAGAAGAATCTCAACTTAATCAGCCCTGAAGAAATTGAACAAGAAGTGATTAGTGGGGCACAAGTCATCGTTTTGTTTGCTCGGGAAGTAGCGAAAGAATCTCATGAAACGATTCTTCCTGAAGTGGCCCCTATTATCACAAAGTTTGCTGATGTTTTTCCTGACGACCTCCCTGTTGAACTGCCACCAATGCGGGACATTCAACATGCCATTGATCTAGTTCCGGGAGCCACTCTACCCAACTTGTCGCACTATCGAATGAACCCAATGGAACATGCTGAATTACAGAGGCAAGTTGAAGAGTTGTTGAGCAGAGGGTTCATACGAGAAAGTTTGAGCCCTTGCGCGGTCCCTGCACTGTTAACGCCGAAGAAAGATGGGACATGGCGTATGTGTGTGGATAGCTGTGCTATCAATAAAATAACGATAAAATATCGTTTTCCAATCCCCAGATTGGATGATATGCTTGACATGATGACAGGTGCTACCATCTTTTCAAAAATAGATTTGAAGAGTGGTTATCATCAAATTCGTATTCACTCGGGAGATGAATGGAAAACAGCCTTTAAAACGAAGGATGGGCTGTATGAGTGGATGGTCATGCCTTTCGGCTTGTCTAATGCTCCAAGCACTTTTATGAGAGTGATGACACAAGTATTGCGACCCTTTATCGGAAAGTTCGTAGTCGTATATTTTGATGACATCCTCATTTATAGCAAATCAAAGGAGCAACATTTAGATCACCTCACGCAAGTTTGTGTAGTTTTGAGAAAGGAAAGTTTATATGTCAATCCTAAGAAATGTACCTTTCTTACCGGCAAAGTCATTTTCCTAGGAGTGGTTGTTTCTTCACAAGGTGTATCCGCAGATCCCGATAAAATCAAAGCCATCGTGGAGTGGCCAGAACCATGCAATATTCGAGAAGTGAGAAGTTTTCATGGGTTAGCCACTTTCTACAGACGTTTTATTCAAAACTTTAGTACGATTATGGCCCTGATTACCGATCTCTTAAAAAAAGAGGACTTCACATGGACTAGAGCTGCTGCCAAGGCGTTTCGAGAAATCAAAGAGAATGACAGAAGCTTCAGTTATGAGGCTCCCATATTTCACGAAAGTTTTTGAAATTACTTGTGATGCCTCAGGCGTTGGGATAGGTGGTGTTTTAAGTCAAGAAAAGCATCCCGTTGCCTATTTTAGCGAAAAGTTAAATGCTAAGCAACGGTACTCTACCTACGATAAGGAGTTCTATGCGGTTGTGCAAGCTCTGCGTTATTGGCGTCATAACTTGTTACCCAAAGAATTCGTCATTTATTCAGACCATGAAGCCCTTAAGTATCTCAACTCTTAAAAGAAGTTGAATTCGAGGCATGGTAGGTGGGTAGAATTCCTTCAAGATTACACCTACGTCCTCAAGCATAAGGCCGGGGTGGAAAATAGGGTCGCTGATGCTTTTAGACGTCGTCGCGCTTTACTTTCTGTCATGAGTACGGAAGTGGTTGGTTTCGAGAAGATCAAAGAAACTTATGAGTCCTGTCCTGATTTTTGAAATATATACACTGTATTAAGGGATAGTTTGACACATGAGATTGATGGTTTTCTTCTGCAAGACGGATATTTGTTTCGCTCTCGTCTGTTGTGTATCCCTTGTACCTCATTGAGAGAATTTCTGGTATGGGAATTACACGCAGGGGGACTTGCTGGACACTTCGGGCGAAATAAAACAATTGAAGTTGTCGAACATCGTTTTTATTGGTCGAGCTTAAAAAGAGATGTTGCAAGACTTGTTAGTCAATGTCGTACATGTCAACTCGCCAAGCAACGAAAACAAAATACTGGTCTCTACACCCCTCTACCAGTTCCTAACTGTCCTTGGCAAGATGTCAGTATGGACTTCGTGCTAGGTTTACCAAAAACAGCAAGGAAGCATGATTCCATACTTGTGGTTGTAGACCGTTTTTCCAAGATGGCTCACTTCTTGCCATGTTTCAAAACGTCGGATGCATCTCGGGTTGCTACAATCTACTTTGATGAAGTTGTTAGGCTACATGGACTACCCAAAACAATTGTCTCAGACAGGGATGTTAAATTTACGAGCTACTTCTGGAAAACCCTGTGGCATAAAATGAGAACTAAACTTCAGTTTTCTACGGCCTTCCATCCACAAACTGATGACCAAACTGAAGTAGTCAATAGAAGTCTTGGTAATCTGTTACGATGTTTAGTGGGTGAGAATCTTAGAGCATGGATCTTGTGTTACCTACTGCTGAGTTTGCATACAACAGTTCTGTCAATAGAACCATAGGCATGAGTCCATTTGAGGTAGTGCATGGTTATCAACCTAGGCAACCTATAGACTTAATTCCCATGGTACCCCATCATACTAGGATGTCTGAGTCAGCTGCATCATTTGCATCACACATTCATGACTTGCATAAGGAGATCAGCAATCAAATTCAGAAAATAATGCAAACTATAAAGCTTATGCAGATTTGCACAGGAAAGCACATGAGTTTAACATAGGAGATTATGTGATGGTTCGGATTCGACCAGAACGGTATCCTCCGGGTACCGTGAAGAAATTGCACGCACGTAGTGCGGGACCATTCAAAATTTTGAAGAAAATTAATTAAATGCATATGTGGTAGATCTCCCACCGGATTTTGGAATTAGTCCCTCTTTTAATATTGAAGATTTGATTGCTTATAAAGGGCCCAATTTTCCTCCTGATAATCCTTTATTGGATGAGCCTTCCCTTGTGCCACCTCCTGAGAGACCCTTATTACCTCCTCTTCCCCAAATACATCCAACCCATATGGCAGATCAAATTGATGAAATTTCCTGGGTTATGTTATTTCTCAACGACTGAATCATCCCTTTCTTCTTAGCGCCCATTTGTTGCTTAGCTCAAACATTTTAATCACTTCTGTCAAATAATTGTCCATCTTCAGTACATTATTCCCTAAATAAAAAACTTGGTTTTAGAAGGAAATAGAAACCTGAGGAGGAAAACAAGCAAGCGTTCCTAATAGCTAAAACATAACACCCTACTTTGCTTCTTTTTACACGTCTTTATGAAAACTTGACGGTTTCGTCTTAGTCAACAAGTCCATCAAAATTGAAAAAAAAAGAATCCAAAGTTCAATATTGTAGAAAGCAAAAGCAAGAACGAAGTGGCAAGGGGAGGCATAGGCTTCAAGGTATTTATCGAGGTTTTTGTGACAAAAAGCACTAGATTTTCTAAATATAAAATATTAAACATAAAAGAGAGTAATAAAAAATAGAAAAATTAAAAATAACTCAGAGTTTGAAAATTAATTAAGAAACTATAACTAAAATGTTAATTGCAACAACAAACATCAATATAATAAGATAATACATACATGTGAAAATTTAGGAGACCCGAAAGCAAACAACGCGAAAGTGGAGGCTCGAGGTTTTTCAACAATCCTTTATGGAACTTACCTATATGGAAAAAATCATGAATGTCATATATAAGGAAAGAGCTAAATCTATCAACCTCCATGAATATGAGAGATTGGATGCATGGTAATCATATGTGCAGTTGTTCAACTCAATGTGTAAATTGTGTTTGCTTTTACTAAATTCTAACCACAAGCATTCAATGGTAAATACCTACAATAAAACCTGAGACACTAGTAAAATTTATTTTTGTAAGGTTCAAATTAAGGATCGCTTCACATGGTCCACGATATAGGGTTGCTCACAAACTACTACTTTTACATGCATAAGGTTTATGGACTGTACAAATATAATTTTTTGGGGAAATGCGGGAATATAAACATTTCTGAAATTGAAGTTCTTATATAATACTAAAGGGTTATTTCTTGTCTTGTACCCATAATGTCAAGGGACATGTCTTTTCAATATGAAAATATAGGCAAGAGATCCTCTCCTCTTCTATTATTATTTAAGAGATTAGTTTTTTTTCTTTTACTTATAATTCTGTTCCAGATATTTCTCTCGTGTTATAATGTTCTCCATTGTAGTATTCATTATTACAGTCGAAAGCCATTAGTCATGCCCAAATCCTCAACAATCATACTCAACAAGGGATCTGTACATACTAGAGGAGTGAGTGAAGGGGGGGCAGTTGTGTAGTTTGCACCCAATGACAAGGAAACTACAACCTACGTTAGTTATACGAATTTTAAAAGGTCCATGGATTATGTAGCTTAAGCTTAAAATTCATTGTGTTCAAATTAAAATACAATTTATCAAAAAGGCTCCAAATTCAAATGAATGGTTGGATTTGGTTTGAGAAAGGGTTGCAGGTCTGCAATTGGCAATCTTGCTTGACATAGAAAAAGCAAGAATGCACAAGCTAGAATGAGCCCTTCAAGTCATAAACAATTGGTCATCAACCCCCCACCCCTCACCCCACGTGCCGCGAATGAGAAGATTTGCAAGGAGTGACATGGATACATAAAAAAGTTCTTCAAGTATAGTTAAATAGAAATGAGTTAAATTGATGAAACCACAATAAAAAAACAAGTTCTGAGATCAAATCCATGGGGAGAAAAGCTACGTCAGAGTCCAGCTCCGAAAAGAAAATTTTGTGATACCAACTTACCATTTTATTTTGAATCAATACCTCTGACTGAATAAGCTACCAAGATCATCTCAGACTTGTCACATTAAAATCATGGCAACTGTAAAATCCACAGAATATTTAAGTTGCTTCCTATAAAATCAAACTTTTCCAGTATAGGTACGTAGGATAGAATTCTTAGACCGACGATCTGCCCACTCAATTACCAAACTAGTGCAATGTAAAGGGCAGCACACTTCTGTTTTGCACAGTAACCAAATTTTATAACCATGAATAAGCTAGCGCTCGAGACAGATCAACAGACACTCGCGACAAACAGATGCATACATTCCTTTTAAATAAGCTACGTAATAATCAAGAAACTAATTAAAAAATCAAAAGACTGAATTCTACAATTCTAGGTCATCCAGAGTCGCAAGTTATAATCAAGCTTGCAAAGAGTTGCAAACTAACTCCACTATAATGACCTCTTGCGACACACAAAAAGCAAAAGAAAAGTTTTGATATGCACATCCATAGCATGTGCCAGTGCGAGTGCTGCTAAATTCGAAGGTAAGAACTCAGCCAGCAACCAATTTGATTTAATCTTATTCTTGGCTCAGAAAAGCTATGGAAATTGAAGGTGAAGATTGGTCAAAGGGTACTCACAGAGAGGCATCCAGAGCGACGCAAGGAAAATTTATGAGAAGATCGCCGGTAATAGCCTCGAAAGCGCCGTCGAGGCCGAAGTCGATGTCCTCGTGAGTTAGGGCTACGTTTAGGGCGGGGGAGCTTGAGTAAAACAATGGTCGGGTCGGGTCGAAGCCTCAAACAAACGGGTCGAATTTCAGAAAGAAAAAAAGTTCTGAGAGGATTTGCAACAGGGGAAAAAGTTAACCGTGGGGGTTGTGTGGGCCGGGCCGTTGGTCTTGCGGGCCGAGCTAGTTTGTGTTTAGTGCCTTGAAATCATACCGGGTCTTTCTATTTCCTCCACAAAGATCGACTCGCGTCTCATTCTCGGATCGGCAGTGACCATTCCGGAGACGACTCAGCCGAGTCAAGAGCGACTCAGACGAGACTTTGAACCCTCTTCACACCTTGAAGGCTACCTGAATAAAAGATATCCGTCTTATACCTATACGGATACCACACCTTGAAGGTCGTGCTTCAAAAGGCTACCTGAATAAATGATATCCATTCAATGTTCTAAAAAGCGGTTTCAGTATGCGCGCGGTCCGGGAGCGCATAATACTTAAACGGTTTAAACGGTGATTAAACAAATTACACATATTATTATTATTTTAATATATAATAATATTATAATACTTAACACATGAAAATATGAATTCTATAAACTCCCAAAAAAAGCATAAAAGATATAGTAAACATAACTTGAAAAATTAAATTGCTAGTACTAAGAGAAAATTAAAAGTAATAATGACAATCAGTTCAAAGTACATTAATATACCTACACTTCCAACAATTATAGTTAAAAAATGCTTTTTAAATGAACAAATATATGTATTTCTTTCAAAAAGCAGCATACTTCCAACAACTTTGGTTCACTGCTATATACAACTGCAATTAATGTGCAACTCCATCCATCTCACGCTTGAGGCACTCCTTGGCCTATTAAAAGAAATAAAGACCATTGGCAAGAACCTGGGAAAAATACGTGCACGCGAGGGGGGAAGAGTTGACCAGGGAGAGGTCGCCGTCGACGCAGGGGGAGGTCGTCTTCGACGCTTAGCTGTTGACAAGGAGCTAATCGTAGGGGGAGGTCTTTGTCGACAAAAGGGAGGTCGCAGTGGGAGGATCAACCGCAATGGGAGGTCGTCGTCAAGGGGGGAGTTCGCCACAGGAAGATCAGCGCTTTGTGAACTTCTTCGTCGTCGAGCTTCAGGAGCTCTAATTCCCTAGGAGAATCGTCGCCGCCGTGAGCTTCGAGAGCTTCAGATAAAATTAGCACTTCGGGAGCTTTGTCTCGTCGTCATGAGCATCGAGAGCTACTTCGTCAGATTCAGAAGCTTTATCGTTGTCACAGGAGGTTCGAGAATGCGGATAAATTTAGGGTTCGCGAACCCTAATTCTTCAACATGCGACAATTTTTATCTTCAATTATTGGATCGGGTTTGAGTTCAGTTAGCTTAATGGGTTCGAAATTCAAATTCATTTAGAAAATGATTGAATAACGTTTAAACAGATGCTAATTAATCACCGATTAGATGCTTAATCATCGCTTAAGCAAATTAATCGCCTGGCTGAAGAATTCGACCGCTTGCTTCAAATTCTATTTAGTTTTAGGCCGAAAACATTTAAGCGGACAATTAATCGGCCGCTTAAACCTTTTTTTAGAACACTGTATCCATTTATACCTATACGAGTACCAAGACTAAACCCAGAAGGTCTTGGTCTATTAGCGTATGCAGGTTTTTACACCTTGAAGGCTACCTCAACAAAAAAGTTTCCATTTTACAGGTATCGCCCTGAAGGTTTTACTTTTCTAGCCTTTACAGGTTTTGCACCTTGGAGGCTTCCTAAGAAAATGACATCTAATTTATACTTATATGGGAATCACACCGAAAAGATCTTGTTTCGCTAGCCTATACACGTTCCTATATCTTGAAGGCTCGTAACTCATGTGTAATTTATACTTAATACAGATTTCACTCCTTGAAAATCTTGCCTTGTTTCTACACCTTAAAAGGCTGTATAAGTGATATTTACCACATAACTTACATACCTGTGCATGTTATCATTCTCTAAAGGTGTGAAGTCGCTTTTCCTATATATGGGTAATACCCAAATGATGCATTTGCCGATACAGGTTTCGCATGCCTTGAAGGCTATATGTAATCTGTACCTTTCTAGGTTACCATACCTGAAGGTGCATTTTCCTACACAGGTTTCTCATACTTTGAAGGCTATACAACTTACGTCCCAATATGGATTTTTGTATCTTGACGTTTCATTTGCTACATAGGCCTTTCATGCATTGATGGCTACATAACTTATATCTCAATAGGTTATCATACTCTGAAGATGCATTTGGCTCAGAGGTATTAACAAATCTATGTGGACTACATATAACTGGACAATCTTATATGATTATAATACCGAGAAGGTACATTTTCTTAAGCATGATGCTAGATTTTCATTTGATGTTGTGGGCTCCATTTATGCGTTAGAGAAGGGAAAAAAATAAAGTAAAAAACAAATGAAACCCAAGAATAAATAAAAAATAACATATAGTTCTTCTTGGAACATTGAACATAGTCTTTCCTTTCCTAACAATTCAATGGGGGCATGTTTTAAACTTGTTCTTCTTTAAAGGGCTGATGTGCCAGACTTCCTATACAAAGTAGAAACTGAAGCTTACATCTAAAAGAAATTGCCATGAGTGTATCAAAATAATGAGTGTCTGAATAAAGTTTGATTGGAGAGAGTCTTATCTTACAAGGTTTCATTATTTCGTGACAAACATTCTAGCTTTTAAAGTTAGGTTTATTTCAATGAAAGAAGCCAACATTACCACATCTATCCTTGACAGCAGATGACTGTGAAAAGTCAATAGCCTATGAAGGTAGTTATATTACTAATTTCAGGAAGTGTAATATTTTAAATTTAGCTTGCTTTCAGGAAAGAAGGCATATGACACATCTATTCTTCGTAGGAGTCAGCTATAAAATACCAATAGCCTATGAAGAGTCATGTGGCTGATTTTCAGACAGTGTAATATTTTAAATCTAGTTTCTAAGTTAGGTTTACTTGAAAAGACCCGCATGGCCACATTTATCTTTCATATGAGACGACTATGAAAGACCAATAGCGTATGAAGGGAGTTATGTGACTAATTTTCAGAACGTATTATATTTTAAATCTAGCTTTTAAAGTTAAGTTTGCTTCAAATAAAGATGGCATAGGACCACCTGTATTCTTCATAGAGATGACTATGAAAGACCAAATAACCTACGAAGTGAGTAATGTGACTAATTTCCAAGAATTATTATGTTTTTAGATCTAGCTTTTAAAGTCAGGTTTGCTTCAAGAAAAAAAGCCATATGGCCATGTTTGTCATTCATAGGAGACAACTATGAAAAATCAATAGCGTATGAAAAATCAATAGCGTATGCAGGGAGTCATATGACTATTTTTTTGAAAAACAATGTGGCAACCCTAAAGAGTGATGAATAGGGTTTGCAATCAATTTACAACAATTTAAACCCAATTTTGATTGGATGACACAATATGGACAAGTAAAAATAACAAAACAATAACTATAAACAATTAAAATAGAAAGAGGGAGAGTAAGAGAGATATAGCAATGGAGTCGGCGTATGATGTGTAATGGTTCGGCCATCAAGCAACCTACTCCACTATTTAGAGGCCACTTCTCTAGAATTTCATATCAATCTTCTATTTGTTACTTCTTTTTCGAGTAGAAGCATAGACTTTTACAACCGACTTCCTTTTTGGGTAGAAGTCTAAACCTTGCACAAGCCCACTTCCCAAGTAGTTGGATTTTCTCACAATAAGTTTTCACAAGTTGAGTTTGTTCTCTAACAAGATGAGAATCATTAAAGCACAAATAAAAAATTATGACTTTGAGGCTCTACTAGTAAGAAGAATCAAGATCAAGTTTAACTTGACACTATAAATCTAGATGCTTGAAAATCAAGATGAAAACTTGAATCTAGAATCTATAAGAACATTGGAAGAGATTGAGAAAAAAGAGATGGAGAAAGAAAAGTGAAAGTATAAATCAATTTCTTGATCACAAACTTTAAAGCACAAGTGAATTACTGCTTTGAAAAGAATGAAGAAATAAGCTTGAAAGAAGAAAATATAGGTAGGAGAAGATAAGAGTAGAGTAAAGTAGTATTTATAGGTAGGAGAAGATAAGAGTGGGTGAAAAGAAGTTCAACAAAAAAAATGAAGTTCAATTCTTCGCAAAATATGAAACTGTACTCTTTCGGTCGATCGTCGAATGCGTCGGTCGATCGTTTTGCTCACAATGACTTGGACCAAGTTAAAACATTAACCTAACGGTCGATCTGGTTGCCGATCTATGGGCAAACAGTAAAATCTCAACAGTCACATGTGTTTGCACTGTTAATTGACTTGTATTGTACACTCAAATAAAATATTGAAAAATATTTTAAAAAGTTCCCTCTATTTTTCAAATTTTGAAAAAAATCAGTTCGCGGTCGATCGCAAAAAATTCAGAAGATTTGAGGCTATCACTCTGCCTCATCTTGATGGTGAGAAGCTGGCGATTGTTCATCTTAGCTTCCCTGCGAGATGTGTACTGGGTGAGGAACACTTCAGACACCTCCTTCAAGTTGTGGAGCGAATGTAGAGGCATGGAGTAGAACACTGGAAGGGAAGGTGGGCACATGAGCAGATTGTTGCGGGAGTAGACTATCATTTTGTCCTGAAAATGCCTGATGTGGTGGACTGGGTTGCTTACTTCGGAGTAGCAGTCGAAGGTTGAAGTCGAGAACTTTTTCGAAAACTCGCACTTCAGGATCTCTTTGGAGAGGAGGGAACTGGAGACTTCGGCAGCAGAGGGTGTGATCGGCTGTTGAGCTGCAACTTAGCCTCTTTGATCCGTCTTTGGATCAACTCGTCAAGGATTCAGATGTCGAGAAATTCTCCGGTTTTAGGCTCGCTTTCCAACTGTGTCGGTGTTGGGGAGTTCTGGGGGGCAGCGATTTAGGCCTAGAGTTATTCGTTGAGCTGCCTCAATGCCTCCTAATCACGAATGGCGATCGAGAGCTGCCTGCTCGCGATCACAATCTGACTGGGGTTATTGCTCCTTCATCTGCTCTTTCATGCCGGCAAGCATTTGAAGGAGCGGCCTTCGTTCTGCGACGAGGATGCTTGGACGTTGGCGGCTTACACCCTAGACGAGGAGGAACATGTGTCTTTGGTAGTATGCGGCTGATTGATGGTTGGCGGAGGGACTGTGCCCCTAATTGGTGTTGATGGCCTTGCCTTTTGATGTCGCGTTGTTGAGGGTGTCAGTTTTCTTTTTTGGGATCATCAGTGCTGTGAAAAGAGGCTTTTTGAGGAAGATTTTGAGTTGGATGGGACAGAAATCTTGAGTGTGGATTCAAACTCAATGACACCAGTTTCTGGTTGTGATTTTCCACAAGTGGACGGTCGATCCTTATCACAAGCGAGAAATGAAGTGGGATAATGCACGTAAATAAAGCACAAAAAAAGCACATGATTTTATGTGAAAATCCTTAATCGGGAAAACCAGAGGGAGGAGGAACTTCACTATAATTCTCAGGCAACATGAATTACAAGAGTTAGAGGACGTGTGCAGACTGGAATCCGAACAGAATAAGGATCAAAATTCTGAGTCCCAAAGTACTAAGTCTCCCAAGGAAAATGTTTTCTTGGTTGGAGGTCTTCTTATGCTTGACTGAGTTGTGGCATGGAGGTAAATGAGTACGGGCGAAATCTTCGTAACTGCATGATTTGCACATGTTGATTTGTTGTAACGACCGCGATAAGTGGTGCTGGTTTGTTTGGATGACATGCAAAAAAAATCCGCCATTGTACATAACTGTATGCGCTGAGTGACGTTACATGTTACGAACATGGAGGATAATAAGGTTGTGTAACTGTCGGCGGGGATCAGGGGTGATCCGTTGTTAGAGCTGCTCTATTCGGAGCCGAAGTCTTTGGCACAGAGGGAACCTCGTAGTGGAGATTATTCTGAGGAGGTTGGGTATAACAGACTTCAGAGGAAAGCTCTGATGTACCCCAGAGAGTTAGAAAGTGAGGGACACGTGTCGTCATTTTGGACGGGGTCAGATTATTACCACTATAGAGGGATTCTAGTCGTGTGATGAGTTGAGTCCTGAGCTTACCAAAAGTTTCCTTTTACTAGGTGGTACCTTCTCTCGAAAGGATTTCTTTTTTTAACATAAGTCGTAGCCGTACTTTAACCTGGGACTCTCCACAATCCAGTCCCACCCCTTTTACCAATGAGCAGGCCTCACTGGTTTTCCCCGAAAGTTGATGTAAGAGTGGAAGTCATCTGCTTCAGGGGATGGATTCCAAGCTTCTCTTAAAAATCTTCTGGTATTTTGGATGTTTTACTCACATGGCTTAAGCCGGAAATGCTTGTTCCTTCTTTTGGGTGGCCCGGTTGTGAAGGAGAATTGGTGAGTGACCGCTTGTAGACACTACACTAAAATATGGATATCATAGGGGTGGTGACACTGTCACATTAATTGGTATTTCTTGTCAGCTAAACTCAACCTGAGGGGATATACACTCCCAATTCAATTCAAGTATAAGGGAAAATAGATGTCAGGGCATTGACACCCTCCCTCTCTTTACTGTCTATGGCAGCATGCATGCCATAGCGAGTCATGATACAAAACTCAATGTGAGGGTAACTATACTCTCATTTTAGTTGGTGTCTGTACCACCACTTGACGTGAGAACACCTACCACTCATCCTACTTGGTCCCTATACCGCCACTCTATGTGAAGGCACCTACACCCTCACTCTGCTTGGTTTCTATGCCAACACAACTCTACATAAGTGAACTACCCACTTTTCTTGGTGTCTATATTGTCATGTCTCAATGTGTTAGGACACATTAACTGTAGGGTATGGTTCAAAGTCGCGATCTCAGCCGCCGATACGGCGGGCACTGAGACGCATCGGTCGCGGCATCTCGGGACAAACTCGGTCGCTACTCGCGAAACGCTACATTGAAAGCTTAAAAAATTCTGAAAAAAATCATGACAAATCTCAGAAAATATAGACATCAATATTTATGTATCACATATCCAAAACATCACTTAGGACATTAAACATAAATAAAATGTATAAATATATGCATCGTTAGTAGAAACATACCAAAATGAAATTATACTTTTACTACATCTATATTACTAAATTAACTTTAAATTACCCTAGATATATATTATTAAATTAAATTAAAATTATACTAAATTAAATTTGAACTAAGGGGGTGAGACAGAGAAAATGAGAGAGAGAGATCAGGTGGGTGAAAGAGAGACTGAGAGAAGAGGGATGCGGGTTAAAAAAAGAGAGACGGGGAGAGATCGGGGGTAAGAGAGACTGTGCTCTCTCTGCTGCTCGGTCTCTCAGTCAGAGAGAGACTTACCTGAAGCTGGAGGCGGGCGGCCGAACGACGGGCGGACGAAGCTCGGTAAACCCTAGATCCAGTTTGCTGTTTTGTTTTCCTTTTATGCACAAAGAAACGGGTCAAGTTTACACCGCTGACTCGGTCGACCTTGACTCGGCTGGGTCGACCCAAGTCATAATACCAAGTTGACTTGGCCGAGTTGACCGAGTCAAAGTTGATTCCACCAAATCTCGTCCTAAAATGTAGAACGTGTCGCGTTGTCGGATCAGCGACTGCCGTTCCGGTTAGGACTCTCTGCTGGAGGGTACATACAACCCTCACTACGATCCAAAGGTCACATAAACATGCTCATCATTTGAAATCTATCACCCAACGTGAGGGTACAAATACCTTCACCACTATCACATGCACCCTCGCTACAACTCAAACTCAACTTAAGCATGAGGGAAGCACCCTCAACCTTTGTTGGTACTCAATACCCCCATATCTGTGAACACCTGTGATATCTATAACATAAACATTAAACTCCTTCAACTAGGCCACTCAGACGACTCCTATTTGTTTTGAGAAATGTCCCTGAGACAAAGATCAACATATATTTATCTTCCTCAAAATCAAGATCATGGAAGACAATAAATTTCTCTGGTCTATTGATCAAAGAAACACACAGCTTAGGTTTTGATTTGACTGATTAGTTTGTTGTTATATGTTTTTATACTGGTAAGTCGCCTAGAGCTCTAAGAAAACACAGAAAATTGGTGAACACAAGGTATACATGAAAATTAGGTTTCCCAAGAAAAACACGAACATTTTTACCTTCCTTAAAATGAAGACCATGGATACAATAATCTAATCTGTTGATCAAGGAAGCTTCAATTAAATGTTCTATTTTCTGCGCAATTTCTGCGCAATGGTATGAAAATAGGTGAGTAAAAGATTCATGCATGCTTAGTGAAATAGGGAAGAGAGAGATGATTCATGATATTCCCTTCTTAGGGTTTTTGTGGCCAATGTAGCACGGATACTTCTATCATGGAGCCATGTCGTGTCGGACACACGTACCATGTGTATTTTTAAGAATTTATCAATTGTCCACGTGTCATCCATGCAACATAGGTTGTGGCTCTTGAAAGGGTCCCTCTTGTCTACTCAAGTAAGCTTTTATATTGCCATGTATTGTTTTCAACTGTGACTTGTTTATATAGCTCACCGGTGATGTACGATGGCTTCGAAAAGTATATATATTTGAAGATATATCAAAGAAGCAAGAAAAACAAGAAAAAAGAAAAGAAAAAGAGAAGGAGAGAGAAGAAAAGGAAGAGGAGGGGGGGGGGGTGTTCACAAGTTACTGTAGTACAATAGCCGCGAAAAAAAATTATTTTAGAATTTGTTTTAAGAATTTTATTTTATCTTTGTAGTCCTATTTATAGAGGCAGCTTTTATTTTAGATATTTCTTAGGATTTAAGTTAAATCAAATCTTTTAAAATATTTGATTGCATTTCCTTTTTAGTAGGATTAGTTTTTAGGAAAGAATTTTTTTCCACTTCTTTTAAATTTATTTAGAATGACTTGTAAGTTACTTTTCTTTGGCCTTGAGTTAGGTTTTATTATTAATAGTGAGCCTTTATGTTTTGTAATCAGATTATGATATCATGAGATTATGAAGTGTTTATTTTGTGATGGTATGATGTTATTTTTTTTGGGTGGTGTGAGGCTATTTAAATTGTGGTGTGAAGTCGCTTCATCTGCTTTTATCCTTTTCTTTTTCTATTATTATTTCCCTACTTCCTCTATGATCAGGCATTTAACTGTAAATGGTTATTTAATGTATGGAATTTTCACTGCCTTCCTCCTAGTCTCTTGGCTAATTCAATAATTTCTCATTTTTGTCTTGTGCCATAGGATATGTGGAGGATAATCCTCTTATTGCATGCATAAAATCTTTCACAAAATAATAACAAGAAAAAGTTGTTATTGTTTAATTGAAATGTTACCTTTGGCAGGACATACAAGGGTGTGTTGATTCTCTCTCCTCCTCCAGAAGGATGACCCATGCAAATGAGACATTTACTGAACATTAGTGATCAGTCTTAACTGAGGCTGCAGTCTACAGGTAACTGTCACAACATCAGTCTGTGTTATTGATCTCCTTTTGGACAACAATCACAAGATGCAAGCAAATGGGCAATCAACTCGCCTTCCGAGGAAGCGCTTCTACAGAGCAAGAGCTCACAGCAATCCCCTCAGCGACTCGCACTTCCCATTCCCATCTCCCCCTCAGATGTCGATTATTCTCAACATTTCCCCCACTTCTTTCCATGTGGGAGAACACATGACAACAAGAGTGATGCATCACTTCCAAAAATCAGGTTTGCTGATATCGGCTGTGGGTTTGGGGGATTACTTGTCAACCTCTCCACAGTTTTTCCAGATACACTAATGATTGGAATGGAGCTCAGAGACAAGGTACCACTAAGTTCGATTTTGATATTTTGAGGCTTCTTTTTGTTCAGTTGAGAACTGAGTCATATGCAGGTAACTGAGTATGTCAAGGAGCGTATATTGGCCTTAAGAGCTGCACACCCAAACGAGTATGAAAACATCTCTGTTGTTCGCACAAATTCTATGAAATACCTGCCCAACTACTTTGGGAAGGCGCAGCTGTCAAAAATGTTCTTTCTTTTTCCTGATCCCCACTTCAAGGAGAAGAATCATCGGCGTAGGGTGATTAGCCCACATCTACTCGATGAGTATGCGTATGCTCTGGAGGTTGGTGGGATCATATACACAATCACTGATGTTGAAGAGCTTGGTGATTGGATGAGATCTTGCATGGAAGATCACCCCCTTTTTACAGTTGTTCCAGATGAGGAACTGGAAGCAGACCCAGTTGTGAAGCTATTGACTTCTGCCACAGAAGAGGGCCAGAAGGTTGCAAGAAATGGAGGGCAGACTTTTCGGGCTATTTTCAGGCGCACAGCATTGGAGGACTGATCTGGAGCTGTGGTACAAATAACCCAGCTGTGAACCTCAAGGAAATACCTTTGGTAATGTCAGGTTCATAGTTTGAAAGCGCATCTGCATTATTATTAACTTGTAGGCAGCTTCAGTGGCAGATATTGTTTCATTTGTTAGAGGTCTGTTATGTGCTGATGATGTGTTAAAGACATTGTTTAGGTGCTCATTTGCCACATGTCGGCTGATTTAGTTCGTCTGTTTTTCCCATCAACACAGGAGATTACCAAATTCATCAGTTTTGATGAAACAGTATTGAGCTACTTTAATATTTGAAAAGTTGAAATTCATCTCGCTGTCTAGTTTTTGTTGTGCTTATATATTGAACCATTTTTATGGTCTAGTTCTTGTCATGATGATAGACTCACAGCTCAAAGATACAGGACAGTCTCACAGCAACAAGATACAGGGCATAAAGTGAAAGCGCGCGCATGTGTTCTCTTTCACTTGGCCTTGACTCTGCTACTTGAAATTGAGATCATTTTTATTATTGAAATTGGGATGTTATCACTATCAGCCCACTGACATTTGTACAGAAGGGAAATCTAGAAACCCTCAGCCCAGAGAGCAAAATTTTACTCCATACAAAGTTAGAATATTGATCTACTTGAACAATATCTTTAACAAAGAAATTACACAATCAGATGCTTGCATGAAACTAGAACCTCTCTTTTGACTGCATCTCTGATGCTGACATGCTTTAGAGCTTAGCACCGATGTTTGCACCCACAAAGTTAATTAACACACCCATCAAAATTTGGAAAAAATTAATAGACTATTATAACCCTAAATAAGAAGACTAAAAGAATCTTATAATTACTTAAAATTAAAATTTTATACCTTCATATGGATTAATACACCCACCCATTGATTAAGGTACCCATCATAACATAATCCCTTTATTGATTAAGAAACCCACCTATTGATTAAGAATTCTTTAAAAAAAAAAAATTCATATACACCCTAAGTTTCAAATACATTGCTTAATTCAAAGTTATGGATAAGTAATTAATCAATTGGAAGCCTTCCAACAATGATCAGGTAAGTTTTTTTATCGTTTAAATTTTTTTTAATAAGAAAATTCGCTTTTTTTTGAAAAAAATTTACGATGTACATCACGTTATGTTCGATCAAACAAGGCCGAACATCATATTGATGTTCGACCAATTCCCGAACATAATAACCGAACATAGGTTTTATGTTCGGCCTTCTTTGGCCGAACAAGAATATTATGTTCGGCCATAAGAAGGCCAAACATAGATTTTATGTTCGGCCTTCTTTGGCCGAACAAGAATATTATGTACGGCCGTTAATGATCGAACAAAATATAAATGTTCGACCACTATTAGCTGAACATAATTTATAATTTCTGGTTTAACCTAACCGAACATATATAGACACAAAATAGTTTTTTATTACATACACGTAATAGTTTTTTCTTCTTTGGTGATACAGGATCAAAGCTCTACTCATTGTAGCAACACAACTACTGAGTTGATAGTTGATTATAGTATGAATTTCACCATGTGCGAGATATTTCAAACTCATGAGGCATTATAAAATGGGCTCGAGAAGTTGGTAAATCACATGGGTTTATGTTCATTATTAAAAAGTCTGATGCTGCAAGAAATGAAAAGAAATAGAGCATGTCTCTTAGTTGTGAGCGAAGTTGTAATACCCATGTTCACTAATACCGTAGTAAATGCTATGTAATAATTTTATATTATAGTATTAAAGTGATTAACAATTGTTTAATAAAAGAAAGAATAAAAAGAATGAATTGAAATGAATTGGGTTTAGTCTCAAATTCATGTAAGATGGCTTATCACTTAAAAAAATAAAATGAAAATAAAAAGTGCAATAAATTTTGCTAAGAACAAGCTTTGAAAGCTAGCACCTAAGCCCACGAGCTCAATGACTTTACCAACAAGCCACACTTACTATGATATTTACTCTTGCATTTTATTTATTTAACCCCCACCATAACAACTTCAACTCCCCCCACTTTCTCCCACTCTCTCTAACTTTCCTCCATCTTCTCTCCTACTTGTTTCCACTCTCTACAACTTTCCCTGACCTTAAGGCACGAATTTCAGGGTGAGTTAACAGGTGAGGGAAATTATATATTCATCTTTCTCTTTACAAATCCTAGAAAGAAAAGAAGAAAATACCCGACTCTCTACTCCTCTCATATCACCTCTTCAAACCCAACAAGAAGTGGATCAGAGCCTTGCTGGACGTGGAGAGGATTTTTCAGACTGAGGGGAAGCGTTTCCGGTAAGTGAATCTCAAACTATGAGATTTTATTTTCGTTTAGGCATTTTATCGAACAGCTTGAGCATGTTAATTAATAGCTTTATTTTCACCACGTAAAGCGTATGCAAAAATCCCAATAAAATTTTGTAGAGCTCTTTAGACATGCCCCTTAATTATCATAATTTGTAATTATTTTTATAGATTTGTTTTAAGAAAAAAAAAAAAAACAGAAAAGAGCCAAAATTGCTATATTTTATTATTTTATTATTTTTGTAAGATTTTTTAATATTTATATTTTATTAGTATTCTTAAAATTTTATTAATGTTCTTTAGATTTTCTTAAAATTTTATATTATTTATTTAGTTAATATTTTAGTAATATTTTACTATTTATACTAATATTTTATTAATATTATTGTTATAAATAAAATATTAAGATTATTAATTTTTTATCTCAAATTTATTAATATAATTTAATCTGCAATAGTAGATTTAATTTAATAGTATTTATAATATTTAAATCACTGCTACAGTTAATTTTGTGGTCAACTTTTCCACTTACACTTTTACATTACCAACCAAACACCGTAAAACACAATATACTTTACCATTTACACTTTCACTTTATCAACCAAACGCCGTAAAACACAATATACTTTTCCATTTACACTTCACTTTATCAACCAAACACCGTAAAACACAATATATTTTCTCTGCTACAGTTCACTTTTTCCATTCTCATTTTACGACTTACGACTTGCGACGTTTTGCAACGAAACAAACAGGCCCTAAGACTGGTATTGTTATGGGGAGTTTTTGGAATGAATGAAAATTGCTTTTAAGCTTTGTAGCCTGTGTGCTTTGGGTAAGAAACCCTAAGGAGAGAATCCCGCCCGGTTCCCTGTCATTTTGGTATCAGAGCTTAAATTCCTGAATTCTTCCAAAACAAAGATCCACAACAAAAATTTTCGTCCTAAGAAAAAAAAAAAAAAAAAAAAATTTAAAACCCTACTTTTCTCTTCTCTTCTGAGCGCCGCAATCAGAGGAAAAAAAAAAAAAAAAAAAAAAAAAGAATCTTAAACAAAATCCATCAAGTTTTCTCCCTGATCCTCAAGCCCGCCGCCACTCGTTCCCTTCTCTCAAATTAGATCCAAAATCCCAAACAAAATTCCCTCCCAACCAAAACCTGCTTCTCCAAAAAAAAAAAAATCCAGCGCCTCCATAAACGACCCGATCTCCTTCCTCTCTACCAGAAAAGGAGCAAGCAACCCGATCTCCTCCTCAAGGCCAAAGACGACGCCAAGCGTTCACGGCTCGCCTCCACACCTCAGATCCCCGCCGGCGCATCCCCTCACGGCTATCCTTGCGAGCCGACGGCGAAGCTTCGATCAACACCAGAGCTTCAAATCGACGACAAGATCGCGTCCACGATCCTCCGGCGAACCCGATTACTCATCCGACCCTGACATCTTCGAAGCTCTTCCTACGAGCACTCGCCCGCCCTGTTCGACGCCGCCGTCCACTTCCAACAGCGCCATCGCCGACTTCTCTCTTCCAGAACGAAGTCCGATCTGCTTCCTCGTGTTCACCAGCGAACACAACGACACCACGGGCCTTCCTCGTCTTCAGCGGCATCTTCGACATCAACTCCCCTTCATCATCGCGGGTCACCCTCGCCCAATCGACGCCGATCTTCCACTTCCCTTCCCGTCAATTTGAAGTTTTGCTGTTTTGGTCATCCCAGATTGCTGTTTTGGGCTCAGATTTGCTCTCAGTTGCTGTTGCAGACAGCAGTTTTGGGCTCAGATTTGCTCTCCGTTGCTGTTGCGCTGTCAAAGCCCAACAGATTTCGAATTGATCAGGATCTTGCTCCTTCCTTGTTGTCGACACCTCACCGATTGCCTCTTGCGCCACCGTTGACACCCTGGTCAGCCTTAGAGAGGAAGGAGCAACAGTGGGCCCTGATTTGGGAAGAGAGTTTTGATTTGGGTGGCGATCCACATCTGAATTCAAGCTGATTCGGTCACAACTATCAAAATCGAGGCAGTGCACTTTCGAAGGACCAAGCGTTTGATTTGGACTCTTTTCGGCTATCCAGGTAATCAGTATTCAGGTATAAATTCCTTTGAACAGAAATTTGAGTACTACTTTAAATTCTGTCATAATACTTTTATCGATTATCTGCCATCCATAACAGTGAGTGAGTGTATCTGCTTTGCCCTTATTTGCGATATCTTTATATTAATTTAGGGACTGCTAAATACATCGTGGATCTCAACAGTTGCATAGAATTCATATTTTACAAAATATTGAGGTCTAATTGCAAGTTCTTTTTACAACATAGTCTCTATTTTACACTCTTGAGCAGCTGAGCTAGCTAGCAGATTCATTCGCCTTATTGTGCGCTTTACGTTACTGAATCATTGCTGATCCCCGCATCTTCTGCATCATACTTCACGATTGCATTAGAATTTGTTAGTGGCATATAGAAATTAATAGGTTGCATTCATATTAAAAAAAAAATATCATCATAAATTCAGCATTTAGATAATAGCAATAAAAAAAAGAAAAAGAAAAGAAAAGTAACTGTGCATGCGAACTCGTAGTGGTAGAGTCTACGACCAAGTTGAACCCAATACAGACATGGATCCCAATGCTTCTTCGTCTGGTATCACCTCACCAACAGATTACATGACTCTTGAAATTCTCAAAACTCTTGAGGAAATTAAGGCCCAAAATGAACACTCTAGGTCAGAGAATGGATAGGTTGGAATTGGAACGTCATGATGGCTCTCGTAATGAAGAGCGTCAACTTAACAATCGGGACAATCATCGAGAGGAGAGAATAAACAGGAATTATAATCGATACGATGAGGATGATCGGTACATGAAAAACATCAAAGTAGACGTATCGAACTTTGACGGCCGCTTAGACCCACAATATTACCTTGATTGGGTAATGAGTTTAGAACGTTATTTCAAGTGGTACGAGATGTCCCAAGAGCGGCGAGTCCGTTTCGCCGCCATGAAACTGATAGGACAAGCGGGACAATATTGGTCTAATGTTGAAAGACTGATAGCCCTCAGGAGGCAAGAACCGATCCGGATTTGGGATGAGATGAAGGCTAAGTTAAGCCAGAAATATCTCCCTATTACTTTTCAGGATCAACTTTTAGACAAGTGGAGTAGGCTAACACAAGGGACTCGCTCTGCTACGGAGTATATTGAGAAATTTGATGAGTTCTTGACCTGGTGCAGTGAGTTCGTTGATGAATCCCCAACAGTCACCCTCTCTCGGTTCAGGTCTGGCCTTCGCGATGATCTCCGTAGGGAACTCTTTGCAAGGGGTGTTGTGATTTAGAACATGCCTATCAGATAGTTCGGGACTTAGATGCGTCTCGAGGATCTTACTATCAACGAGGTTCAGATTACAAGAACCAAGGCACTAGAGCCCCCTCTGGACAGTCCCCATTCAAACCCAATCCTAACAGTTCGGTCCCAACAGGAGATCTCAAGGGTAAAGGCCCAATTGATAGCGTGCCACGAACCAACCCCCGCACCCAATGTTTTAAGTGTCAAGGATATGGGCACGTAGAAAAGTTTTGCCTAAGCAAATCCAGAACCCTCTTTCTGGATGATCAATCAGATGAGGTGCAGGACGAACCTCAAAAGGAAGTTGTATTTGTGGGAAATGCGAGCAGTGATTCTGAGAATGATTTAGAACAAGAGGAATTTCTTAGTACTATCAGGCAAGTTGCTGTGGTTCGATGTAACCTCGCTCAACCTAAAGACGTGGTTGACTGGCGAAGAACCTCAATCTTCCATACATGGATAAAGATTGGTGAGAAAAATTGTAAAATCATTGTCAATAGTGGAAGCTGTATAAATGCTTTGTCATCTAGTTTGATTTCAAAGATAGGGTTGAAGACGGTCCTTCACCCTAATCCGTACAAAGTTACCTGGATTAATACAGCATCGATGGAGGTGAATGAACGATGTCTTGTACCTGTGCAATTTGCCACATATAAGGATAAAATTTGGTGTGATGTAATAACAATGGATGCAGGACATGTGATTCTTGGTCGACCTTGGTTATTTGATATGGACGTGACTTTGTGGGGAAAGTCCAACACTTGTACTTTCAACTATGAAGGGCAACGGATAAAACTAGTCCCGAGTCAACCCAGATCCAAACAAGAGAAAAAGCCAGTGGACACGAGAAAAGAGAAGAATCTCAACTTAATCAACCCTAAAGAAATTTAATAAGAAGTGATTAGTGGGGCACAAGTCATCGTTTTGTTTGCTCGGGAAGTAGCGAAAGAATCTCATGAAACGATTCTTCCTGAAGTGACCCCTATTATCACAAAGTTTGCTGATTTTTTTCCTGACGACCTCCCTGTTGAACTGCCACCAATGCGGGACATTCAACATGCCATTGATCTAGTTCCGGGAGCCACTCTACCCAACTTGCCGCACTATCGAATGAACCCAATGGAACATGCTGAATTACAGAGGCAAGTTGAAGAGTTGTTGAGCAGAGGGTTCATACGAGAAAGTTTGAGCCCTTGCGCGGTCCCTGCACTGTTAACGCCGAAGAAGGATGGGACATGGCGTATGTGTGTGGATAGCCGTGCTATCAATAAAATAACGATAAAATATCGTTTTTCAATCCCCAGATTGGATGATATGCTTGACATGATGACAGGTGCTACCATCTTTTCAAAAATAGATTTGAAGAGTGGTTATCATCAAATTCGTATTCGCTCGGGAGATGAATGAAAAACAACCTTTAAAACGAAGGATGGGCTGTATGAGTGGATGGTCATGCCTTTCGGCTTGTCTAATGCTCCAAGCACTTTTATGAGAGATGACACAAGTATTGCGACCCTTTATCGGAAAGTTCGTAGTCGAATATTTTGATGACATCCTCATTTATAGCAAATCAAAGGAGCAACATTTGGACCACCTCACGCAAGTTTGTGTAGTTTTGAGAAAGGAAAGTTTATATGCCAATCTTAAGAAATGTACCTTTCTTACCGACAAAGTCATTTTCCTAGGAGTGGTTATTTCTTCACAAGGTGTATCCGCAGATCCCGATAAAATCAAAGCCATCGTGGAGTGGCCAGAACCATGCAATATTCGAGAAGTGAGAAGTTTTCATGGGTTAGCTACTTTCTACAGACGTTTTATTCGAAACTTTAGTACGATCATGGCCCCGATTACCGATCTCTTAAAAAAAGAGGACTTCGCATGGACTAGAGCTGCTGCCAAGGCGTTTCGGGAAATCAAAGAGAGAATGACAGAAGCTCCAATTATGAGGCTCCCAGATTTCACGAAAGTTTTTGAAATTACTTGTGATGCCTCAGGCGTTGGGATAGGTGGTGTTTTAAGTCAAGAAAAGCATCCTGTTGCCTATTTTAGCGAAAAGTTAAATGATGCTAAGCAACGGTACTCTACCTACGATAAGGAGTTCTATGCGGTTGTGCAAGCTCTGCGTTATTGGCGTCATTACTTGTTACCGCAAGAATTCGTCATTTATTCAGACCATGAAGCCCTTAAGTATCTCAACTCTCAAAAGAAGTTGAATTCGAGGCATGGTAGGTGGGTAGAATTCCTTCAAGATTACACCTACGTCCTCAAGCATAAGGCCGGGGTGGAAAATAGGGTCGCTGATGCTCTTAGCCGTCGTCGCGCTTTACTTTCTGTCATGAGTACGGAAGTGGTTGGTTTCGAGAAGATCAAAGAAACTTATGAGTCATGTCCTGATTTTGGAAATATATACACTGTATTAAGGGATAGTTTGACACATGAGATTGATGGTTTTCTTTTGCAAGACGGATATTTGTTTCGCTCTCGTCTGTTTGTGTATCCCTCGTACCTCATTGAGAGAATTTCTGGTATGGGAATTACACGCAGGGGGACTTGCTGGACACTTCGGGCGAAATAAAACAATTGAAGCTGTTGAACATCGTTTTTATTGGCCGAGCTTAAAAAGAGATGTTGCAAGACTTGTTAGTTAATGTCGTACATGTCAACTCGCCAAGTAACGAAAACAAAATACTGGTCTCTACACCCCTCTACCAGTTCCTAACTGTTCTTGGCAAGATGTCAGTATGGACTTCGTGCTAGGTTTACCAAAAAACAGCAAGGAAGCATGATTCCATACTTGTGGTTGTAGACCGTTTTTTCAAGATGGCTCACTTCTTGCCATGTTCCAAAATGTCGGATGCATCTCGGGTTGCTACAATCTACTTTGATGAAGTTGTTAGGCTACATAGACTACCCAAAACAATTGTCTCAGACAGGGATGTTAAATTTACGAGCTACTTCTGGAAAACCCTGTGGCATAAAATGGGAACTAAACTTCAGTTTTCTACGGCCTTCCATCCACAAACTGATGATCAAACTGAAGTAGTCAATAGAAGTCTTGTTAATCTGTTACGATGTTTAGTGGGTGAGAATCTTAGAGCATGTGATCTTGTGTTACCTACTGCTGAGTTTGCATACAACAGTTCTGTCAATATAACCATAGGCATGAGTCCATTTGAGGTAGTGCATGGTTATCAACCTAGGCAACTTATAGACTTAATTCCCATGGTACCTCATCATACTAGGATGTCTGAGTCAGCTGCATCATTTGCATCACACATTCATGACTTGCATAAGGAGATCAGCAATCAAATTCAGAAAAATAATGCAAACTATAAAGCTTATGCAGATTTGCACAGGAAAGCACATGAGTTTAACATAGGAGACTACGTGATGGTTCGGATTCGACCAGAATGGTATCCCCCGGGTACCGTGAAGAAATTGCACGCACGTAGTGCGGGACCATTCAAAATTTTGAAGAAAATTAATTCAAATGCATATGTGGTAGATCTCCCACTGGATTTTGGAATTAGTCCCTCTTTTAATATTGAAGATTTGATTGCTTATAAAGGGCTCAATTTTTCCCCTGATAATCCTTTATTGGATGAGCCTTCCCCTGTGCCACCTCTTGAGAGACCCTTATTACCTCCTCTTCCCCAAATACATCCAACCCATATGGCAGATCAAATTGATGAAATTTCCTGGGTTATGTTATTTCTCAACGACTGAATCATCCCTTTCCTCTTAGCGCCCATTTGTTGCTTAGCTCACACATTTTAATCACTTCTGTCAAATAATTGTCCATCTTCAGTACATTATTCCCTAAATAAAAAACTTGGTTTTAGAAGGAAATAGAAACCTGAGGAGGAAAACAAGCAAGCGTTCCTAATAGCTAAAACATAACACCCTACTTTGCTTCTTTTTACACGTCTTTATGAAAACTTGACGGTTTCGTCTTAGTCAACAAGTCCATCAAAATTGAAAAAAAAAGAATCCAAAGTTCAATATTGTAGAAAGCAAAAGCAAGAACGAAGTGGCAAGGGGAGGCATAGGCTTCAAGGTATTTATCGAGGTTTTTGTGACCAAAAGCACTAGATTTTCTAAATATAAAATATTAAACATAAAAGAGAGTAATAAAAAATAGAAAAATTAAAAATAACTCAGAGTTTGAAAATTAATTAAGAAACTATAACTAAAATGTTAATTGCAACAGCAAACATCAATATAATAAGATAATACATGTGAAAATTTAGGAGACCCGAAAGCAAACAACGCGAAAGTGGAGGCTCGAGGTTTTTCAACAATCCTTTATGGAACTTACCTATATGGAAAAACTCATGAATGCCATATATAAGGAAAGAGCTAAATCTATCAACCTCCATGAATATGAGAGATTGGATGCATGGTAATCATATGTGCAATTGTTCAACTCAATGTGTAAATTGTGTTTGCTTTTACTAAATTCTAACCACAAGCACTCAATGGGAAATACCTACAATAAAACCTGAGACACTAGTAAAATTTATTTTTGTAAGGTTCAAATTAAGGATCGCTTCACATGGTCCACAATATAGGGTTGCTCACAAACTACTACTTTTACATGCATAAGGTTTATGGACTGTACAAATATAATTTTTTGGGGAAATGCGGGAATATAAACATTTCTGAAAATTGAAGTTCTTATATAATACTAAAGGGTTATTTCTTGTCTTGTACCCATAATGTCAAGGGACATGTCTTTTCAATATGAAAATATAGGCAAGAGATCCTCTCCTCTTCTATTATTATTTAAGAGATTAGTTTTTTTTCTTTTACTTATAATTCTGTTCCAGATATTTCTCTCGTGTTATAATGTTCTCCATTGTAGTATTCATTATTACAGTCGAAAGCCATTAGTCATGCCCAAATCCTCAACAATCATACTCAACAAGGGATCTGTACATACTAGAGGAGTGAGTGAAGGGGGGGCAGTTGTGTAGTTTGCACCCGATGACAAGGAAACTACAACCTACGTTAGTTATACGAATTTTAAAAGGTCCATGGATTAAGTAGCTTAAGCTTAAAATTCACTGTGTTCAAATTAAAATACAATTTATCAAAAAGGCTCCAAATTCAAATGAATGGTTGGATTTGGTTTGAGAAAGGGTTGCAGGCCTGCAATTGGCAATCTCGCTTGACATAGAAAAAGCAAGAATGCACAAGCTAGAATGAACCCTTCAAGTCATAAACAATTGGTCATCAACCCCCCACCCCTCACCCCACGTGCCGCGAATGAGAAGATTTGCAAGGAGTGACATGGATACATAAAAAAGGTCTTCAAGTATAGTTAAATAGAAATGAGTTAAATTGATGAAACCACAATAAAAAAACAAGTTCTGAGATCAAATCCATGGGGAGAAAAGCTACGTCAGAGTCCAGCTCCGAAAAGAAAATTTTGTGATACCAACTTACCATTTTATTTTGAATCAATACCTCTGACTGAATAAGTTACCAAGATCATCTCACACTTGTCACATTAAAATCATGGCAACTGTAAAATCCACAGAATATTTAAGTTGCTTCCTATAAAATCAAACTTTTCCAGATATAGGTACGTAGGATAGAATTCTTAGACCGACGATCTGCCCACTCAATTACCAAACTAGTGCAATGTAAAGGGCAGCACACTTCTGTTTTGCACAGTAACCAAATTTTATAACCATGAATAAAAAAGCTAGCTCTCGAGACAGATCAACAGACACTCGCGACAAACAGATGCATACATTCCTTTTAAATAATCTACGTAATAATCAAGAAACTAATTAAAAAAATCAAAAGACTGAATTCTACAATTCTAGGTCATCCAGAGTCGCAAGTTATAATCAAGCTTGCAAAGAGTTGCAAACTAACTCCACTATAATGACCTCTTGCGACACACAAAAAGCAAAAGAAAAGTTTTGATATGCACATCCATAGCATGTGCCAGTGCGAGTGCTGCTAAATTCGAAGGTAAGAACTCAGCCAGCAACCAATTTGATTTAATCTTATTCTTGGCTCAGAAAAGCTATGGAAATTGAAGGTGAAGATTGGTTAAAGGGTACTCACAGAGAGGCATCCAGAGCGACGCAAGGAAAATTTATGAGGAGATCGCCGGTAATAGCCTCGAAAGCGCCGTCGAGGCCGAAGTCGATGTCCTCGTGAGTTAGGGCTACGTTTAGGGCGGGGGAGCTTGAGTAAAACAATGGTCGGGTCGGGTCGAAGCCTCAAACAAACGGGTCGAATTTCAGAAAGAAAAAAAGTTCTGAGAGGATTTGCAACCGGGGAAAAAGTTAACCGTGAGGGTTGTGTGGGCTGGGCCGTTGGTCTTGCGGGCCGAGCTAGTTTGTGCTTAGTGCCTTGAAATCATACCGGGTCGGTCTATTTCCTCCACAAAGATCGACTCGCGTCTCATTCTCGGATCGGCAGTGACCATTCCGGAGACGACTCAGCCGAGTCAAGAGCGACTCAGACGAGACTTTGAACCCTCTTCACACCTTGAAGGCTACCTGAATAAAAGATATCCGTCTTATACCTATACGGATACCACACCTTGAAGGTCGTGCTTCAAAAAGGCTATCTGAATAAATGATATCCATTCAATGTTCTAAAAAGCGGTTTCAGTACGCGCGCGGTCCGGGAGCGCATAATACTTAAACGGTTTAAACGGTGATTAAACAAATTACACATTTTATTATTATTTTAATATATAATAATATTATAATACTTAACACATGAAAATATGAATTCTATAAACTCCCAAAAAAAGCATAAAAGATATAGCAAACATAACTTGAAAAATTAAATTGCTAGTACTAAGAGAAAATTAAAAGTAAGAATGACAATCAGTTCAAAGTACATTAATATACCTCCACTTCCAACAATTATAGTTAAAAAATGCTTTTTAAATGAACAAATATATGTATTTCTTTCAAAAAGCAGCATACTTCCAACAACTTTGGTTCACTGCTATATACAACTGCAATTAATGTGCAACTCTATCCATCTCACGCTTGAGGCACTCCTTGGCCTATTAAAAGAAATAAAAACCATTGGTAAGAACCTGGGAAAAATACGTGCACGCGAGGGGGGAAGAGTTGACCAGGGAGAGGTCGCCGTCGACGCGGGGGGAGGTCGTCTTCGACGCTTAGCTGCTGACAAGGAGCTAATCGTAGGGGGAGGTCTTTGTCGACAAAAGGGAGGTCGCAGTGGGAGGATCAACCGCAATGGGAGGTCGTCGTCAAGGGGGGAGTTCGCCACAGGAAGATCAGCGCTTTGTGAACTTCTTCGTCGTCGAGCTTCAGGAGCTCTAATTCCCTAGGAGAATCGTCGCCGCCGTGAGCTTCGAGAGCTTCAGTTAAAATTAGCACTTCGGGAGCTTTGTCTCGTCGTCATGAGCATCGAGAGCTACTTCGTCAGATTCAGAAGCTTCATCGTTGTCACAGGAGGATCGAGAATGCGGATAAATTTAGGGTTCGCGAACCCTAATTCTTCAACATGCGACAATTTTTATCTTCAATTATTGGATCGGGTTTGAGTTCAGTTAGCTTAATGGGTTCGAAATTCAAATTCATTTAGAAAATGATTGAATAACGTTTAAACAGATGCTAATTAATCGCCGATTAGATGCTTAATCATCGCTTAAGCAAATTAATCGTCTGGCTGAAGAATTCGACCGCTTGCTTCAAATTCTATTTAGTTTTAGGCCGAAAACATTTAAGCGGACAATTAATCGGCCGCTTACACCTTTTTTTAGAACACTGTATCCATTTATACCTATACGAGTACCAAGACTAAACCCAGAAGGTCTTGGTCTATTAGCGTATACAGGTTTTTACACCTTGAAGGCTACCTCAACAAAAAAGTTTCCATTTTACAGGTATCGCCCTGAAGGTTTTGCTTTTCTAGCCTTTACAGGTTTTGCACCTTGGAGGCTTCCTAAGAAAATGACATCTAATTTATACTTATATGGGAATCACACCGAAAAGATCTTGTTTCGCTAGCCTATACACCTTCCTATATCTTGAAGGCTCGTAACTCATGTGTAATTTATACTTAATACAGATTTCACTCCTTGAAAATCTTGCCTTGTTTCTACACCTTAAAAGGCTATATAAGTGATATTTACCACATAACTTATATACCTGTGCATGTTATCATTCTCTAAAGGTGTGAAGTCGCTTTTCCTATATATGGGTAATACCCAAATGATGCATTTGCCGATACAGGTTTCGCATGCCTTGAAGGCTATATATAATCTGTACCTTTCTAGGTTACCATACCTGAAGGTGCATTTTCCTACACAGGTTTCTCATACTTTGAAGGCTATACAACTTACGTCCCAATATGGATTTTTGTATCTTGACGTTTCATTTGCTACATAGGCCTTTCATGCATTGATGGCTACATAACTTATATCTCAATAGGTTATCATACTCTGAAGATGCATTTGGCTCAGAGGTATTAACAAATCTATGTTGACTACATATAACTGGACAATCTTATATGATTATAATACCGAGAAGGTACATTTTCTTAAGCATGATGCTAGATTTTCATTTGATGTTGTGGGCTCCATTTATGCGTTAGAGAAGGGAAAAAAATAAAGTAAAAGAAACAAATGAAACCCAAGAATAAATAAAAAAAACATATAGTTCTTCTTGGAACATTGAACATAGTCTTTCCTTTCCTAACAATTCAATGGGGGCATGTTCTAAACTTGTTCTTCTTTAAAGGGCTGATGTGCCAGACTTCCTATACAAGGTAGAAACTGAAGCTTACATCTAAAAGAAATTGCCATGAGTGTATCAAAATAATGAGTGTCTGAATAAAGTTTGATTGGAGAGAGTCTTATCTTACAAGGTTTCATTATTTCGTGACAACATTCTAGCTTTTAAAGTTAGGTTTATTTCAATGAAAGAAGCCAACATTACCACATCTATCCTTGACAGCAGATGACTGTGAAAAGTCAATAGCCTATGAAGGTAGTTATATTACTAATTTCAGGAAGTGTAATATTTTAAATTTAGCTTGCTTTCAGGAAAGAAGGCATATGACACATCTATTCTTCGTAGGAGTCAGCTATAAAATACCAATAGCCTATGAAGAGTCATGTGGCTGATTTTCAGACAGTGTAATATTTTAAATCTAGTTTCTAAGTTAGGTTTACTTGAAAAGACCCGCATGGCCACATTTATCTTTCATATGAGACGACTATGAAAGACCAATAGCGTATGAAGGGAGTTATGTGACTAATTTTCAGAACGTATTATATTTTAAATCTAGCTTTTAAAGTTAAGTTTGCTTCAAATAAAGATGGCATAGGACCACCTGTATTCTTCATAGAGATGACTATGAAAGACCAAATAACCTACGAAGTGAGTAATGTGACTAATTTCCAAGAATTATTATGTTTTTAGATCTAGCTTTTAAAGTCAGGTTTGCTTCAAGAAAAAAAGCCATATGGCCATGTTTGTCATTCATAGGAGACAACTATGAAAAATCAATAGCGTATGAAAAATCAATAGCGTATGCAGGGAGTCATATGACTATTTTTTTGAAAAACAATGTGGCAACCCTAAAGAGTGATGAATAGGGTTTGCAATCAATTTACAACAATTTAAACCCAATTTTGATTGGATGACACAATATGGACAAGTAAAAATAACAAAACAATAACTATAAACAATTAAAATAGAAAGAGGGAGAGTAAGAGAGATATAGCAATGGAGTCGGCATATGATGTGTAATTAGGGGTGCCATCGGATCGGATACGGATCGGATATTACCTCTACCATATCCATATCCGCACCCCACCTTCGGATACGGATACGGATATTGACGGATGTGAAAAAATGATATCCGTATCCGCCAAAATCGGATATCAGATATAAAACGGATATTAGCGGATCGGATGCGGATACTTATCGGATATGTTAAAAATAGATATGGTTAAAGATAAATTAAACATAAATACTTATATTATTTTTTATCTCATCTACTATAATATTAAATGTGATACATATTATGATATTATTGTGTACATATCAATACATTCATCGTATTCATTGTCATCTGACTTCTATAACAATAGATTACACGTCCTCCGGTGCTAAATGCCGATTCGAATGCCATGGTTGATGTCGAAATACTCAAAATATCTTGTGGTGCTCTTGCAAGAATCGAATACTTTTCACTATTACTTTTTCACCAACTCAAAATATCAAAATTTAATGCCTTATTTCATTGAAGAATAGTCTTCTCCATACCGATATCATTATGAAGCACGCGACATTCGGATATCGGATCGGATATGAATAAGGTATTACTTTTACCATATCCGTATCCGCACCTACCTTTCGGATATGGATACGGATACGAATATTGACGGATGTGAAAAATGATATCCGTATCCGGATTGGAGGCGGATTCGGATGCGGATATCCGCGGATAATCCGTATCCGGTGGCACCCCTATGTGTAATGGTTCGGCCATCAAGCAACCTACTCCACTATTTAGAGGCCACTTCTCTAGAATTTCATATCAATCTTCTATTTGTTACTTCTTTTTCGAGTAGAAGCATAGACTTTTACAACCGACTTCCTTTCTGGGTAGAAGTCTAAACCTTGCACAAGCCCACTTCCCAAGTAGCTGGATTTTCTCACAATAAGTTTTCACAAGTTGAGTTTGTTCTCTAACAAGATGAGAATCATTAAAGCACAAATAAAAAATTATGACTTTGAGGCTCTACTAATAAGAAGAATCAAGATCAAGTTTAACTTGACAATATAAATCTAGATGCTTGAAAATCAAGATGAAAACTTGAATCTAGAATCTATAAGAACATTGGAAGAGATTGAGAAAAAAGAGATGGAGAAAGAAAAGTGAAAGTATAAATCAATTTCTTGATCACAAACTTTAAAGCACAAGTGAATTACTGCTTTGAAAAGAATGAAGAAATAAGCTTGAAAGAAGAAAATATAGGTAGGAGAAGATAAGAGTAGAGTAAAGTAGTATTTATAGGTAGGAGAAGATAAGAGTGGGTGAAAAGAAGTTCAACAAAAAAAATGAAGTTCAATTCTTCGCAAAATATGAAACTGTACTCTTTCGGTCGATCGTCGAATGCGTCGGTCGATCGTTTTGCTCACAATGACTTGGACCAAGTTAAAACATTAACCCAACAGTCGATCTGGTTGCCGATCTATGGGCAAATAGTAAAATCTCAACAATCACATGTGTTTGCACTGTTAATTGACTTGTATTGTACACTCAAATAAAATATTGAAAAATATTTTAAAAAGTTCCCTCTAATTTTCAAATTTTGAAAAAATCAGTTCGCGGTCGATCGCAGAAAATTCAGAAGATTTGAGGCTATCACTCTGCCTCATCTTGATGGTGAGAAGCTGGCGATTGTTCATCTTAGTTTCCCTGCGAGATGTGTACTGGGTGAGGAACACTTCAGAGTTCAGACACCTCCTTCAAGTTGTGGAGCGAATGTGGACGCATGGAGTAGAACACTGGAAGGGAAGGTGGGCACATGAGCAGATTGTTGCGGGAGTAGACTATCATTTTGTCCTGAAAATGCCTGATGTGGTGGACTGGGTTGCTTACTTCGGAGTAGTAGTCGAAGGTTGAAGTCGAGAACTTTTTCGGAAACTCGCACTTCAGGATCTCTTTGGAGAGGAGGGAACTGGAGACTTCGGCAGCAGAGGGTGTGATCGGCTGTTGAGCTGCAACTTAGCCTCTTTGATCCGTCTTTGGATCAACTCGTCAAGGATTCAGATGTCGAGAGATTCTCCGGTTTTAGGCTCGCTTTCCAACTGTGTCGGTGTTGGGGAGTTCTGGGGGGCAGCGATTTAGGCCTAGAGTTATTCGTTGAGCTGCCTCAATGCCTCCTAATCACGAATGGCGATCGAGAGCTGCCTGCTCGCGATCACAATCTGACTGGGGTTATTGCTCCTTCATCTGCTCTTTCATGTCGGCAAGCATTTGAAGGAGCGGCCTTCGTTCTGCGACGAGGATGCTTGGACGTTGGCGGCTTACACCCTAGACGAGGAGGAACATGTGTCTTTGGTAGTACGCGGCTGATTGATGGTTGGCGGAGGGACTGTGCCCCTAATTGGTGTTGATGGCCTTGCCTTTTGATGTCGCGTCGTTGAGGGTGTCAGTTCTCTTTTTTGGGATCATCAGTGCTGTGAAAAGAGGCTTTTTGAGGAAGATTTTGAGTTGGATGGGACAGAAATCTTGAGTGTGGATTCAAACTCAATGACAACACCAGTTTCTGGTTGTGATTTTCCAGAAGTGGACGGTCGATTCTTATCACAAGCGAGAAATGAAGTGGGATAATGCACGTAAATAAAGCACAAAAAAAGCACATGATTTTATGTGAAAATCCTTAATCGGGAAAACCAGAGGGAGGAGGAACTTCACTATAATTCTCAGGCAACATGAATTACAAGAGTTAGAGGACGTGTACAGACTGGAATCCGAACAGAATAAGGATCAAAATTCTGAGTCCCAAAGTACTAAGTCTCCCAAGGAAAATTTTTTCTTGGTTGGAGGTCTTCTTATGCTTGATTGAGTTGTAGGCATGGAGGTAAATGAGTACGGGCGAAATCTTCGTAACTGCATGATTTGCACATGTTGATTTGTTGTAACGACCGCGATAAGTGGTGCTGGTTTGTTTGGATGACATGCAAAAAAAATCCGCCACTGTACATAACTGTATGCGCTGAGTGACGTTACATGTTACGAACATGGAGGATAATAAGGTTGTGTAACTGTCGGCGGGGATCAGGGGTGATCCATTGTTAGAGCTGCTCTATTCGGAGCCGAAGTCTTTGGCACAGAGGGAACCTCGTAGTGGAGATGATTCTGAGGAGGTTGGGTATAACAGACTTCAGCGGAAAGCTCTGATGTACCCCAGAGAGTTGGAAAGTGAGGGACACGTGTCGTCATTTTGGACGGGGTCAGATTATTACCACTATAGAGGGATTCTAGTCGTGAGATGAGTTGAGTCCTGAGCTTACCAAAAGTTTCCTTTTACTAGGTGGTACCTTCTCTCGAAAGGATTTCTTTTTTTAACATAAGTCGTAGCCGTACTTGAACGTGGGACTCTCCACAATCCAGTCCCACCCCTTTTACCAATGAGCAGGCCTCACTGGTTTTCCCCGAAAGTTGATGTAAGAGTGGAAGTCATCTGCTTCAGGGGATGGATTCCAAGCTTCTCTTAAAAATCTTCTGGTATTTTGGATGTTCTACCCACATGGCTTAAGCCGGAAATGCTTGTTCCTTCTTTTGGGTGGCCCGGTTGTGAAGGAGAATTGGTGAGTGACCGCTTGTAGACACTACACTAAAATATGGATATCATAGGGGTGGTGACACTGTCACATTAATTGGTATTTCTTGTCAGCTAAACTCAACCTGAGGGGATATACACTCCCAATTCAATTCAAGTATAAGGGAAAATAGATGTCAGGGCATTGACACCCTCCCTCTCTTTGCTGTCTATGGCAGCATGCATGCCATAGCGAGTCATGATACAAAACTCAATGTGAGGGTAACTATACTCTCATTTTAGTTGGTGCCTGTACCACCACTTGACGTGAGAACACCTACCACTCATCCTACTTGGTCCCTATACCGCCACTCTATGTGAAGGCACCTACACCCTCACTCTGCTTGGTTTCTATGCCAACACAACTCTACATAAGTGAACTACCCACTTTTCTTGGTGTCTATATTGTCATGTCTCAATGTGTTAGGACACATTAACTGTAGGGTATGGTTCAAAGTCGCGATCTCAGCCGCCGATTCGGCGGGCACTGAGACGCATCGGTCGCGGCATCGCGGGACGAACTCGGTCGCTACTCGCGAAACGCTACATTGAAAGCTCAAAAAATTCTGAAAAAAATCATGACAAATCTCAGAAAATATAGACATCAATATTTATGTATCACATATCCAAAACATCACTCAGGACATTAAACATAAATAAAATGTATAAATATATGCGTCGTTAGTAGAAACATACCAAAATGAAATTATACTTTTACTACATCTATATTACTAAATTAACTTTAAATTACCCTAGATATATATTATTAAATTAAATTAAAATTATACTAAATTAAATTTGAACTAAGGGGGTGAGACAGAGAAAATGAGAGAGAGAGAGAGAGAGAGATCAGGTGGGTGAAAGAGAGACTGAGAGAAGAGGGCTGCGGGTTAAAAAAAGAGAAGACGGTGAGAGATCGGGGGTAAGAGAGACTGTGCTCTCTCTCACCCGCTGCTCAGTCTCTCAGTCAGAGAGAGACTTACCTTAAGCTGGAGGCGGGCGGCCGAACGACGGGCGGGCGAAGCTCGGGTAAACCTAGATCCAGTTTGCTGTTTTGTTTTCCTTTTATGCACAAAGAAACGGGTCAAGTTTACACCGCTGACTCGGTCGACCTTGACTCGGCTGGGTCGACCCAAGTCATAATACCAAGTTGACTTGGCCGAGTTGACCGAGTCAAAGTTGATTCCACCAAATCTCGTCCTAAAATGTAGATCGTGTCGCGTTGTCGGATCAGCGACTGCCGTTCCGGTTAGGACTCTCTGCTGGAGGGTACATACAACCCTCACTACGATCCAAAGGTCACATAAACATGCTCATCATTTGAAATCTATCACCCAACGTGAGGGTACAAATACCTTCACCACTATCACATGCACCCTCGCTACAACTCAAACTCAACTTAAGCATGAGGGCCCTCAACCTTTGTTGGTACTCAATACCCCCATATCTGTGAACACCTGTGATATCTATAACATAAACATTAAACTCCTTCAACTAGGCCACTCAGACGACTCCTATTTGTTTTGAGAAATGTCCCTGAGACAAAGATCAACATATATTTATCTTCCTCAAAATCAAGATCATGGAAGACAATAAATTTCTCTGGTCTATTGATCAAAGAAACACACAGTTTAGGTTTTGATTTGACTGATTAGTTTGTTGTTATATGTTTTTATACTGGTAAGTCGCCTAGAGCTCTAAGAAAACACAGAAAATTGGTGAACATAAGGTATACATGAAAATTAGGTTCCCAAGAAAAACACGAACATTTTTACCTTCCTTAAAATGAAGACCATGGATACAATAATCTAATCTGTTGATCAAGGAAGCTTCAATTAAATGTTCTATTTTCTGCGCAATGGTATGAAAATAGGTGAGTAAAAGATTCATGCATGCTTAGTGAAATAGGGAAGAGAGAGATGATTCATGATATTCCCTTCTTAGGGTTTTTGTGGCCAATGTAGCACGGATACTTCTATCATGGAGCCATGTCGTGTCGGATACACGTACCATGTGTATTTTTAAGAATTTATCAATTGTCCACGTGTCATATCCATGCAACATAGGTTGTGGCTCTTGAAAGGGTCCCTCTTGTCTACTCAAGTAAGCTTTTATATTGCCATGTATTGTTCTCAACTGTGACTTGTTTATATAGCTCACCGGTGATGTACGATGGCTTCAAAAAGTATATATATTTGAAGATATATCAAAGAAGCAAGAAAAACAAGAAAAAGGAAAAGGAAAAGAAAAAGAGAGAGAAGAAAAGGAAGGGGGGGGGGGGGGGGTTCACAAGTTACTGTAGTACAATAGCCGCGAAAAAAAATTATTTTAGAATTTGTTTTAAGAATTTTATTTTATCTTTGTAGTCCTATTTATAGAGGCAGCTTTTATTTTAGATATTTCTTAGGATTTAAGTTAAATCAAATCTTTTAAAATATTTGATTGCATTTCCTTTTTAGTAGGATTAGTTTTTAGGAAAGAATTTTTTTTCACTTCTTTTAAATTTATTTAGAATGACTTGTATAGGAAATAAATCTCTTTATTTTCTTTAAACCGTAAGTTACTTTTCTTTGGCCTTGAGTTAGGTTTTATTATTAATAGTGAGCCTTTATGTTTTGTAATCAGATTATGATATCATGAGATTATGAAGTGTTTATTTTGTGATGGTATGATGTTATTTTTTTTGGGTGGTCTGAGGCTATTTTAATTGTGGTGTGAAGTCGCTTCATCTGCTTTTATCCTTTTCTTTTTCTATTATTATTTCCCTACTTCCTCTATGATCAGGCATTTTACTGTAAATGGTTATTTAATGTATGGAATTTTCACTCCCTTCTTCCTAGTCTCTTGGCTAATTCAATAATTTCTCATTTTTGTCTTGTGCCATAGGATTTGTGGAGGATAATCCTCTTACTGCATGCATAAAATCTTTCACAAAATAATAACAAGAAAAAGTTGTTATTGTTTAATTGAAATGTTACCTTTGGCAGGACATACAAGGGTGTGTTGATTCTCTCTCCTCCTCCAGAAGGATGACCCATGCAAGTGAGACATTTACTGAACATTAGTGATCAGTCTTAACTGAGGCTGCAGTCTACAGGTAACTGTCACAACATCAGTCTGTGTTATTGATCTCCTTTTGGACAACAATCACAAGATGCAAGCAAATGGGCAATCAACTCGCCTTCCGAGGAAGCGCTTCTACAGAGCAAGAGCTCACAGCAATCCCCTCAGCGACTCGCACTTCCCCATTCCCATCTCCCCCTCAGATGTCGATTATTCTCAACATTTCCCCAATTCTTCCCATGTGGGAGAACAGATGACAACAAGAGTGATGTATCACTTCCAAAAATCAGGTTTGCTGATATCGGCTGTGGGTTTGGGGGATTACTTGTCAACCTCTCCACAGTTTTTCCAGATACACTAATGATTGGAATGGAGCTCAGAGACAAGGTACCACTAAGTTTGATTTTGATATTTTGAGGCTTCTTTTTGTTCAGTTGAGAACTGAGTCATATGCAGGTAACTGAGTATGTCAAGGAGCGTATATTGGCCTTAAGAGCTGCACACCCAAACGAGTATGAAAACATCTCTGTTGTTCGCACAAATTCTATGAAATACCTGCCCAACTACTTTGGGAAGGCGCAGCTGTCAAAAATGTTCTTTCTTTTTCCTGATCCCCACTTCAAGGAGAAGAATCATCGGCGTAGGGTGATTAGCCCACAGCTACTCGATGAGTATGCGTATGCTCTGGAGGTTGGTGGGATCATATACACAATCACTGATGTTGAAGAGCTTGGTGATTGGATGAGATCTTGCATGGAAGATCACCCCCTTTTTACAGTTGTTCCAGATGAGGAACTGGAAGCAGACCCAGTTGTGAAGCTATTGACTTCTGCCACAGAAGAGGGCCAGAAGGTTGCAAGAAATGGAGGGCAGACTTTTCGGGCTATTTTCAGGCGCACAGCATTGGAGGACTGATCTGGAGCTGTGGTACAAATAACCCAACTGTGAACCTCAAGGAAATACCTTTGGTAATGTCAGGTTCATAGTTTGAAAGCGCATCTACATTATTATTAACTTGTAGGCGGCTTCAGTGGCAGATATTGTTTCATTTGTTAGAGGTCTGTTATGTGCTGATGATGTGTTAAAGACATTGTTTAGGTGCTCATTTGCCACATGTCGGCTGATTTACTTCGTCTGTTTTTCCCATCAACACAGGAGATTACCAAATTCATCAGTTTTGATGAAACAGTATTGAGCTACTTTAATATTGAAAAGTTGAAATTCATCTCGCTGTCTAGTTTTTGTTGTGCTTATATATTGAACCATTTTTATGGTCTAGTTCTTGTCATGATGATAGACTCGCAGCTCAAAGATACAGGACAGTCTCACAGCAACAAGATACAGGGCATAAAGTGAAAGCGCGCGCATGTGTTCTCTTTTACTTGGCCTTGACTCTGCTACTTGAAATTGAGATCATTTTTATTATTGAAATTGGGATGTTATCACTATCAGCCCACTGACATTTGTACAGAAGGGAAATCTAGAAACCCTCAGCCCAGAGAGCAAAATTTTACTCCATACAAAGTTAGAATATTGATCTACTTGAACAATATCTTTAACAAAGAAATTACACAATCAGATGCTTTCATGAAACTAGAACCTCTCTTTTGACTGCATCTCTGATGCTGACATGCTTTAGAGCTAGGCACCGATGTTTGCACCCACAAAGTTGATTAACACACCCATCAAAATTTGGAAAAAATTAATAGACTATTATAACCCTAAATAAGAAGACTAAAAGAATCTTATAATTACTTAAAATTAAAATTTTATACCTTCATATGGATTAATACACCCACCCATTGATTAAGGTACCCATCATAACATAATCCCTTTATTGATTAAGAAACCCACCTATTGATTAAGAATTCTTTAAAAAAAAAAATTCATATACACCCTAAGTTTCAAATACATTGCTTAAATTCAAAGTTATGGATAAGTAATTAATCAATTGGAAGCCTTCCAACAATGATCAGGTATGTTTTTTTATCATTTAAATTTTTTTTAATAAGAAAATTCGCTTTTTTTTGAAAAAAATTTACGATGTACATCGCGTTATGTTCGGTCAAACAAGGCCGAACATCATATTGATGTTCGACCAATTCCTGAACATAATAACCGAACATAGGTTTTATGTTCGGCCTTCTTTGGCCGAACAAGAATATTATGTTCGGCCATAAGAAGGCCAAACATAGATTTTATGTTCGGCCTTCTTTGGCCGAACAAGAATATTATGTACGGCCGTTAATGACCGAACAAAATATAAATGTTCGACCACTATTAGCTGAACATAATTTATAATTTCCGGTTTAACCTAACCGAACATATATAGACACAAAATAGTTTTTTATTACATACACGTAATAGTTTTTTCTTCTTTGGTGATACAAGATCAAAGCTCAACTCATTGTAGCAACACAACTACTGAGTTGATAGTTGATTATATTATGGATTTCACCATGTGCGAGATATTTCAAACTCATGAGGCATTAAAAAATGGGCTCGAGAAGTTGGTAAATCACATGGGTTTATGTTCATTATTAAGAAGTCTGATGCTGCAAGAAATGAAAAGAAATAGAGCATGTCTCTTAGTTGTGAGCGAAGTTGTAATACCCATGTTCACTAATACCGTAGTAAATGCTATGTAATAATTTTATATTATAGTATTAAAGTTATTAACAATTGTTTAATAAAAGAAAGAATAAAAAGAATGAATTGAAATGAATTGGGTTTAGTCTCAAATTCATGTAAGATGGCTTATCACTTAAAAAAATAAAATGAAAATAAAAAGTGCAATAAATTTTGCTAAGAACAAGCTTTGAAACCTAGCACCTAAGCCCACGAGATCAATGACTTTACCAACAAGCCACACTTACTATGGTATCTACTCTTGCATTTTATTTATTTAACCCCCACTACAACAACTTCAACTCCCCCCACTTTCTCCCACTCTCTCTAACTTCTCCTCCATCTTCTCTCCTACTTGTTTCCACTCTCTACAACTTTCCCTGACCTTAAGGCACGAATTTCAGGGTGAGTTAACAGGTGAGGGAAATTATATATTCATCTTTCTCTTTACAAATCCTAGAAAGAAAAGAAGAAAATACCCGACTCTCTACTCCTCTCATATCACCTCTTCAAACCCAACAAGAAGTGGATCAGAGCCTTGCTGGACGTGGAGAGGATTTTTCAGACTGAGGGGAAGCGTTTCCGGTAAGTGAATCTCAAACTATGAGATTTTATTTTCGTTTAGGCATTTTATCGAACAGCTTGAGCATGTTAATTAATAGCTTTATTTTCACCACGTAAAGCGTATGCAAAAATCCCAATAAAATTTTGTAGAGCTCTTTAGACATGCCCCTTAATTATCATAATTTGTAATTATTTTTATAGATTTGTTTTAAGCAAAAAAAAAAAAAACAGAAAGAGCCAAAATTGCTCTCGGCTAGGCCAGGCCGAGAGCGGGCCTGGCCCGGGTCTATTTTACAGACCCAGGTTCGGGTCTGTTACAGACTCGAACTCGCCCTATTAAAAAAAAAATTTCAGAAAAGAAAAGAGAAAGAAAGAAAAAGGAATAAAATAAAATTCAAAAATATTACTGTAGCAATAATACTGTAGTAGACCCAAACCCAGACTTAGATTCGGACCCAATACTGTAGCAGACCTGTTACTGTAGCAACAGACCCGTTATGAATTATTAATTGATTTTACGCTTAAATTAATTCAAAAAATCTAGAAAAATCAGAAAAATATCAGAGAAATTTTTGTAAAATCAGAAACTAAAATGTGACTCTATAAAATTAATTTTATAGTCATATCACTTAGAATTGCTCAAAATTAAATATTTCTTATAATTATTATTTAAATTGAATGTAGATTACCGAGTTATTTTGCAAATTCTATAATCGGATTCGTGACAATCTCTGGTGAGTGTTTTTAACTATTTCTACATGAGTATTTTTCCACTACAAAATTTTATTATTTATGCATTTATTTATTTAAAAGCAATTGTTTAATTGTTAATTTAGAATTTCAAGCATGTAAATAGTTGAAAAATTGTAATATTCATAGAATAAATTTAGTGATATGTTTTTGCTCTATAATATTTATTTCCTGCATGTAACCATTTTCTACGTTGTAGATGAATAATTATAAACTTTGAAGATTATATGATGGAATTATTAAATGGTTTTTTTTGAGAAAATGGATTAAAATAATTATTAATATAAAAAATCCAGAAAATTAGATAAATCATCTTAAATATTAAATTGGATTAATTTATTATATTTGAATGGTTATGCATGTACATCACATGAAATTAAAAAAATTTGTGTTACCGAAATTACTAGAAAAAATACTGTTGCTATGTATACTTGGATATATACACTGATATTGATTGAGTCCAGTTATTTAGGTAACACTGACATATAAATACTTTCACTGGGTGTGAAAATTGATAAAGGAGACAATATCGGTATTTTAGGTGACCTAAGATATAGGTTGCGCAACCGAAATGAGGGTTCCAATGCAGGATTCCCTGACTGACATCCATTTGATATTACTGCTGTTATTGTTACTGTTACTGAGTACCTAACGGTACGAGCCTGGTTCAACGCCAGACATCTGAGGCCGTGAACTCGGGTATGTATGGGACCCACCTAAAGTACAGAACCTGTCTCCATCTATCAATTTCAAATAACAACTTTCAATAATATACTTCAGATGATAAATTACAGTATATAAAATATAGTAAGCATGTAAATGTTTAACTGTTACCATATATTACACTCATACATATTTATTTCATATCTTCCAATATAATGCATGTTATGATATTAGTGATGTCTTGAGTTTATATATGTATATGTTATTGCATCTTCCTCATTTTGTTTATCACTCACTAGGTCGCTTATTGACGACCCTGAGTTTGTTTGCTCAGATTCAGATTTAGAAGCACCTAAAGACCAGGAGTACTTCGAGCACATGGTAGAACTTCAGTGCTAGTGTTTCATCTAGTTTTAGTTGTGAGGATCCTATGTTTTATGTATTTCATTTTCCTTAATGCAATAATGCAAACTTTTGTGACATTTTGTACTTGTGTAGTAAAGCTGGAATATGTAATAAATGTAGTGTATTAAACTTTCTTGTATTGAGGCTTAGCGTATTAATAATAATACGTCGTCGGCTCTCGTCGCATACCCACAATCGTGTATTTTGGTTAGCGGGGCGTGACAAAAGTAGAAAATACAGAGGTAAAGAAGTAAAGTTTAATTGGAAAAACACATCCGAGCAACAACGATCAAAAAGTACTGGTACAAAAAAATGTGATTGTCCGTTCCTACTAAAATGCAAGGAGTTGTCAAACGACGAGGGGTGGATAATTTTGTTTGTATGTGGTGTTCACAATCATTTAGCCTCAGAACATTTGGAAGGACATTCTTTTGCCGGTGATTACCTAAAGAAGAAAAGATATTGGTTGTGGATATGTTTAAGAGCCTTGTTCGGTCAAGAGATATTTTGCATACATTAAAACAAAGAAACAAATTCAATGTCAGTACAATTAAGACAGTTTATAATGCAAGAAAAGAAATTTAAAGTTATAAAATATGCCGAAAGATCACAAATGCAGCAACTAATGAATAACTTTCCAAACACAGCATATATTGAGCTTCATAGAAGTGTCTCAATACCGACATTGTCAAAGATATTCTTTGGGCTCACCAGCTAGAATTTAGTTATTGCACGCATTTTTCCGTGTGTTAATAATGGATTGCACATATAAAACCAATATGTATCGATTACCGTTGATGGAGATTGTTGGAGTACCAAACACTGATATGACTTTTTCAGCTGCTTTTGCATATTTGGAAGCAGAGTGAGAAGACAACTTCAGTTGGTACTTGGATAGTTTGAAATGCCTGATGCATGATCATTTAATGCCATCTATTGTTGTGATTGACAGAGATTTAGGGCTCATGAATGCTGTGAGAGAATTTTTTCTACCTCTCGTCATCTCTTGTGTAGATGGCATATAAGAAAAAACATTATTGCTCATTACAAGAAAACTTTTGACATCAAAGAGAAAGGCGACCTATTCTTCTTTGGTTGGAATATAATATTGTTGGCTAAAACTCAAGAGGAATTTCTAAGAGTATTTGGTAAGCTTAATGAGAATTTTTGAGATTATCCTAAATTATTTGAATATGTGAATAATACATGAATTGCTAAGTATAAAAAAAAATTGTCGCTTGCTGGACTGATACGATAATGCAGTTTGGAAACACATCAACAAACAGGTATGCTTTTATGATATCGTGTAAGTTTCAAAAACATAACTACTATATAATATTGTTAACATCAAGTATCCTTACTTATTCATTATCTTACCTTTTTAGAGCTTAGAGTGCCCCTTTAGTGTCTACCCCACTTTTCTCTTTTTACTCACTTATCTGAAATCACCTGGGGGTGAATAGGTGATATGTAATCTGATACGGAATTAAAAATTTAACTAGCAAAATCAATACACATAATCAATAAGCTAGTAACCAAGAAATGAAGCCGTATATCTCGTGAAGAGCTCTTAACTTCTCCTCGAGATTCCTCTTAGAAAAGAGTTGAGGTGCTCGATCGCTTTCTTAAATTAAATGTATACAAACATATAAAAACAATGTCAAGCATATAATGATGAGCAAATATAACAATTCAAGATATAAACAAGACTGAGTATGTGAGAGAGAGAAGAACAACAACAAACACTGGAGATTTGTGTTGAGCAACTTTCTCTACGTTCCCGCTTTCACCGCGATGAAAGATTTCCACTAGGCATGATCCTGTAAGATCACCCAACCTTACAAGTTCCCTCAAAAGCTCTCAGACCCACAAGTCCCTTACTCGTTCTCACAAGGACAATGACACTCGAGGCCGCAATCTACAACCACTCACAATACAATGAAGAACAACTTGTGATCAAGACTTTTGATCACAAAACAAGCTCTCACAAACAAGGAATCCCTACAAGATGGATATAGAAATAATTAGATCAAGCTTGTGGGAGAAAACTAGATATTTGCAAATTTTTATAACTCAAGAAAAACTCTAATAATGATGTGGAAATGAGTAGCGCTTCAAAAACATGGTTAAAGCCTCTCTGACATAACCTATATATAGAGAGGTATCAAAACAAAACATGGTTTACTCAAAATATCCGTTAGAAACCAAATCCAGAAAGTTTTATGACAAAAAATAGCTGTTAAAAATCAAATCTGTCAATTTCTGTTGCCTAACGGTCGATCGCCAATGACTAGATTCTAGTCGTTTAGAGCTGTTAGTTGATCGCTCGGTCGAGCGATGTGAGAACAAAATCTGCTCTCACAACCATCAGTTCACCGCCCAGTCGGCCGACCTGAGTGAGCATATTTGTTCTCTGGCCATCGGTCGACCGACCTAAAAAAGCACTTTTGCTCTCTGGCCATCGGTCGACCGCCTGGTCGACGATGTGCACAAAACAACTATCTTGTGACACATCCATCGACCGCCCAGTCACCGGCTGAGGCCAAAAATAATTTTTCTATTTTTTAAAATCCTTTAAAAATTAAAATAAATTCCTATAAATTCTAGAAATATAAGTTCATATAAATACTTTTGAGCACCAATATGTATGATTAAAATCAAAATATATTTCAAACATTTTGAACTTCTTTTTGAGATATCAAATTCATTTTTAATTATAAATGCTTTTAAATAAGATTTGTGATAAACTAAACTTTAAACTTATACAATTTTTTTAAACATGTATAAAATACAAAAACAAATTATTAAAACTCTTTTGAAGCTCTAATATGTATAAATAACTCCAATACACATATAAACCAATATAAACTTATTTTTGAGATATTCTTCATAAGATAAACTTTTGACAGAACCAAATTTTAAACAAGTTCATATCCAATGAAACTCAATAAACCAATGTTAAAAACTTGTCTGTGTGTGATCTTAAACATTCAAATCAAATCTAATTTAAACATTATAAGAATATAAACAAACTTACAAACAACTTTAAACAAGTCTTCTTCTTCTTTTTGACTTGATCTGAATTTGATTCCATTAGCTTGACTCCTGCTTGAGTGTTAGATGTAATCTTTGTGCTTGAACTCTTGAATTAATACTAGTTAGCTTGAAAATTTGACTTTAAGTCTTTTGTTGAAGCTAAATAAACTTGCTAAGATCTTGATTAAATCTGTCACTTAAATATCACAACATCATTAATACTATAACTACACGAGTAATCATCATCAAAACTAGAGTGATGGGCTTTTGAGTCAATATTATCAATTTCAAGTTATCATAATTTGCTGTATACACCCTTAAAAACTTTTCAAAATATCTTTTTCTATCTTATCACCTGTTAGATTTAAAATTATTCACCGAATCTCACCAAAACAAAACCGTTGGTCTTTCCTAATCTTTGTTTCCTCTCCCAGCATACTATATTACACTGCCTCCATCTCCCTATCTCATCACCAGAAAGCCCCCTCCATCTCCCTCTCTTTGAAGCAAAGTCCACGCTATGATGAAGAGCTCAGCGAGGATCTAAACGCTGTCGTGGAATTTGCTAATGGGTTTCTATATCAAGAGCGAAGAATCTCAGAGGGACTGGTATGATTGTTTACGGATGGAGCTGGATATTGTCTCTTGGAACTATTTGCTCGATGGGTATGTGAAGGTTGCGGACTTGCATAGCGCCTGGAAGATGTTTTATGAAATGCTAGAGAGAGATGTGGTTTTTTGGACAACGATGCTCGTGGGTTATTCCAACGCTCGGTTGTTGCGCGAAGCGTGTGGGTTGTTGATAGGTAGTAAAAAGTGCATATTTTTCAATACATTTACTATCACATTTTCATATTTATTCCTATAATTCTGCACATTTACTAATATTTTATTATTTATTGTGTGCAGGCCTTGAGAAATAAAAATAAAAGAATAAAGCCTTAAAAAAGCCCAAAAGCCCATGTTTAAAGCCCATTGCAAAAGTTGCAATTATCAAATATCAAAATTGCAATTACTAAGGGCAATAGTTGCAAATACTAAAAGAAGAGGGAAGGATAGACTTCTATTCAACCCTAAATACTTGCAGGATGAGGATAAAAGCCAAAGAAGGAGAGTTCAAGATCACAAATTCGTTGATAAAAGATTTGAATTTAGGGTAACTTGCTTCCCAAGTTTTCCCGAAATCCCAAAATAAAGAGTCAGGATACATCTTTCAGAAGGATAAACCCAGATGGACGGACCAGAGGAGGCCATGCGCGAAAGCGCGTGGCCAGCCGACACAACTTGGCCGCGGAAACGCGGCCCAACCCGCGTTTCCGCGGCAGTTTGGATGAGCCAGGGCAACGGTTTTCGTGGAGGAGTCGTATTGGGACTCTACCTCCTTCTGCACCTATAAATACCCCTGCAGAGCAACTGAGAAGGGCGTCCAGCGAAGTACAAGGCCAAATCTAGGGTTTTTAGGCTAGTTAGGTTTTTATTTTCTTTTTGTAACTTTTATTTTTTTATGTAAATAAGAGAGAGGCGTATGTTGAGAGTGACACCGATGTACCATCCTCTTTTCTTCCATTGATTCAAGCAATAAAGGTAAATATTTTTCTTATGTTCATTGTTTTACTTTCCTTTTCTTTCTCTTTTCCTTTTCTACTTTACGTCTGTTGGTTTTTGATGAGACTGCAAGTGATTTCCGAAGCACAAGTATAACAAGTCTTTGTGAGTGCCAACGATACTTCATGGAGATGTTCTCCTCCTCAAGGTCCGTATCACTTCATTCTTGCCCAGCTTGATGATATAATGCGAATAGGGGACTGAGCTGATCCTATGACTTATGCGTTGAACGCCTCCGAAGCAAGGTAGAACATGCAAGGTTTTCAGGTAACTCATCAACCAAACTAAGGTAAGTATTTCTTTTTCTTTCTTTTCTTTTATTTTTGTAGATTAAATCACCAACACTTCAACTATTTCTTTCCCAACTCATTGTAAATACCGCTTTTGTAAATACCGCTTTCTTTCTAACCTAACTTTAACTACTATTTTCTTATTTTCCTTTTAATAACTAAAAAAAAGAATTTTTTTAGAGAACTTGCTAAACCAGCTTCCATCGCTAGTCCCTCCCTGAGGATCACGACCCGCATAGCCATTGCTACAGCGGATTAGAATTGAACACCCTGCACTATTATTTTAAATTCTAAAATTCTATATTTTGTGTGCAGGAAAATCTCAATCAAAATTTTGGCGCCGTTGCCGGGGAGGGACGGCAAGTTTCTCTATATATAAAAAAAAACTAATTATTCTTTTATTCTTTTTGTTTGCAGGTTTGGAGAACATGATACATAATAGCAGAAAAAAGACATATAGCAACTCTGTGCCTCTGCCCTCGAAGGCAGAGCAACAGGGCCTACTACAGAGCCGCGGTTCCGCGGCAAAAGCCGTATTTTCGCGGCCTGAGTAGTGAACTACTCACTAAGGTTTCTGCAGGTTGCTGTAAATTAAAAGATTTGTTTACTGCTCTGTTAAGTTTTGTTCTGTGATAAACCTGTACACTGCTAATTAATTAACATTAAACTATTTGTTGAAAAAAATAAAAAAATTAGACGCTTGCATATAGGCACGTGTCTATTTAATTTTTTTAATTTTTGTTGAAGAGTGCTAGAGACAAGATACGTTCGCATTGCATATAGACTAGGAAGCACCCTTGGCTGATTTTCTGCTTTGAGTGAATATTTGTCTATTGCTTTACACGTGCACTAAATTAACTTAAGGGCATATCCTATAAATAAGATAAGGTGGGGATTTCATCACCCTTCCTTGGCCCAGAAACAATCTCCTCACTCACTAACCCAAGCCTAACTAAAAATTAGTAGACGTTGGTCCTAGGGACATCTCGGACTCAATTAGGAGATTATCCTACGGGGGAACGGTATTGGAATTTGACTCCTGCCAAATCAGTGTCTAGGAAGGGGATTGAGGGCTGAAAGCCCGAAGATTGGTGGTTATTTAATTAAGAAACGTCTTTGACGGAAAATCTCCCACCAATCTTGCCCTGACCTGACTGATTAACTTGTGGTCAAAGTCTACACCCTACCTCCCGTGGACAGTCTAACCAGTTAGGAGTCGTCTAGGTCATAGGTCTACCCTAACTTAGATTAGAATTTTTTCTTTTTTGTTTGCTTGTTTGTTTTCTTTTCTTTGTTTGTGTTTGTGTGATATGGCCTATAACAACAATTTTTTCAATTTTAATGAGGATCCATATTACACACCAACTTCTTTTTCGGATATTACCAACCCGACATATCATAACTTTGACCAACCTAGTGTGCCGGAATGGTCTTATCCGAATGAATATAACCCATGCCCCCCATCTTATGACCATAATTTTCATACCACTTTCAACTCTTTACAGAGTTCATGGGGTTTCTCTTCTCCCGAGTCTAATTTTCAACCAACTTGTCCTCCGTATCCACCTTGTCCACAATATTCCAAAGATTCATACTCAGATCCACCCATTCAGAATAGAAAACCATCTATCTTGGAAATGATGAGTATGCATGAGTCCAAGCAGCAATTACCATCAATCTTAGACATGATGATGCGTGAGTCCAAGCAACAATCACAGAATCTGACCGACTCACAACTTCATCACGATTGTCCCAACAACACTTCCTCTTTTCAAGTCCAATCACAAAATGATGCACCAATTGACTATGAAAAGATGCTTGAAGCCATGACTCAGGCTAGATTAGCTCGTGATCATGAAATAGATATGATGGTTCAATCTTTGCGTTCTCACCGTTCGGCCAATTCTGATATCGCTGACCACTCTCTTAGAGCCGACGAACCACGTTGCTTTGGACAACAAGATTCTAATTCAGTACCATCATTTGAACTTGCCGAAATTCCAAATTTTGATAGTTTGGCAAGTTCTTCCTTTCCTGAAATAGAACTTGAGCATGAATATGATCATGATCTCCCACTTGGTGATTCAATTCTACTTCCTGATTCAATAATGACTTCGGTGTCTTCACCTGATTTTACTTTTACCGAGTCAACATTGGATCCTGTGCCAATTCATCATGAAATTGAGTCACCCATTTTTGAAGATCATATTGAACTTGACCAATTTTATAATTTTGAAAGTCCCATGGATAAATTAGCAAGTTCTCATTTTTATGATATTGAGCTCAATGAGATATGTGACCTAGATTCTCAAATCTTTGATCAAGTTCAAATTCCCGAATCATTATTGACTCCTGTTTTGTTACCCAACTTAGGTAATCTTTTAGAGTCAGTTTTGATTCCCACACCTATCATTCCTGAACTTGAATCACCAATATTGAGTCACATTCCATTGTGGGAAGATGATTGTGGACTTGAGTTTCAACTTATTGATTTGGACCCACTTCTTGAACCTAGCCCGACTCCTGAACCATTACTTGATTTAAGTTTTTTTCCTGAGTCGGTATTCGCTCCCGTAATTCCCACATCCAAGTCAATCATTCCATCTTTTCACACTTCATTTTGGGACAAGGCGGTTGACACAATTGACTCTAAAAATAATTATGAAATTTGAAAATTTGATGGGGTGAAATTATTAAAATGATCATACATACATTTTAGTGGGTTATACAAGAGAAATTTCTGGTAGGTTCCTCCAAATACTACATTATCTTGATTGGGTAGCAACGCTTGGCCCAATTAGACCACCACTGGAACCACTGATTATACCATATATTTGCATTTTATACCGCCTTTATACCTTGCATATTGCATATTAAATATGATTTTTAACCCATGTTTTCTCTAATTTTGCAGATCTCCACTTTAAAGAGGAAAAGTAATTAACCACCTTAATTAGTGATAATTAAGGGGGTTAATTAAAAATTAGCCAAAGAATCAAATCAGATCTCACCAAGATCTGAGCGCCAACTGCAAGATCCAACCAGTCCACGTGGCCAACAACTTAACCACCAGATCCCACCAGAAAGATCCGAGCCAACGGCCCAGATCTGGCGGCAATCTGGCGGCAATCCGCGGCAATCCGAGGGCCGTTGGGCCTCGGATTTCGTGCCAACGGTTAGGATCTGATGAGATTCTCAACTTTGCCTATAAATACCTGATCAGAGATCTGTGCGAGCTACAGTGAAGAGAGAGGGAAAATTTTGGATTAGTTGTAATTTTTGTTTTAGGATTCTAGTTCTTCTCTCCTTCCTCCTTGATCTCTAGCTAAATTGAGAGAGAGTTCTTCACTTGAGAGATTGTAATCAAGACTTGTGACAACCTTGAAGCAAAGATTCAATGGAGTTCTCATCTTCTTTTTACTAGAATTGAGTATGCTTTCTCTTCTTATGCTTTTAATTCTTGCATTCAATTTCTAATTCTAGTTTAATTCTAGTTGAGTTGTTTAGATCTTTGATTTCATGGAGAATTATAGCTTTCTTAGTGTAATGGAGGGCTAGTTTCTTGAATGCATGGCTAGCTAATCTCACCTAGCTACTACTAGCTCTAGTTGATTGTATTCTTTAATTCTTGCATGATTTCAAGTTTCTTGTAAATTCTAATGGAGTATGTTGTATCCTTTGGTGATTGCTTGTAAGATCTCTAGATGAATTGTGTATCTCTTATAAAGAGCATTTGATTGGATCAAAAGGATGGATTACCATTGATTGTGTCATTTGAGTAGCAAGAACAACTCAAGCACTTCAAGCTAACTTTGTAGTTAAGCTTTGAAGTCCTAAAGAGTTTGATTCTTCTAACCTTTGCATTAAATGAGTACCAAGCCTATATTTCCTCATTGCACACCTAGTAAGAGAACCTAGTATTCAAGAAGAGACTTCTAGCCAACTAACTAAAAGGAACACTAAGTCTTCAAAGAAAGAATACCACACTTGAAACATGCAAGTACTTTTCAATTGTCTATGATTCTTGATGAGACAATATTGCAATCAACAAAAGAGGTAGTATGTTAGCAAGGAGGTTGAGTAATGCTAGCCATGCATCTTTCTAATCAAGAGAGTTTACACATTTCATTCTAGTATTCTTTTCTTTTCTTTACTTCATCACACTTCATTCATTGCACTTCTTTTTCACAATGCACCACCACCAATCCACAACTTCTTGTATATTGTTTTCTCTTGTGTGATTAACAAAGAAGAGTATTGTTTCTTGTCTCACTAGTATCGTGAAAGCTTCTACGCTTGCTCTCCTCGTGGTACGACTCGTTTTAGCTACTTGCTATAACGAAAGATTGAAACAAGGTATAATTCTTACATATTCAAAGTAAACAAGATCAAAGGTGAATTCTAAACCCTAAACCATCTCTTAAATACCTGATTCTTGTACAAATACATCATATACCTTGTGAATTTTTCAATCAATTTTTGGCGCCGTTGCCGGGGAGAGCAACGGTATTTTTACAAGTGAGAAACTAAACAATATATCTTCTCTGTTGCAGGTACAGGTTGAAGATTCAGAAAACTTTGCACAGCAGAATCATATAAGCGGACCTGGGCCTCTGCTCTCGAAAGCAGAGACCAGGATCCCTCCAAAGTGCCGCGTTTCCACGGCAAAAGCCAGGAAAACGCGGCACAGAAGAGTTCACTACTAACCAGTTTTCTGCAGGGCCTGCTGCTTTGCTAAAAACTGCTGCCTATATACCTGAAATCTTGTATTTTTCACCTGATACTTGTTAATCAACAGTAAAAGATTTGGTGATTAATTGATAAAAATTGTTTAGACATATTGCATTATAGGCACGTGTCTTTCAATTTCTTTCAATTTACTGTTGAAGAGCGCGTGGGACAAGGTACGTGAAGCATAGCATATAGACTAGGACTCACTCGTTGTATGATTTAATTCTGCTTTGAGTGAATTTTGGTTGCTTATATCGTACACTTGCACGAATCAACGATAAGGGCAAATCCCATAACAAAGATAAGGTGGGGATTTTATCACCCTTCCTTAGCCCACAAACCATTTTCCCCACGCATTCACTATCCTAAGCTTCTAATTAAAATTGCTAGACGTTGGCCCCTAGGGACATCCGGACTCGCTTAGGAGATTTTCCTAAGGGGGAAAAGTGTTGGAAAGTGACTTCTGTGTAATCGGTGTCTAGGAAAGGGGTTGAGGGCCGAAAGCCCGAAGGAAGGTGGTTACTTAATTAAGGAACGTCTCCGGACGGAAAACCTCCCACCAACTTTACCCTTCCCTGGCCGATTTGCTTATAGTCAGTGTCTGCACCGAACCTCCTGTGGACGATCTATTGTTAGGAGTCGTCTAGGGCAGAAAACCTAGAAGCTAGGATTGATTGTTTTTCTTTTTTCTTGATTGTTATTTTTCATCTTCCGATTGTTTGAAAGGTGCACGTTGGTTGTGTATTTGCATGCGTGAGTGGTATCGAGAACCAATTTCTTCTAGGCTTGTGAGAACTTCTACACTGCCTCACACAACACCACTCGACACAACCATGACGAATAACGTGTCGCTGCAGGACAAGTTCTATCCGATCCGCACATCCATTCCATCCTGCATTCTCCTCCCAAACACGAATGACAATAATTTTGAGTTGAAACCACAGTTTATAAACACTCTTCCACGATTTCACGGATTAGAATCTGAGGATGCTTACATCTTCATACGAGAGTTTGAAGAAGTATGCCTCATGATGAGGATTTCCCAGTTAAGTGAGGATGCTGTGAGACTTAGATTTGTCCCATTTGCACTAAAGGATATTGCGAAGAAGTGGCTGTACAGTCTTCCTGTCAGCTCAATCTCTTCTTGGGATGACTTTGTCAAGGTTTTTCTTAAAAAATTTTATCCCATCCATAAGACAGCCCTCATGCGCAAAAATATCATGCAATTCAAACAAGAGCCCAATGAGCCATTCTGGAAGTACTTTGAGCGCTTTAAGGATTTAGTAGCCCTGTGTCCCCATCATGGTATAGAGAAGTGGCGCCAATGCCAGATTATATATGATGGGCTGGACTATCAGACTAAGACTCTCCTTGAAACCATGTGTCAAGGAGAATTTCTTAAGAAAGATGAAGACCAGGGCTGGGACCTTTTTGAGGCTTTAGCGGAGAAAACTATCCAGTGGGAATCCTGCTCTGAGAAACCCACACCAACAACTTCCAGATCTGGTTTACATTCTATAGGATCCTCAATAGCTGCTGAAGCTAAGATCACTCAGTTGATGAAGAGGATTGAATTGCTGGAATCAAGGGAAAACTCTGTCGTTAGTCAAGTCAACCCTTCCTCAGTAGGTAGCCCACCACGTATGGCTAGCTCTGCACCTATAATTCACCCGGGTTGTACTTTTTGCCATGATCTGAATCATGTGTTGGAAGAGTGTCCTGTGTATTACTCTCAAAATTTCCAGGAGAGTATGAATGCAGCGTATTCCAGACCTTCATACAATCCTTATTCCAAGACCTACAATCCAGGGTGGCGTAACCATCCTAACTTCTCTTGGAGTCAGTCTGGACCTGAGCAGTCGAGACAACCATTTCCACATCAGCAATACCCTGCTCAGGCACATCCACCCACTTACCATCAAAACCCACCAAATTTCAATTCATATCAGAGTCCACCTAGATTCCAACCATTCCAAAATTCTGTGCCATATCAAGCCAATTTTCAACCCCAATATCAACAACAACAACAGCATCCACCACCCAATCCTTCAGATAGAAAAATTTCAGAATTGGAGAAAATGATTGAGACTTTGTCCAAAACACAAGCTGCAATGATGAACAATCAGCAGCAGGACATGAATAAACTGCAAATCCAAATAGGACAGTTGGCTAATTCCTTGACTGAAAGGCAAAAAGGAATGCTGCCTAGCCAACCTGTGCCTAATCCCAGAGCCCATTTTCCTCTACATGAAGTTGAAGACCTAGGCCCGAGCCAAAGCCAATGTCAAGCCATTCACATCCTTAGGTCTGGAAAACATGTAGACAACAAGGTCTCAAATCAGTCTCCAAAATTTGTTCCAAAATCTGTGTCGAATCCATCAACTTCTGTTCCAGTTCAACCTTTGCAAAATATTCCTTCATCAAGTTCACAACCCTCCACGTCTCAATCAAAAGGAAAAGAGAAAGTTGATGAGCAGACTTATAAGCCTATTGCCCCATTCCCGAATAGGCTTACAAATCATAAGAATAATGCTCATATGGAGAAGATCAGAGAGATATTTAATCAAGTGCAAATCAATGTCCCTCTCTTGGATGCTATTCAGCAAGTACCATCCTATGCCAAGTTTTTGAAAGAGATGTGTACTAAGAAAAGGAAGGCAAATGTCCCTAAGAAAGTCTTTTTGGCTTCAAACCTGAGTGAATTGCTTAATGGTCCAATCCCTGTAAAGTACAAGGATCCAGGGAGCCCTACCATCTCTTGTATCATAGGGCAGACCACAGTCAATAGGGCTTTGCTAGACTTGGGAGCTAGCATCAATCTTCTTCCCTTTTCTGTGTACCAACAGCTTGGGTTAGGCAATCTTCGTCCAACCCAAATGACTATTCAACTGGCTGATCGCTCTGTTAAGATTCCCAAAGGGGAAATTACGGATGTATTAATACGGGTGGGGGAATTCATCTACCCCGTTGATTTTGTTGTTCTGGAAACACAACCTGTACAAAACCACAGAGCGCAAACACCTGTCATTCTAGGACGTCCTTTCTTAGCCACAGCGAATGCAATCATTAACTGTCGAAATGGATCGATGCGGCTGACGTTCGGAGATATGACGAAGGAGGTGAATGTCTTCCATCTGGGGAAGCAGCCAAGGGATGTGGAGAGTGACTCATTTGATGTCAACTTGATAGAAGGATTGACAAGCGAACACGTGGAGGAGATGGAGTACGAATCTGAAGAGGAATTCGAGTTAGAAGCTGATGATCTAACTCTTGATCAGATTGTTGGAACAAATGCTGAAAAGAGTACTAATTCCACTTCTATTCTTCCCTTGCACCATGAGCAACCTGTTATAGATCCTATCCCTTCTGCTGAGCTTAAGGTTCTTCCTGGTCATCTCAAGTACAAGTATTTGGATGATAAAGAATCCTTTCCGGTTATCATTGCATCCAATCTTACGGAACAACAAGAAGAGGACTTATTGACTGTGCTAAGGGAGAATAAAGAAGCCATTGGCTGGACGATGGCTGATATTAAGGGAATTAGTCCTACGATTGTCCAACATAGAATTCACTTGATGGAAGAGGCCAAGCCTAAAAGAGACCCACAGCGTCGACTTAATCCAATAATGCAAGAAGCTGTTAGATCGGAAATTCTGAAACTCTTAGACAATGGGATTATCTATCCCATATCCGATAGTCAATGGGTGAGTCCGGTCCACGCTGTGCCTAAGAAAGCTGGCTTTACTGTTGTGGAGAATGAGAATAAGGAATTAATACAAACACGTCTTCCAACGAAGATTCGAGTTTGTATTGATTACAGGAAACTGAATAGTGCCACACGTAAAGACCACTTCCCACTTCCGTTTATCGATCAGATGTTGGAGAGATTGGCGGGACATGAGTATTATTGTTTCCTGGATGGATATTCAGGATATAATCAGATCCCAATTGCTCCCGAGGACCAAGAAAAAACGACCTTCACCTGTCCCTTCGGAACTTTTGCATACCGTAGGATGCCCTTCGGTCTTTGCAATGCTCCAGCAACATTTCAACGTTGCATGTTGAGCTTGTTCTCGGACATGGTGGAGAAATTTTTAGAGATTTTTATGGATGATTTCTCAATATATGGGGATACATTTGAGCAGTGCTTGTACCACCTGAAGATGGTTTTACAACGATGCACGGAAAAGAATTTGACACTTAACTGGGAAAAGTGTCACTTCATGGTTAAGCACGGAATTGTATTGGGACACAAGATATCAAGCGTTGGAATCGAGGTAGACAAGTCCAAGGTGGAGGTTATCACCAAGCTCACTGAACCACAATGTTTAAAAGACATTAGATCTTTCTTAGGGCACGCTGGCTTCTATAGAAGATTCATTCAAGGGTTCAGCAACATTGCGAGACCCTTGACAAATCTCCTAGGAAAAGATGTACCCTATATCTTTGATGAAGAATGTCGAAAGTCATGGAAAGAGCTGAAGGATAGACTTGTCTCTGCGCCGATAATATCTGCACCGGACTGGACCAAGCCATTTGAAATTATGTGCGATGCCTCTGACTTTGCGATAGGCGCTGTTTTAGGACAGCGTATTGAAAACAGGCAGCACGTGATATACTATGCTAGCAGAACGCTTAACGACGCCCAGCTGAATTACACGACCACTGAAAAAGAATTTTTGGCAGTCGTTTTTGCGTTAGAGAAGTTCCGACAATATCTGCTAGGGTCCAGGACCATCATTTTTACTGACCACTCCGCCCTGAGGTACTTAATGCAAAAGAAGGACGCAAAGGCAAGATTGATAAGATGGATCCTTCTTTTGCAAGAGTTTGACTTGGAGATAAAGGATAAAAAGGGCGTTGAGAACGTGGTTGCGGATCATTTGTCAAGGATCCCGAACGCACCCCATGAGAAAGTACCGATTAACGAGAACTTTCCTGACGAGCACATCTTTGTGCTAAGTGGAGAGCCTTGGTATGCTGATATTGTAAATTACCTTGCTACCAGGCAAATTCCTTCCCATTGGTCAGGACAAGAGAAACACCGTTTTCTGAGACAAATGCGGTTCTTCTTTTGGGATGAGCCGTATTTATTTAAATACTGTCCTGATCAAATTATTCGAAGATGCCTTCCGGAGGATGAACATCAGAGTGTCTTGACATTCTGTCACAAGTTAGCTTGCGGTGGACACTTTGGTCCACGAAAAACTGCGGAAAAAGTGCTCCAGAGTGGATTCTACTGGCCCACTCTCTTTAAGGATGCCTTTACCTTTTGCAAGCTTTGTGATAGATGTCAGATGACGGGTCGGATTACACAAAGGAACATGATGCCCCTCACACCCATCTTGGAAGTCGAAATTTTCGACCTCTGGGGCATCGATTTTATGGGACCCTTTCCTCTGTCCTACGGAAACCAATACATCTTGGTAGCCGTAGATTATGTTTCTAAGTGGGCCGAAGCGATTCCTACAAGGACTAATGACAACCAAGTTGTCATTAAATTTTTAAGAGAGTACATCATTTCACGCTTCGGAGCCCCCCGTGCGATACTGAGCGACAATGGAAGTCATTTCTGCAATAGGGCTTTTGAAGCCTTGATGCGGAAATATTCTATCACTCATAAATTGTCCACGGCTTATCATCCTCAGACCAATGGGCAAGTTGAGGTCACAAACAGACAGATAAAACTCATTCTGGAGAAGACTGTAGGACAGAATCGTAAGGATTGGTCCGTCAAACTGACTGATGCCTTATGGGCATACAGGACCGCTTACAAGACTGTCCTCGGTATGTCTCCGTACCGAGTTATATTTGGAAAAGCATGTCACTTGCCCGTTGAGTTAGAACACCGTGCACTATGGGCTTTAAAGCAACTGAATCTTGACTTGGACAAAGCCGGTGTTCTCAGGAAGCTGCAATTATCCGAGCTGGAAGAGTTACGAAACGAGGTATATGATAATGCTCGGATCACAAAGCACAGGACCAAGCTGTTTCATGACAAAGCCATTCATAGAAAGATTTTTGCTGTCGGTCAACAGGTTCTGTTATACAATTCTCGACTCCACCTTTTCCCTGGTAAGCTACGTACCAGGTGGTCAGGACCTTTTATTGTGCAGACTGTCTTTTCTCACGGAGCAGTCGAGATTCTTGATCCATCCAATGGCAATAAATTCACTGTAAACGGACAACGTTTAAAGCCATTTTTCACCACAGAATCATTGTCACACGACATTCACGAGTTGGGTCTTTACGACCCAATTTATTTGTGACCTTTCCATTTGTATATTTTCCCATACATTTTTCATGAAAATCATTTGGGGACCTCTTTTGTAAATATTTTTCTTTTGCATTTTTTGTAAATAAAATTTTTTTTGGGATTTTTGTACATGAAAAGAATTTCAAACCCTAGGATTCTCTTTCCTCCCTAGGATTCCTTTCATATTCAAAAGTTTTGACCAAGGGTTGTAATTCAAGATTTGACCTAGGGGTAATTTTGTATATCCCACTTTTTACCTACCCTATTTAAACATCTCCTCCTCATTTCATCCTTCCTCACCCGAGAAAGTGATTTCAGATCTGAGAGCTTCTTCCCAAACCCAACTTCCTCCAGAAAGCTGATCCCAAAATCCCCTACTTTGCCGCGCCCTGCCGCCCTTACGCGGCAATTCTGTCAGATCAGGCGCGCTGGAAAGCCCCATTCTGATCATCTTCATCTGCTGGTGGTAGATCCAAAGAGAGTTTTCCCGAGACCATCTCTGTGCCTTCTGTGCTACTCTGTTGGGTTTCCCCCAAGATCTCCGGGGGTGGTTTGCAATTTCTTATTTCAAATCCTTTACTTCATTGTCTTGTACAATTATGGCACCAAATTTGTATGTTGAAAGGGATTTTTCTGCAATTTTTAATGACAATGGGGGATATGGGCATATTTTCGTGGATCGCATCCGCGCATGGAACTGGTACAATTTGGTATTTGATCATCATGAGCACGAAGCCTTTTATTGTCCGGATCTAGTAAACACATTTTACACTTCTATAGATTATGCTTCTGTGAGTCATGATCCATATCAATTTGTCTCTCGTATGCCATTCGGTGACATTTGGGTCACACTTCCACTACTTGAACATATCACTCATGTCCCCTTAATTCAACAAACGTGCGAACCCTTGCCTTTAATTGATTATTTAACCATCATGGGTGCACGCTGTACTGTCCAGGATAGGGGGCTCAAAGCCCAGTCTACATTCAGGAACATTCACTGCGTTGGACGTTGGATCCAACGAAATATTCTTGGGCTCGATCACACTTCAACCTTTAACAGGCCTGTGCTTCAGATTATTCATGATCTGATGACACAGCACCACACGGTCTGTTTAAACCGAACTATCTTCCATGCTATTATTGAACACTCCTCTCGCACTCGGGGTGCTAAATTTTCTCATTCTGTATTAATTACCCGTCTGTGTCGACATTTCATGTCTAACGCTATTTTCTCGACATTTACCCGAGTGACGATTATGACAGAGAGACCCACAAGTGCCTACAATAGTTGTTTGCAGGCACTCTGGACACCTAGTGTCATGCCTGAGAATGTACCTGTGGAGTCTTCTTCAGAGGAAAGTCTAGAGGTGGAAGATGAGCCCCAATTCTGGAGGCAGGAGCCCCCAACGGAACACACAGCCTTCATGTCTACTATTTGGAAAGGCATGAAGAAGATTTTTCGGGGACAAGTTAGGCTCAGGAAGAAAGTGGAGGAGGAATCATCTAGGATATCCTCTCGTTTGGATGGGATCGAGGCTAGGCTGAGGAGGACACAATCTGCTGGACCCAGTACCACTGCGGGTCCAAAGAGGACGAGGGAGTGACTTGTTACCTTTACCTATTTCATGCATTATTTCATCTTGCATACATTGAGGACAATGCATGAGATAGGTATGGGGGGGTAGATATACTAACATAGGATTTTTCTTTCTTTTAGGTTTTTTCTTTTATTTTTAGGATTTTTACTTTCTTTTAAGGTTTTCCTTTTAGATTTTATATTTCTTTTTAGATTTTTCCACTTTATTTTTAGATTTTACTTTTCTTTTAGAAAAAAAAAAAATAAAAAATAAAAATAAAAAAAAATAATATAAAAAAAAAAAAAAGAAGAAATTCTTTGATCCATGTTTAAAGAATCTAATTTGAAATTTAGGGATTAAGGAAGCTCTTAACTAAGATTTCTAATTATAAGTTGAAAAGAAGAGTTTTGTTAGATTTTTAGGTTAAGTAATAAAGGATTAGAAAAAATTACTTGATTTCAATTCTTTCTTTAGATATGAACATTGAACATATTGAAGGAATAATCAAAGACTTAGTGACTTTATTTGCATATATATATAATAAAAAAAAAAAAAAAAAAAAAATTTTGTATGTAAATAAGATAAATAAAAAAATTAAAAAAAAAAAAAGAAAAAAAAAAGAAAAAAAAGAAAAAAAAAAAATCACCGATTAAGCTGGTTGGCCGTGCCTCAGGAAGCATTGCTGGTCACGCCTAAAGGTGAGAATAAATACTTAGCCACTGATTAAGCTGGTTAGTCGTGCCTCAGGAAGCATTACCGATCACGCCTAAAAGTGGTTAAGTCCTTAGATTCCTAAGTGACCTAGTTTACTCGAGTCTTCGAACCCGAGGGATGTATTCTCATCTGGTGCCCTAAGACCGTCTGGTCTGGGAGTCATCGGTAAGAAGCTCGCTACATGGGTAGACTAGGAAACTAAGGATGATAAGGGAATGTAAATAAACATTGTATATACACATTTATATAAAAAAAAAAAAAAAAAATGTTATACATATAAGTAAATAAATGAACTTAGTCTGAGAGAGATCCTTCATATTTATAGATGTAAATATCCTAAGATTGATGCAGAATCAGGTTTTTTATCTTTTCCCGAAAATCTTAACCTAAAATGAAAACAATACTCTAATTAGATACTTATAAGAGGAATGAAAAGTTTTGAGTAACCTGAAACCTATAGGTCAAATTAAAATCTTTAAAGCATGGATCAAAAATTTCACTAACCCCTTTTATTTTCTTTTTGGATTTTGTGGGTGTAATCCGCTGAAAACCCTCAGGAGACAACACTCCTCCTCTAGGGTAACCTAGAGGTTTAACGGCTTGTTGCACGTGCTCAGTGCAATCGTGTCACCTACGAAAGTGGTGTAATAATTAGTTAGGATTTTTCTTTCTTTTTCTTTTATTTTTGCTCGAGGACGAGCAAAAGCTAGGTATGGGGGTGTGATTATACCATATATTTGCATTTTATACCGCCTTTATACCTTGCATATTGCATATTAAATATGATTTTTAACCCATGTTTTCTCTAATTTTGCAGATCTCCACTTTAAAGAGGAAAAGTAATTAACCACCTTAATTAGTGATAATTAAGGGGGTTAATTAAAAATTAGCCAAAGAATCAAATCAGATCTCACCAAGATCTGAGCGCCAACTGCAAGATCCAACCAGTCCACGTGGCCAACAACTTAACCACCAGATCCCACCAGAAAGATCCGAGCCAACGGCCCAGATCTGGCGGCAATCTGGCGGCAATCCGCGGCAATCCGAGGGCCGTTGGGCCTCGGATTTCGTGCCAACGGTTAGGATCTGATGAGATTCTCAACTTTGCCTATAAATACCTGATCAGAGATCTGTGCGAGCTACAGTGAAGAGAGAGGGAAAATTTGGATTAGTTGTAATTTTTGTTTTAGGATTCTAGTTCTTCTCTCCTTCCTCCTTGATCTCTAGCTAAATTGAGAGAGAGTTCTTCACTTGAGAGATTGTAATCAAGACTTGTGACAACCTTGAAGCAAAGATTCAATGGAGTTCTCATCTTCTTTTTACTAGAATTGAGTATGCTTTCTCTTCTTATGCTTTTAATTCTTGCATTCAATTTCTAATTCTAGTTTAATTCTAGTTGAGTTGTTTAGATCTTTGATTTCATGGAGAATTATAGCTTTCTTAGTGTAATGGAGGGCTAGTTTCTTGAATGCATGGCTAGCTAATCTCACCTAGCTACTACTAGCTCTAGTTGATTGTATTCTTTAATTCTTGCATGATTTCAAGTTTCTTGTAAATTCTAATGGAGTATGTTGTATCCTTTGGTGATTGCTTGTAAGATCTCTAGATGAATTGTGTATCTCTTATAAAGAGCATTTGATTGGATCAAAAGGATGGATTACCATTGATTGTGTCATTTGAGTAGCAAGAACAACTCAAGCACTTCAAGCTAACTTTGTAGTTAAGCTTTGAAGTCCTAAAGAGTTTGATTCTTCTAACCTTTGCATTAAATGAGTACCAAGCCTATATTTCCTCATTGCACACCTAGTAAGAGAACCTAGTATTCAAGAAGAGACTTCTAGCCAACTAACTAAAAGGAACACTAAGTCTTCAAAGAAAGAATACCACACTTGAAACATGCAAGTACTTTTCAATTGTCTATGATTCTTGATGAGACAATATTGCAATCAACAAAAGAGGTAGTATGTTAGCAAGGAGGTTGAGTAATGCTAGCCATGCATCTTTCTAATCAAGAGAGTTTACACATTTCATTCTAGTATTCTTTTCTTTTCTTTACTTCATCACACTTCATTCATTGCACTTCTTTTTCACAATGCACCACCACCAATCCACAACTTCTTGTATATTGTTTTCTCTTGTGTGATTAACAAAGAAGAGTATTGTTTCTTGTCTCACTAGTATCGTGAAAGCTTCTACGCTTGCTCTCCTCGTGGTACGACTCGTTTTAGCTACTTGCTATAACGAAAGATTGAAACAAGGTATAATTCTTACATATTCAAAGTAAACAAGATCAAAGGTGAATTCTAAACCCTAAACCATCTCTTAAATACCTGATTCTTGTACAAATACATCATATACCTTGTGAATTTTTCAATCAACCACCACCTTGAGGTAACTTCTGACCTCCCTTCTTCTTTTTCATGCATACATGCATACTTTCATACATTGAGGACAATGCATGAAATAAGTGTGGGGCGAGGCTTTACTAACATACTAACATAGTTAGAAACTAACAAAAATTTGCTTAAAAAAAATTATAAAAAGGACAATATTTTGACTTATCTTTTGAAAGAAATCTAAGTTAGTCTTAAGAATTAGGAAAATCATGATTAGGATTTCTAAAAACTGGGTCAAAATAAATAAATTGTTGAATTTTTAGGTATAGGAGGAGAAATTGAATAAGTAGTTAGTCTTAATTTTTACCTTAATGAAATATGCATACCTAATGCATATCTAGGATTCTAAGACAAAGACCCTTGTGTCTCATATAAAAAAAAATCACTAATTAAGCTGGATACATGTGCCTCAAGAAGCATAAGTATTCACGCCTAAAGGTGAGTTTATAAATAAACGTCCTTAGTTTTGTGGCTTAGTTCACTCGAATTTGAGTCCGTGGGGTGTTTTCTCACATGGTGCCCTAAAGCCGACCGGTTTGGGAATCATCGACTTTAAGTTCGCTACATGGGTAGATTAGAAAGCCTAAGAAAATTAAGAAATATTATATATGTATTAACACATCTAATAGTCAATTAGTTAGGTATGAGGGCCTCAAGAAGCCTTGATACTTACACGAAAGGAAATTAGATGAGTTATACATATTAAAAATAATAATAATAATAATAAAGAGGCATGAGAGTCCAAGTTAAGGAATTCCTAGTAAAAATTCATAAGGATGCATATGATTTTTGGTAACAAAAAAGACTATACAAAAATTCAATTTTGATCCTTACTTAAAATGGATAACAATTTACTTTATAAAGACTAAGTTTAAGAATGAATAAAAATGATGATCCTAAAAACTTATAGATTACTTAGTCTTTTCAAAAGTATTTCAAATATTTTCCTTTTTATGGATTTTGTGGGTGTAATCCGCTGAAAACCCTCACGAGATAACACTCGTCCTTTAGGGTAACCTAGAGGTTTAACGGCTTGTTGCACATGCTAAGTGCAACCGTGATTCCTACAAAAGTGAGTTAGGATAGATTAATTTTTATTTTCTTTTTGATTTTTACTCGAGGACGAGCAAAAAGATAAGTGTGGGTGTGTGATAGGTAGTAAAAAGTGCATATTTTTCAATACATTTACTATCACATTTTCATATTTATTCCTATAATTCTGTACATTTACTAATATTTTATTATTTATTGTGTGCAGGCCTTGAGAAATAAAAATAAAAGAATAAAGCCTTAAAAGAAACCCAAAAGCCCATGTTTAAAGCCCATTGCAAAAGTTACAATTATCAAATATCAAAATTGCAATTACTAAGGGCAATAGTTGCAAATACTAAAAGAAGAGGGAAGGATAGACTTCTATTCAACCTAAATACTTGCAGGATGAGGATAAAAGCCAAAGAAGGAGAGTTCAAGATCACAAATTCGTTGATAAAAGATTTGGATTTAGGGTAACTTGCTTCCCAAGTTATCCCGAAATCCCAAAAATAAAGAGTCAGGATACATCTTCCAGAAGGTAAACCCAGATGGACAGACCAGAGGAGGCCACGCGCGAAAGCGCGTGGCCAGCCGACACAACTTGGCCAAGCCGCGTTTCCGCGGCAGTTTGGATGAGCCATGGCAACGGTTTTCGTGGAGGAGTCGTATTGGGACTCTACCTCCTTCTGCACCTATAAATACCCCTGCAGAGCAACCGAAAAGGGCGTCCAGCGAAGTACAGGGCCAAATCTAGGGTTTTTAGGCTAGTTAGGTTTTTATTTTCTTTTTGTAACTTTTATTTTTTTATGTAAATAAGAGAGAGGCGTATGTTGAGAGTGACACCGATGTACCATCCTCTTTTCTTCCATTGATTCAAGCAATAAAGGTAAATATTTTCCTTATGTTCATTATTTTACTTTCCTTTTCTTTCTCTTTTCCTTTTCTACTTTACGTCTGTTGGTTTTTGATGAGACTGCAAGTGATTTCCGAAGCACAAGTATAACAAGTCTTTGTGAGTGCCAACGATACTTCATGGAGATGTTCTCCTCCTCAAGGTCCGTATCACTTCATTCTTGCCCAGCTTGATGATATAATGCGAATAGGGGACTGAGCTCGATCCTATGACTTATGCGTTGAACGCCTCCGAAGCAAGGTAGAACATGTAAGGTTTTCAGGTAACTCATCAACCAAACTAAGGTAAGTATTTCTTTTTCTTTCTTTTCTTTTATTTTTGTAGATTAAATCACCAACACTTCATCTCTTTCTTTCCCAACTCATTGTAAATACCGCTTTTGTAAATACCGCTTTCTTTCTAACCTAACTTTAACTACTATTTTCTTATTTTCCTTTTAATAACTAAAAAAAAAGAATTTTTTAGAGAACTTACTAAACCAGCTTCCATCGCTAGTCGTCCCTGAGGATCACGACCCGCATAGCCATTGCTATAGCGGATTAGAATTGAGCACTCTGCACTATTGTTTTAAATTCTGAAATTCTATAATTTGTTTGCAGGAAAATCTTAATCAGTTGTTTAATGGGATGCCGAACCGGAGCATGATCTCTTGGATTGTGATGAATGGATATCTTAGGGAGGGGAAATAAGGAGACACTCTAGCCTTGTTCGGAGAGGTGTAGGCATTGGGGGTTAGAATAGACCACAACGCTCACAACATTGTTATCGATTTGTGCTAGGCTCAGTGCCCCCGACCAAGGCCAATGGATTCACGCTTACATCGACAGACACAGGCTTAAGGCCGATTCCCCTCTTCACACGGCCTTGGTTTATATATATATATATATATATATATATATATATATATATATATATATATATATATATATATGAGAAAAATGTATATCAGCCGATGGCTGAGAGACTCTCTCAGCCTGCGGTGACGTGGCTCAATATTTGCCACCCCACTAAATTGTGCCCCGCTTATAGGAATAAGTTAAATTACTAAATACCCCTTGGTAAAAGGTACTCGCGCCGTTATTGTTTATTATTATTTCCCCCCAATTTTTACCGCTTGTTGTCAGATTTAGGTTATTGTTTATTATTATTTCCCCCTTTTTACCGCTTTTATAAGATTTAGATTATTGTTTATTATTATTTTTTCCCATATTTCTTTACTGCTCTTTGTCAGATTTAGGTTCTCCTTTTCTAGCCTGCCATAAAGTTTTCTCTGAAAATATCGATTTTCAGAGCAGATTTTTCTCCTTTTTTTATTTAATGTCGACGTCGGAGCAGTCTACTTCCCCTGCCAATTCTGGTCGCAGTCGTAAGCGATCTCTATCTCCCGATCTAAATATGGAGAATATATCATCTGGTTCAATTTCTTTCAGAATATTGAAAGTATTGAAGGGTTGACATCTTTGCATGCTGATCAACATGTTTTTATTGTGTCAATTTTTTCCGCAATTTCTTAAATATAGAAGCTTTTTTTTGTAGCGTATATGGTACTATGACCTATATTTCGTTTTACATAACAGAATAATCACTTGTTCTAGAGTTTAAGAACTGCGACCACAGTCGCAGTTTGATTTTAAAATAATCTCCGACTGTGAAAGCTATTTTATAACTGCGACCTAAGTCGCATTCCTTGTTGTTATAATTCTTACACGTTTCTATGTCAATTATATCCAGTTTATACACTAAATCTTAAGAATGCGACTTAAGGTCGCAGTATATATTCATTAGAGAGTTGCACAATTATTATTCAGTTTTTTAAAAAATCTGCTCATACGGAAAACTGCGACTACGATCACAGTCTTTAGTAAGAAGTGTAAGATCACCTAGAGGGGGGGTGAATAGGTGATGGCTAATCTAAAGGTCTCTTATGAACAATTAATGCGGAATTAAAACTAAGATGACCAAATAGAACTTCTTTTAATTAAACACTTATGTATAACTCAAGAGTGTTGCCGAATTCCCCTTGCAAGGCTCTGGACAAGCTCCTCTAGATTGCCCTTGAATGGGTTGAGGTGCCGCGTTGGCTCTCTTGGTTGAATACTAGTGTTAACAACAATCCCAAGCAAGTATGTATATCAATTAAGCACAAGGGTATATCAAGCATGTAAAGTAAAGACAATGAAAGTAATGCAAGATATAAAAGAGACAAAGAGAGAGAGGGATAGAGTAAGCAATCGCAAACACAAAGGGTTTGTTTCGAGGTTCGAGCACACTTGCTCTACATCCCCGCCTTCGACACACGAAGGATTTCCACTATGCAAGATCCCACCGGATCTCTCCTCGGTGCCGTACACCTACAAACCCTCGGACTCCCAAGTCCCGTACACACGCAAGTCCACCGACTCGCCGAGGCCGTACCTCTACCACCAAGAGTTCACAACCGAACTCCAACCACAACGAGCACACTTGCCCGCTTCCTCAAAGTACAAAGAAAAATCTCTTTGATGATCACAACACTTGATCACCTAAAGAGCACTCTCACTACAACACACCTATAGGAATATCTAGCAATGGAAAGCTCAAGTGTGGTGTGAGAAAAGCAAGGAAAGACTATGGTGAAAAACTCAAAGAATCACTTAACACTCTCTTGATAAAAACTCTTCCTTTTGATTGGAAGTATTTGCACTAAAATCTTATGGAGAAACTCTTCTAAAAGTATCAGAAAATCTGCTCAAGAAGTCTCAAAAATCTTCTACATAAAACAAGTGACAAGACCCCTTTTATAGGGCTGCCAGAAAATAGAGCCGTTGGGCTCCTGTCAGTGCTGTCGGTCGACCGGCCAACGGTCATTTTTCTGACCGTTGCAGCCACCGGTCGACTGGTGAGTCGACCGCTCTTCTGGAATGAACTGTCGGTCGACCGATCCGGTCGACTGGCATTTTCCAGAGAGCAACAGGTTTGGGTCGGTCGAGTCCCGGTCGAGTCCCGGTCGACTGATACGCACATGCACAAAAACTGTGCATGTCGGTCGAGTGCCGGTCGACTGCCGGTCGACCGGTCACTGAGAAATTCTGAAAAATCAGAACTTCCAGGACCTGGAAAATTATGGAATTGGTTTTGGTTCTTGGATAAAATGTTTTGGTCTAGAAAGATCATAGAGTATGAGCATGTGTCATACTACTATTAAGGTAAAATACTTGGTAAAAATTCTTTTGATAAAAACCTAATTTTCCATGAAATGTTTTTCCAAACCTTGTTTTCTTAAATCTTTATCAAATACAAAAACAAGATATTTTGAATTCATTTTTAAAGCATAGTGTGTATGGATATGATCCACTACACAATCATAAGAAATATCTATGTTTTTGACATAAAGCACTAATCATGATTTTGGTTTAAAGATATGAACTATGAAATACCAAAATCCAAGATAAATATTTTGTCTCAAAGAAAATCTTTGTTCTAAATAAAAATATTTTTCTAAAAACAAAATCTTTTATGAAATCAATTAAATCAAGAGTTCTATCAAGAGTGTGTGTGTGTGATATAACTTGAGCAATCCACCAACTATCTATCCTTTACATTTTTACTAAAACAAACATACAAATTCTATACCTAGACCCAAGTCTTCAACTTCTTGAAGTCTTCACTTGAAGCTTCACATCATCTTGACTTGGTCCAAGCTTGATCCAAAGCTCCTTGGATCACAACATGCAAGCTCCAAATCTTGATCTTTTAACCTTTGTTGAGCTTTGCACCTACTAAGATCTTGATCATGAAATCTGTCACTAATTAGCACAAGATCATTAGTAAATATAACTTCATGAGTTGATCATCATCAAAACTAGGGCGATAGGCCTTTGGGCCAACAATCTCCCCCTTTTTGATGATGACAAAACTCATGAAATTATATATGCATGGATTAAAGTAAAGCTTCAAAGAAGCTCCCCCTTAACTCATGCATACCAAATAAATAAAAGATATGGCAATAAAAGCACATGAATATGTATGCAATGTAGGAGATGCAATCATATAGATCAAATCATAAATCAAATCTTTGCTCCTAATTGCAAGACAACATATATGCATAAATACAAATCTTACTCCCCCTTAAGTAAGGAACCAAATACTTCTCCCCCTTAAGTAAGGAAATCATGAAATCATGCATATAAAATCACAAATTCTTCTCCCCCTTTTTGTCAATCATCAACAAAGGGTTCAAAGAAAAATACATCAAACAAATTTTTCTCCCCCTTTTTGTCAAAAACAAAGAAATCAAGGAGGGTAAAATACAAATCAATCAATAAAATTTATATGCGATATAAATTCATGAAGAGGAAGACGTTAAGTTAGCTTCCCGACACATATACATTACATGAAAGAGGGATGACAAGCCCTAATTCACATAACGTATAATATGTCATGCATAAGAGGAGATGTGAAGCTCCCCCTACACACGTATATCATATAAAAAAAAGAGTTGTCAAGCTCCTCAATTTATAATATACTCAACATGAATCTATATGTAGAAGAGATGTTAAGCTCTCCTTGCATATAGACAATACAAATCAAAAATTTTGAATTTTTCTTTATCAAAACAAAATTTTAACTTTTTCTTAGTAACAACAAATTTTGATATATCAATTGTAAAATAATCAAATTTTGAATTTTTGATACCAATTTCAAAACACAATGCATAAGCTTATTATGAAATACCAATTTGAAATCTAATTAAGCTTAGCATCAACAATCTTTGTGCTTTAAAAGATACTAATTGTAAAACAAGCACACAACAATTCATATATGTGTATGAAAAGAGTATACCAATTGAAGTGGATACATACATATATGAAAAGCAAAATATGAGTATATACAACAAGAGTCAAATTGATACCAATTGAAAAGTAAGCATAAGTGTATACATCATATAATCTACCATATGAAGAATTCGAACTAGTTAAATGAACTTGTTTTAAGAACTAGTACGAGATCCTTCCATCAAGGAATAAGTTAAAAAGTTTTTCATGAAAGATCAATGAAACACAAGGCACTAAAAAGCACTCTATCCATAAAGTCCATATCAAAAAGAAGTGAGTGTGATAGTGTTATGTGAAACATGGTATCATGAAAATTAGCAATAAAACTCAATATTCCTTAAAATCATAAATTTTGAAAATACGAAAATCATCACAAATTTTAATATATGAAAATCATCAAAATTCTATTTCATAGCATATGTATGTTTTGACAAGACATTAAGTATACATACATATCCCCAAAATACAATTGAGTCCTTATAAATAGATTTGCATGAAAAGCAAATGACTCAAGAGGTATCCATGTATATCTTAATGTTTTGGCAAAAGAAACTTATACATGAAATGAAATCACATGATCATAACATAAATCCAAATGGGAATACAAGTTTAAGAATGTAATGATCATCAACATAAGACTATACTAGTACATCTAATAGGCACAAATAAGCATTCAACCCAATCATATATAGATTTATTTGTGGTCCATAAGGTGTACAAGTATAAATCCAAGTGTTGACAAATACTAACATCTAAACTAATATTCAATACAATGAAGCATCAAAATTTTGAAATCACAAAAGAATTTATCCATAAAAATAGGATCATGTGCAATACTTGAAGAATAGATAACTAGTTTAAATGAATTTTTGACAAACTAGTTAAAGATCCTTCATAAATAAAAAATCATATGTTTTTCATGAATAATACTAAATACATAAAAGTTCAAGCACTCATATTCCATAAAGCTCAACATATATATTTTCTTAAAGATAGAGTGTTCAAAGGTTATGTAAGTAGTATCTACATGAAATTAGTTATTGAAGCTCAAATCAAATATGACTAATCAAAATTTTTATCAACCAACACATAAAAATCATTTTTATCAAAACAAATCATCTTAAAAAATAATCTACATGGTATATGTATGAATTATACAAATCTAGCAATATACATACATATCCCAAATATTAAAAGAGTCTATTAAATGTTTGCATGAAGGCAAGAGACTCACGGGTATACATGTATATTTATTAGATTTGAATTAAACATGCATATACATGAAGTAAATCACACAAAAAAATTGGCAAAAACATGTATAAAAGAGAATCATCAAAACTAGATTATACACATGCATAGGGTGGATACAAGTGAGCATGAAGTTCAATCATATATGAGTCAATTGTAATTCACTATGTGTACATGTATAAATGCAAGTTTGAAATATTCTACATCTAAGCATGTAAATACCACATGAAGCACAAATCAAACAAAATCATGAACATGCTATGAATGTATGAAATAAGTAAAAGCATGTATATAAAAATAGGAGTTAAGAAATTGTTACCAACTTCAAAGCTCCAAGCATGGTGATCTTTTCCACCATAATTCCCTTGATAGCAATGCATCTACAAGAGTGTCCATCATATCCATTGCATTCGCTACCAAGGCACCAATCCTCTCACGTTTTGTGAGAGCCCTCACCTACATCAAAATCAAAAGGTGGGGGTTTTGGTACCCATGTTTTCTTGGGTCCTTTGGGGTTAGCATTGTTGTAAGGAACCCAAAATTTATTATATTTAGCAAAATATAGATATGGTTTCTTATCAAAACAATATTTTGCTAGATGGCCTTTGCGGCCACAATATGTACAAATGTACACCTTAGCATGATGCTTATGAGTGTGATTGTGATCGTGTTGTGCATCATAAGCATGAGCATGATGTGTATGTGCATGAGCATGTGGAGTTTGTTTCTTGGGAAACATGGACTCCAATCTAGTATGTTTAAATGCACAAGAGTTCAAAGTTGAACTCAAATTATTCATTTTATTTTTCAAGTTCTTAATCTCATTAGTAGTGGCATGAAAAGCATGATGAGATGAAGAATCATTTTTCTTTTTCTTCTTAGTAACAAAATCTTTTTCTTTTTCAATAAATTTTCTTTTCAAAGTAATATTTTCTTGAAAGATATTTTCTTTTTGTTTTTCCACCAAGTCAATCTTTTCTTTCAAAGTATTGTTTCCTTCACACAAAATACTCAATTTAGAAAATAAGGAAACATTCTCATTTTTCAAATTTTCTTTTTCTTTTTCTAAACATGCAAGTTTATTTTTCAAGGAATCATTTTCTACATGCATGCAATCAAATTTCTTTTTCAAAATATTGTTATCTTTTTCTAAGCATGCAATGTTATCTCTAAAAGAGTCATGTTCTACATGCATGCAAGCAATTTCCTTTTTCAAGTTTTTATTATTTCTTTTAAGCATGTCATATTTTTCAAGTATAAGATGACAAAAGGTAGTGAGCTCATCATATGACATGTCCTCATCATCGGATTCGGAATTTACCTCAAGGGGGTTATCCCCTTGGACCATGTAGCACTTGTTGGAGGTGTCGCTTCCAACATCCGAATCGCTCCCCGCATAGTATTGTTCATTTTCGCCAAGGGAGATGAGGGTGTTCCATACTACAAAAGCCATATCAATATTAGCAACCCTACATAAATAATCATCATTTAGGGTGCTCTTTAAAGCATGTAGGGCTTTTGTATTAGCCTCAAGATTCTTACCATCTATACAATAAGCATTATTAGTAGTGGCAAGATATACATTATAACCTAGGGCTTTGAGGAATAATGACATCTTAACTTTCCAAATGTGGATGTTAAGAATATCAAAGGTGGGTGGTGACATAAAGTCCATGGTGTGTGTACAAAATATTGTGATTAGCCTAAAGGAGGATCTTTAACTCTAGGTTGTTAGACCTAATATCAAGAGCACTTGGCTCTGATACCAATTGTAAGATCACCTAGAGGGGGGGTGAATAGGTGATGGCTAATCTAAAGGTCTCTTATGAACAATTAATGCGGAATTAAAACTAAGATGACCAAATAGAACTTCTTTTAATTAAACACTTATGTATAACTCAAGAGTGTTGCCGAATTCCCCTTGCAAGGCTCTGGACAAGCTCCTCTAGATTCCCTTGAATGGGTTGAGGTGCCGCGTTGGCTCTCTTGGTTGAATACTAGTGTTAACAACAATCCCAAGCAAGTATGTATATCAATTAAGCACAAGGGTATATCAAGCATGTAAAGTAAAGACAATGAAAGTAATGCAAGATATAAAAGAGACAAAGAGAGAGAGGGATAGAGTAAGCAATCGCAAACACAAAGGGTTTGTTTCGAGGTTCGAGCACACTTGCTCTACATCCCCGCCTTCGACACACGAAGGATTTCCACTATGCAAGATCCCACCGGATCTCTCCTCGGTGCCGTACACCTACAAACCCTCGGACTCCCAAGTCCCGTACACACGCAAGTCCACCGACTCGCCGAGGCCGTACCTCTACCACCAAGAGTTCACAACCGAACTCCAACCACAACGAGCACACTTGCCCGCTTCCTCAAAGTACAAAGAAAAATCTCTTTGATGATCACAACACTTGATCACCTAAAGAGCACTCTCACTACAACACACCTATAGGAATATCTAGCAATGGAAAGCTCAAGTGTGGTGTGAGAAAAGCAAGGAAAGACTATGGTGAAAAACTCAAAGAATCACTTAACACTCTCTTGATAAAAACTCTTCCTTTTGATTGGAAGTATTTGCACTAAAATCTTATGGAGAAACTCTTCTAAAAGTATCAGAAAATCTGCTCAAGAAGTCTCAAAAATCTTCTACATAAAACAAGTGACAAGACCCCTTTTATAGGGCTGCCAGAAAATAGAGCCGTTGGGCTCCTGTCAGTGCTGTCGGTCGACCGCCGGTCGACCGGCCAACGGTCATTTTTCTGACCGTTGCAGCCACCGGTCGACTGGTGAGTCGACCGCTCTTCTGGAATGAACTGTCGGTCGACCGATCCGGTCGACTGGCATTTTCCAGAGAGCAACAGGTTTGGGTCGGTCGAGTCCCGGTCGAGTCCCGGTCGACTGATACGCACATGCACAAAAACTGTGCATGTCGGTCGAGTGCCGGTCGACTGCCGGTCGACCGGTCACTGAGAAATTCTGAAAAATCAGAACTTCCAGGACCTGAAAAATTATGGAATTGGTTTTGGGTCTTGGATAAAATGTTTTGGTCTAGAAAGATCATAGAGTATGAGCATGTGTCATACTACTATTAAGGTAAAATACTTGGTAAAAATTCTTTTGATAAAAACCTAATTTTCCATGAAATGTTTTTCCAAACCTTGTTTTTCTTAAATCTTTATCAAATACAAAAACAAGATATTTTGAATTCATTTTTAAAGCATAGTGTGTATGGATATGATCCACTACACAATCATAAGAAATATCTATGTTTTTGACATAAAGCACTAATCATGATTTTGGTTTAAAGATATGAACTATGAAATACCAAAATCCAAGATAAATATTTTGTCTCAAAGAAAATCTTTGTTCTAAATAAAAATATTTTTCTAAAAACAAAATCTTTATGAAATCAATTAAATCAAGAGTTCTATCAAGAGTGTGTGTGTGTGATATAACTTGAGCAATCCACCAACTATCTATCCTTTACATTTTTACTAAAACAAACATACAAATTCTATACCTAGACCCAAGTCTTCAACTTCTTGAAGTCTTCACTTGAAGCTTCACATCATCTTGACTTGGTCCAAGCTTGATCCAAAGCTCCTTGGATCACAACATGCAAGCTCCAAATCTTGATCTTTTAACCTTTGTTGAGCTTTGCACCTACTAAGATCTTGATCATGAAATCTGTCACTAATTAGCACAAGATCATTAGTAAATATAACTTCATGAGTTGATCATCATCAAAACTAGGGCGATAGGCCTTTGGGCCAACAAGAAGTTTTATAGATTTTATTACATCTGCGACCTTGATCGCAGTTTTAGTAATTAAAGTTTAGACGTGTGATATTTAAAAAAAATATTTATATTTATGTAGTTCGTCAATTTGTTTTGTAGGATCTGAATCCACATGGAGAAATGTCTGGAAGCTCAAATATTTTTTTAGGGAAACAGTTTTTCACGGATGTGGAAGCATACAATTTCTTCAATTCTTATGCAAGAAACAAAGGTTTTGGCGTGAGAAGAAAAGGAATAGATAAGTACAGAGGCCTCCTCATGAAGTTATTTGCAGAAAATTTTGTTGCAACAAGGAAGTTGTGAAGAAGTTGTGTGACAAATGACAAGAGAGGCTTACAGTGCACTGTCGAATTGACACTAGAGTAGCGTGTCCTGCTTAGATGCATGTTCGTCTTCATTTTTTATTTGATAGAAGATATTGGGTTGTCACTAAATTTGTTGATTCTCATTCACATGAATTGTCAAGCCCGGATAAGGTACATCACCATTACTCTCACTAGACTCATCGATCGAAGATTAGCAGAAGCATTATGAGCAATTTGGTTGATGTGAGAATGCGCCCTTCAAATATTTCCCGTATTGTGAATGCAATGAGCCAGGGAGAAGATTGTGAAAAAGTAAGCCTGCAACAAGTTATTGATTTTACTCGTTAACGTAGAAATAACATTGGCCATGAGTTTATTGCGATCATCAAATATTTCCAAGAGAAAGCCGAGCGATCCAGAATTTTTCTTTGCAAGTGAAGTTGATAAGCGGGCACACTTAGAAGCATTTTTTAGGTTGATGGAAGAGCTATTTCCTCCTATTTGAGGTTCAGTGATGTGACTATTTTTGACACAACATACATGACTAATCACTTGAGCATGCCATTTGCTTCATTTACTGGAGTAAATCATCATCGGCAGTCAATTTTGTTTAGATGTGCATTGCTTGCTGATGAGCAGAGGGATACGTTTGTGTGGCTATTCCAAAAATGGCTCAAGTGCATGCATGGAGTTGCACCGAAGTTGATTATTACTGATCAGGATGCCCAAATTGGTGATGCCATCAAGATGATTTTTTCAACTACTCAGCACTGGTACTATTTCTGACATGTACGAAAATATATTGTCGAGCAACAAATCCCGATGACAAACAAGTATGGAGAAGATATGGTCTCTGAATTCCATCATTGGTACACCTCCCGTGATATAAGCACATGCGAGGAGCGATGGCGACTGATGAATGAAAAATATCATTTAGAAGAAAAGAAGACACTTGGTTGTTGAAGATGCACAGACTGCGTGAACACTGGGTTAATGCATATCTCAAGGATGTTTTCTGTGCTAGAATGACAACCAGCCAGAGGTCTGAGAGTATTAATTCTTTCTTTGATGATTTTGTTAATGCAAACACGAAACTAGTGGAATTTGTTCACCAATATGATAAAACTGTTGCTGCCCGTCGTAGTTCTGAATCTCAACAAGACTTTTGGGGTTTGAATTATGTGCCCAACTATACATCGAATCCATATGAGATACAGGTTTCGAAGTTGTATGCCCCGAAGATTTTCAGTTGTTCTAAAAGGAATGGGCAGTTGTAACGACACTGTTTTCAGAAGAGTTGGAACACGACGGACCTGGATCAAAATATATGGTTGGTGATTTTTCAGAATCAAGAGACAGCTGGAAAAAGGTCAGTTATGAGAAGCCTGAGGTCCTTTACGTGTCTTGTAGTTGCTCATTATTTGAAACAGAGGGTATCCTTTGTAGACATATTCTGTGTATTTTGTGGTGCAATCACGTTACACATATACCAGAATCATATATACTTCAGAGATGGAGGTTGGATGCTCGTTACAAAAATGTTGCAATTAAAAATGGTATTAGGCCTTTTCCCAGTCAAGGCACTCCACGGACGGCTAGATTGTGGACACTTCGTTCCAAATTTAATGCAATTCTTGAGATGGTCGCCGATTCTGATATCCATCTTTCAAAATTGGACGCAGTTTTGAAAAAATTTGCTGAAGAAACTACTAGTGAATACAAAGTCATGTCAGTAAATTATCAGTCATCACAGTCTAAAACTACTATTGGTTCCAGTGGATCCGTCGTCGTTCTGCGAGATGGTGAAGAATTGAATATACGCGATCCAATTGGTTCTGTACCAACCAAGGGGAGGCCTAGAGCTGCATCCAAGCTTAAGTCTGGTTTTGAAGATTCTCTATATCAGAAGAAAGTGAAGCATCGAAGATGTCAAAACTGTCAAGAGCTGGGCCATTACAGGACTGGTTGTCCATTACTGGTATTAAATTAAACCTGTTATACAGTTATTTCTAATAATTTATGTTTAAAATTCTTACTTTTCCTTTTTAATGGCAGAAGAAGTAGGTTTATGTTGCGTCTACCTAGAAGGAATAAAGTGTTCATTTTGACAGCTTCAGTCATGAAATGCGACCAGGGTCACACAGCGCAGAGAGATTCATGTTGCATGCTGCCACTGGCGTGTCATTATAAGCAGATTTTAATATCATTTTTCACATCTACTGTACTTTTTTGTAAGTAGTTGTACTTTAGAGTTTCACTGTTATAAACTTGGCCTATATAGTTTACTTTTTAGTTACTTTAACGTAGACAGTGACTTTGGTCGCAAATATAAGCAGTGTATGGGGATAATCACGATCGTGGTCGCAGTGCTTCTATGCAGGGAAAATTGGTTTGTTGCTTTTAAAATTGCCCCCGTCTCTTGGTATATTATTATAACATTTGAATATAATTGAAATTTTCTGCTCGAATATAATTTTGACAATTTTGCCCTATGTTCTTCTTTATTCCACTGAACATAAAGTAACACTGCGACTATGGTCACATTCATGTTGGCTCAAAGGCCTTCCACTCTAGTTTGATGATGATTAACTCATGTAGTTTGTTTACTAATAATCTTGTGATTTTAGTTACAGATCATTAATCAAGATATTAGTTGGTGATTAGCTTCAACAAAGGAGTTTAGAAGCTTTTCATGGTGATTCCAGGGCCAAAGCATCAAGATCATACCTTCCCTAGCTCATGGATCACGGTGTTTGTGGATCGAGTCACCTTGAAGATGAAGATCGTCAAGAAGACTTAGGTATCCATAGTTTAGTGTGTTTAGATCCATTTGTAAAGCTTAGTATAGTTGATATGCTCAAGTGCACAATACACACACGTTTTATGTTTGGTTTTGGTTTTCATGAATAGTAGATCAAAACAAGTTTATTTTATTTTTATGTATATTAGATATGTTCTAGATATACATACATGCTTTAAACTTGCTAGACAAACTTATTTTGACTTTCCTATTCATGTATTGAAAAATCAAGTTTGATAAAAATACAAGTGTTGGTTTTGATAAAATTTGCAAGACTCAAAAATGAATTGATATGATTGATATATGTCTTGAAATTTTTATCACTTGTTTGTGTTTCAATATAAAATGATAAAACAATTTTTATGGAATTTTCAGAAAAGATAAAAGATTTATTAAAATATTTTTTTAAACTATTTTTCTGACCCAGATTTCTGTTCCAGGCTTCAACCAGTCGACTACTAAACTGACCTAGTTGACTTGGGATGAAGTCGGTCGACCGGGTCGGTCGATCGACGTGCACAAAACTGTGCACGTCTGACAGACACTGGGACGGTCGACCGTCAGGGTCGACCGGGTCTGAGAGCAGTGCTCTCTGTTTGTTTGGGTTGACCGGGACGGTCGACCGGAGGCTCCAACGGTCGGATTTTAGACCATTGGCGGTCGACCGTTACGGTCGACCGGTAGCCTGTCAGGCTGCCACATCAGCCTAACGGCTAGTTTTCTGATGGGCCTATATAAACCCCATTTCTTTGGGATTTTGGCCAAGATTTTTAGAGCTAATTTTTCCCTACTCTCTGGTTTTAAAAAGAAGTTTTTAAAAGAGTTTAAAGAGCAAAAAGATTTCATCTTTATTGTTTTGGGTTTTTGAAAAATCAAAGAGAACTAGGTTTTTGGGATATTGATTTGGTCTTTTATTTCTATCATCTACAAGAGATTTCCCAAGTAGTTTTTCTTTGTTGCTTGTTTCCAAAAACACCTTGATTCCACACTTGAGCTATCTTCTATCTTAATCTATTTAGGATCTTGTTTTTGTGAAAAAGAGAAAAGAAGAGATTGTTTGAGGTTGTTGAGCCTCCAAGTTGTAAACACCCTTGTATTTGTTGTATCCCTCTTCGGTAGAGGTTGATCGGGTGATTGGTTTGCTCCCTCTTTGGTAGAGGTTGAGTTGGTTGTTTTGCTCCCTCTAGTGAGATGTGGAGTTGGTGTTTGTAAACCCTCTTCGGTAGAGGTGTTGGTTGTTGTATTGGCTACGGGCCTACCCCTCGGTTGTGAGGTGGTTGTTTGAGAGAGGAGTTTGGTACTCTTAGAGTTGTAACAAATCCTCTTCGGTAGAGGTTCCCTCGGTGGGAGATAGTGGATTGGAAATCCTACACGGTGGTGTAGGCGGGGATGTAGAGCTAGGGGCTCGAACCTTGAAACATATCTTTGTGTTTGCGTTTGATCCAATATCTCTGAACTCTCTCTCTTTTATTTGTGCATAACATTATTCATATTGTCATATCATTCATATTGCTTGTGTTGCCTTGCATATATTCATATTGCCTATTCATCTTATATGCTTGGTTGTTTGTGTGTGCCTCACTTATACTTAACCACAAGAGCTTCACATAGCACCTCAACCCATTCAAGGGGAATCAAGAGGAGTTAGTCCAGAGCCCTTCACGGGGAATTCGGCTACACTTGTGTGTTGTATTAAGTGTGTTGCAAGAATTGTTTTTAAGCTTCCGTATTTAGAGCATTTAGTTCACTAGATTAGCACTTGCACCTATTCACCCCCCCTCTAGGTGTTTTTCAATTCATATTTGTCCATTTGAATATTGACTTTCTCGTTGTCTATAACAGTTCCATGACTGCGACCAGAGTCAAAGTTGGCTGACGTTATTTTTTCTGTCTTCAACAATAGTCGCAGCGTTTTCTTTTTCATTTAATTTTAACATCCATTTCGACAATTTTGTCCTATGTTGTGCTTTAGTCCACTGAACATAAAGTAACACTGCGACCATGATTGCATGTTCATATTTGCCCATTTGAATGTTCTGTCTGGATGTCTATAGCAGTTTCATTACTGCGACCAGAGTCGCAGTTGGCTGACGATATATATATATTTTTACTGCGACAAAAGTCGCAGCGTATCCCTTTTTTTTTAAATTTTAACATCCATTTCGACATTTTTTGCCCTATGTTCTGCTTTAGTCCACTGAACATAAAGTAACACTGTGACCACGGTCGCAGTTCATATCTGTCAATGAACTTAGAACTTCGACACTTTTTGGTTCAGAACTTGACACCGTAGTTACATGTTGCGTCTACCACATGAATAAAATTAGTGACAAAGATACAGCAGTTCAACGAAGATTAAGTAGTAAAAATTGAAATATATTTATAAATCGAAATTAGTGACAAAGATTCACACAATTAACATTAGAAAACAGGCTTATATATTTATAAAAATCGAAATACAAATTTAAAAGTTCTAATCTACTCGTTCTTGTTATCACCATCATAATCAGATTCGTCCTTAATATTATGACTGTGTTCATCTTTCGTATCGCTTTCCGTCTCTTCCACCTCATTACCAACAATCTCCTCTTCGCTTTCTTCCTCTTCATGGCAGTATTTTGGTTCGTCAATGAACCCCCAGAACGGGTCATCTGTATCAAGCTCATCCTCTGACCCGTAGCGAGGGATCGATTCGGAACTATACATCTAATTATCATTAGATGATTGGCTTCTTTCCGATGAAGATGGTGAGAAGACATTTTTGTATCTGTTTTCGAATATTGAAAGAAACGAATTTGAGCAAAACCTCTTTAGTATGTTTGTAATCCTGTAATGATGACCCTTTATATATTTTTAATCCCGAAATTCCAAAAGTTTTAAGCTTTCAAACGACGTGAACATGTCCCAAATTTATTTTCTGCCTTTTCCCATAAATTGTATACTTTCCAGATGACTGTTCAGTTCTCGAAAACAGTTAAAAAGTTAATACAGTCTTACATCAAGTTACTTTGTACTTTGAACACGTGAAGATTATTATTGTTTTAATATCTTATGGTAGAAAAATGCAGAGAGGATTATGTTTACGATAACATAAATTAATGAAGTTAATTAAATTAAAACATATATAAAGGGCTATGTGTACAAAAACTTTGGTCTCCCGATTATGACAATGCGACCACAGTCGCATTGGGATCTGATAAATGATTCAGTAACTACGACCGCGATCGCTGTCTCGATTACAGTATCGCAAGATAAGAAAACGATGTAACTCAAACAGGTCATGACTGCGACTTTGATCGCAGTACAATTTCTGAACTCATGTTTGTTTCTAATATCAATATGAATTAGTAAATTGCACTGTGTAACAGCAGTAGATTGGAAATAAAGAAATCTCAATGGATTTTATAATAAATAAATGTATAAAAATATTTATAAATTAAATTAATAAAACAAACAGATCAATTTTACATTTATTTTTACAATTATAAATAAAAATTGAGATACATCAATGAATTGTCAATTGTCAGTCTTCAAATATCATACTTCTTATAATTTTTGTTTCTTCATCCCAATTTTTCTCTCTATCTGCGAGTATCATGTATGCATGCTCGCTTCTTAGTCTCTGTACATCGGCAGCCATCACAGTATCAATAGCTGATGGACTACTAACTGTTATACTTTTCATGTACTTGCATATATATACAGCGCAATCAACACTAAAAATTGTACAGAGTAATCATTAAATGAAATTAGATTTCTGTACTAAAAAAAAGTAGAAAAAATGATAGGTAAACGTCATAAAAAAAATACCTGTTTGCTTGTTGGGGCATCTTGCGTATTTTATATATATATTTTTCATTAATTTATTGAAATCAATTTTAAAAATCTGTAATAACCTTTCTTTCTGCAATGTCAATAGAAAAAAATATCAATATTAATCAAATTAAATGCAAGTATTCAGTAATCGAAATATTAAAATTCAACTCACCATTATTCTTGCATCTGTTTGATAAAGCTTTAATGTACTACTTGATTTTTCAGCTAGGACCAAAGGGTTGTAAAAAATCTACTCTTGTGTATGGCAATCAAATACCAACAAGGTCCAGTGAAATCTGGGATCGTTGGCACTGTGTTTGTGATTGATCGGGAAGAACATGTAATGCACATCAATTGTCCAGTTTTTCAACAACTGCTTGATGAAATAATCTTCAAGATCTCTACTTTTAGATACAACACCGTGCTGTGAACAACAACAAAAAATTCAAAATGAATTCAAAGTATAAAAAATATTATGAAAATTAGATGTTATTATGACAAGACAACAGACTGATCTTGGTCGCAGCGTTTTTTGGTTAATATACTTTACGCTGCGACCTTGATCGCCATCACCGGTATCCATGTTTAATTTTTAAGCATTTCTTAGCAACCCGTCTTTTATATTAACATGCATTGCGACCAAGGTCGCAGTGTTGTTATTGATTAAGACTGTCGCCAGCAACTGGGACTAAGGTCGCAACTTTCATTACTAAACTGATATTCGTGGGGATTAATAAAATCATCAACTGCGATCTAGGTCGCAATATATTCGTTATGTCTTATCAGCAGTAAAGACTACTAGTAGAATATTTAACGTTTAAAAATTTAATTCACTAAATTAATTAGGAAATTGATATTTCAATTAACCGTAAAGGAGAAAATAGATGTTTACCCAAGCTTCGCTCTGAAAGAATATATTTTTTAATCCTCCTCTTTTCTCTAGATGCTTCATGTAGAAATGAATTATATTGACATCTAAATCTCTTCTGAACATCAGGTCCTCAATGTCATTTTTCGCAATAATGATTCCGTTGACGGTATCCTAATATGCAGTAGAACTGCAAGATATTCAAAATAAAGTTAAGAATTATATTGTTCTAATATAAATATCTAATAGTTTTTGATATAATTTAAAATAAAATTAATTAACTTACTCAGAGAAGGCCTTGTCTAAGAAATTTTTTATGAGAGATTGTTGATGTGGCTGCAAAATTCTGTATGCTGTAGTTTCAGTCAATTCCTTGGTTTTTGGCTGAGTGTCAAAAATCTGTTCGTTGTCGAAACCAATGGCAGAAGTCTGAGCGGCAAGCTGTGAAAGAGGATGTTCATTAATTTTCTTTCTCTGTTTTGGATAAACGAAGTCGGAGTCATCACGATCTCTTTCAGCACGCTTGCGTTCTTTGACTCCCCTTTCTATCGTTCGTTTAGAGTAATCTAAAACTTTTCGTTTTAAGGATTGCTTCTGAGCCGGAGTCTGTTCTTGAATTTTTTCTTCAGAAGCTCTATCTTTTTGGAGTTCAAGCATCTGTTGAGTTATATTTAAAGAAAAACTGGGAAAATCTTTTTCAGCAATAGTTACTTTAAATTCAGAACCCTTGATTTCCTCCTCTTCCAATATTTTTTTCTTCTTCTCTTCTGTCTGCTTCTCCATCTGCTCCCTCATCCTTTTCTGCTTCTTCTCCTCTTCTCCCTTCCTTCTCCTCTCCTCTTCTTTCATCCTCTCTTTCCTCTCTTCCCCCTCTTTCTTCCTTTTCTCCTCAACAATTTTACAATTTTTGTCCTCCTGCGCCCTCACCTGCCTCTTCTCCTCCTCCTCTACCTTCCTCCTCTTCTCCTTTTCCTGCTCCTCCTCTTCTCCTTCTCCTTTGTCTCCTCTTCCCTCCTCCTCTTCTCTTGCTCCTCCTCTTCCCTCCTCCTATCCTCCTTTTCCTTCTCCTCCTCTTCTCTCCTCTTCTCCTTCTCCTCCTCTCCTCCTCTTTCCTCCTCCTCCTCTCCTGCTCCTCCTCTTCTCCTTCTCCTTCTCCTCCGCAGCAGTGGCTGCTCTCAGTAGCTCTTCTTCTTCTTCTTTCACTTTTAATTTCCTTTGCTGCTTTTTTAATTTTTTCTTCTCTCTTCTCTCTCTTCTTTTTTTCTATAATTCAGCATTGAGTCTGTTCTCAGTCTCCATTTTTTTAATTTTTTTCTAGCTGATAAACATATTCTCTCAAGTAATGATTTTGATTCCTCAAAACTTTAATTTCTTCAGATTGTTCATCCCGTGGTAATGGCAAATAACCTGCAATAGTTGGTTCTTACTCACTTGTTCGTTCCTCAACTATTTCAGTTGCTTCTAGCTCCGTTTCTGCTGGGATGTTAGCTTCATTATATGTTTGGAATGAAAACAAAGGTCGCATACATCTACAACGCAAATTGAAACAACTGCGTCTCAGGTCGAGAGAAAATGAAATGAAAAACAAATGATTTTTAAAACACTGCGACCAAGGTCGCATACATCTACAACGCAAATTGAAACAACTGCGTCCCAGGTCGAGAGAAAATGGAATGAAAAATAAATGATTTTTAAAATACTGCGACCAAGGTCGCATACATCTACAACGCAAATTGAAACAACTGCGTCCCAGGTCGAGAGAAAATGGAATAAAAACAAATGTTGTTTAAAAAAACTACGACCAAGGTCGCATACATCTACAACACAAATTTAAACAACTGCGATCCAGGTCGTCAGAAAAGGGAATGAAAAACAAATGATTTTTAAAAAAACTGCGACCAAGGTCGCTTACATCTACATCGCTAACTCAAACAACCGCGACCCAGGTCGACTGAAAGGGTATGAAAAAATAAATAATTTTTAAAACGCTACGACCAAGGTCGCATACATCTACAACGCTAATTCAAACAACTGCGACCCAGGTCGACAGAAAGGGTATGAAAAAAATAATTGTTAAAACGCTACGACCAAGATCGCATACATCTACAACGCTAATTCAAACAACTGCGATCAGGGTAGACAGAGAAGGAAATAAAAAAACTAGAAAAAAAATTAGACCTTTGTCGCTGTGTTACAAAATTTATAAATTTAAAAAGCTATTCACGTTCTCAAGTTTGGGCGTGTTTGGTTGCAAGGAAGTGGGCGGAAGTAAGGAAGTGGGCGGAAGTATAATTGCTCACTTCCCTATCTATCCAAACACAGGAAAAGGAAAATAAGAAAATCTCTTTTCCTTTTTTCTTCTCTCTTTTACACAACCATTTCCTCACTTTCAGAGTGCTACAGTTAATTTTGTGATCATGTAAATCTCATTTGTAATAAGTTGTAGCATAAAACAGTTAATTTTTTAGTCATGTAAATCTCACTTGCATTCTAATTACAGTCCATTTTTTATTTTTCTTAATTAATTTTTATTTTAATATTATTTTGCGGTCAATTTTGTGGTCAAATTTTCCACTTCCACTTTTCATTACCATCCAAACACCGGAAAAGACATAACATTTTACAAATCACACTTCCCAACAACATCCAAACACCGAAAAACTTACGAAGCAATTTCCAAGTTCCAAAGGAAACTATTACCACTTCCTCACTTCCTTACTTCCTCACTTCCACCCTTAACCAAACAGGCGCTTTGCGAATCTCTCTCTTATTTGTGACCATGGTCCCAAGTTTTCAAAAAAAAAAGTGAAAGAAACAGAATCAAATCTGAAAAAAAATATAACTATTAAAATTCACAAACCTAAAAAAAAATTGCTTTTGTTTACCCATTACCTTTTTCCGCGGATGATTTCTTTGGCGACATATGTAGCAAATATATTTTTAAAAAACTGAGAAATTTTGTGAAACAATAGAACTAATCTCTTCAGAATGATTAACTGAAATTTTAGATCTGTAAATTTTTGTGAAAGGAATGTTTTACATATAGTAAAAAGTTGTGAGGGAGGGTATTTTCGTCAAATACACTGTTGAGGTGACTGATAGTAATTTAGGCAGGATTTCTCTGGTTTTCATCTGCCAAAATTAATGTCAATTTCGTGGCTATTATGTTGCCACGTCCCGCCGGCTGAGAAACTCTCTCAGCCGTCAGTTGAGGTACAGTAAACCTATATATATATATATATATATATATATATATATATATATATATATATATATATATATATATATATATATATATATATGGGAAAAGTGTTCCTAGTAGGTCTCCTTAGATTGTAACCTAAGGAGACGGCTTAAAATTCTAACATCCCGATTTTTTTTTCACGATCCTACCGCACATTATCATATTCATGTTATAAGATGTATGCATATAAAAATTCACGTGATTTGAAGTTTGTTTACTCTATTTTCTTTGGGCTCAAACATTAACGATTTTTAAACAGTAGAACAAAATGGAACGGTTTAATCAACGAGTAAATGATATTCAAATCACGTGATTTTTTATATACATACATCTTATAATATGAATATGATAATATGCGGTCGGATAGTGAAAAAAATCTGGATGTGGAGTTTTAAGCCATCTCCTTAGATTACAATCTAAGGAGACCTACTAGGAGCACTTGACTATATATATATATATATATATATATATATATATATATATATATATATATATATATATATATATATATATATATAATATAATATATATATATATATATATATATATATCACGTGATTTTTTATATGGCAAATGCGAGCAAATTGATTTAGCGTACAAAGTCCTTTGGGAGTCCAAGGCAAAGAAGGTGTTCTTGTGGAACTCTATGATAGGAGCGTTTGCGATGCACTCTCTAGGCAAGAGGGTAGTCGAACTATTCTCGATGATGTTAAAGAGAATTTTAGCAGAGGGTGCAGAAAAAAATGCTAGCAACCCTTGGAGAGGAAATGAGAGGGAAAAAAATAGAGAGCATAATACTTTTCATCCGTGGGTAAAATAATAATTCAAAAAAATCATTTTAGGGGTGAGCATAGACCGTAGAAAGGGTGGGTATGAGTAGAATTTTCCAAACAATTTTTGTTTTGTTTTGTTTTTGTTTTTGGATTTTTTTTTTTTTTGGCCAAGCCAAAACAGGAAAAGAGAGAAGAAAAACAAAGAAATAAGAATAAGAACTGATAGTGCTAAGGTCACCCCTTGAGGGAACCAGTATTCATTCAATACATCCATGTCAAGTTCTTCAAGTTCCCCGAGTTCATTGAGCATGCACGCAGAGAATTCTCGGTCTGCCACAGCTTTGTTTGTATAAGAAAGACAACGCAGAAAGAAAGAGGCGAAGCCCACTACAAATTACGATTTTAAGGGATAATAAGCAAGCAGGTCCACCAATTTGACTCTTAACCTCTACAAATTTTTATTGTACTTTTTTTATTTTTTTTACAAATTTTTAGTTTCCTTGTGTGTTTGATGGGAAAAGGAAAGAAAAAGGGAGAAGTTGAGCCCCGTTGCATTGTTTTCTTACCTTTCCTCCATTTTTGTGTTTAGATGAAGGTGCAGTTTGTTTTTGGGCAATTTTTCAAAAAAAAACTCTCCCGTTAAAAATAATTTCAAAAATTGACTTCCTCAAAAAATATTTCAAAAATCGACCTGTCTCGTCACATCAGCGCCATGTCGGTTCGGCATACCAGCGTGACACAGACGCTGGCGCTGATGAGAGCGATTTTTGGTTCGCCCAGGTTTGCCTGGCAACCCCGGGCGAACTATTTTTTTTTTTTTTGGCATGTTTGGTCGGCCGTGGTTGCCAACCCTAGTCGACCATTTTTTTTTTTTTTTGAATTTTGGATCCCTAAACAAATTTGATTTTTTTTATTAAAAAAAAAATTGATTTGACCGGAGTTGCCAACCCTGACCAAGCCAAGGCTAACAAAATTGGACATGCATGAGGAATGTTATATTGGACATGCATGAGGACGTTCAATCTCCTATCTCTCTCAACAAAATTCTCGTGTCTCTCCCAGATCACGTGGACAAGCATGAGGGGTTGCCAACAACAAAATTGGACATGCATGAAGAAGTTCATTCTGACCTTGCATCTTATTCCCCTATTTCATATTAATCATTGTTAAAAAAAATTTTAAAGTCTGACTTGGCCGAACCGACGTGGGGTATCGCCAGCGCCAGTGCCACACTAATGAGCCAAACCGACATGGTGCTGACGTGACGTGATAGAAATAGATTTCTGAAAATACTTTTTTAGGAGGTCAATTTTTGAATTTATTTTTAAGTTGAGGTTTTTTTTTTTTTTGAAAAATTGCCCTTTGTTTTTTGGAGGGGGGGGGGGGGGGGGGGTGGGGTGGGGTGGTGGTTAAGAGAGAATGAAAAGAGGAGATTTGGAAGAGAGAAGATGTGTTTGGATCCATAGAAGAAGGAAGAGGGAGTTGAAAGAAGAAATGGAAAAGAGGAAGGGGGGGTAAAGAGAGATAAAAAAAAAATACGGTCAAGGGACGCTTCGATTCGCGAGCTTCCCTCCCTCTTCAGGGCCGAAATCGAGCGAAAGAAAATTCAGAACTCAGCTGGCCACATCAGAGTCAGCTCAGTTCTCCTCCGAAAGCTCATCGGGACCTCATCACTGCAAACCAAACAGCTGAGGTCCTCTCTTCCCCCTCCCTTCCCCTCTTCCAAATAGGTCCTCTCTTATTTCTCAAATAAGCTTCTCGACCAAATATGCTCTTTATGCAAAGATAAATTTGCTGATGAATTGCTGATATCAGGGGCCATTTCCTAATCGTGGAAATATTGAGAGCACGAGAGGAAACCTTACACATAGCCCCCATTTTAAAGCTTTCTTTCCACCCAAACAACCTTAAGCCTTTTGCCATAAAAAATTATTGTCAACCAGGAAGCAGAAGTCAAAAATTGAGAAGTTTTACAGAAAAAATTTGATGATTACATATGATCAGTCGTCTGGGACTGGTACCCACCTTTGAAATTTTGATGATCTTCTGTGATCAGCCATCTGCCTAATTCGAGCCCCTGAAGTCTGACTCACTGCAGCATTCCTGATGAAGAAACTATAGACAATGGACCAACCATAAAAGCCTAATAATAAAGCAATTGGCAGATAGGTGAACCAAATGAACAACTTCAGCAGATCATTCTCATGAAACTTTCAAGCAACCCACCATTTCTTCTTTTAACAGAAACAATTGAGCGTCTGGTGATGGATTTGTTACAAGAATTTTTGCCCCTGTAAGTAATGCTATAAGCCAGATCCAAAGGAAACAGGCTCCCCAACAATAGTAAAATGGGTTTATTTGGTGCAAAAAATTCGCCTCTAAATTATAACTGACTGCAGGTTTAACCACATTACATTGCTACCACTGAAGGACCAGAAGGGACACTCTAAATTCCTCTTGCAGACAGGATACAACAATTTATGAGATCAGGAGAAGAAGAAGAAGAAGAATGCGCCTGAATGGATGTAACGAGCACGCTGGATCAAGTTACATTTGCTGAACTGATATTTTCATAAACAAAGTGGCATGATGAGTAAATTCAGTGAGCTTTCACATCAAGAATCGGATGTCTAGGCCGTTAAAAAAAAAAAAAAAAAACCTCTGCTGAAGATTGCTCTGGACGATTGAAATCTTTCCGTTAACTTCACAACCATACATGTGACTTTGGCCGTGCTATATCAAACACTGAGCTAATCTGCTGGCCCCACATTTAGTCCTAGAACCCTTCACCATAGAATTCCCTAAAGGTGCTTCACGGATTCCTATTAGCAGGAACAAGTTTGAGTAACTTTGCTAGCTCGTATGATTTGAAATCTTTCCCATAGCATAAACTTAGATCCAGAGGTGTCATCCCATCCTAAAAGCCAGAAGGAAATGTCAGACATGGGCAGGCATGGAAATTTTGTTTATTTAGTATATATAAGCATTTGGCTTATAGCTGCTCAGCAAACATCATATACATAGGTGTTAGAGGTGCAAGACGAGAGAAAAGAACAACTGAAATATTTATAGCATATAAAACCTTATGGCTTATGATACTGCAACTACTGGCACGGAAATGTTACAATAGATTATGAAGTCTGAACCACTGGGGAAAGAACAGTTCCATGAACCTGAAAAGTATTGTTAGCAGATAATCCAACATACGCATTTGGGTTAACTCCCACTGAGGTTTTGAGAAATCAGAGAAATTGCCACCACGCAAGGTTTCTAGCCTTGGTTTTTTAACATAAGATTACCATGCAGACGGCCAATAGGTAGGTTAACTTCAGCATTTCTGGGAACTTGAACTATTAAATATACATTTGACTTTTATTCGCTCACACAGGTTATAGAGAAAGAATATGTTAAACCCATGCTAATTAGTGGAATTTCTCTAGGAAAGGATTCTGCCAGAATAGATATGTTCAATGATACTCGTGTAATTCAGAAACATCATCCCCCTATTAGTTACCTGTAGTGTGATCTGTCATCAACAGCAAATGCACATCAGTTTCTGGTTAATTTCATGGTTCATAAGATTCTAGACACAATTCAGCGTAATAATGTAATATAAAACACAGATTATCTGTCCGTATATATCTATGTATGTGCCACACAGCAAGTATTTTAACGAATATAGTCAATATATGGTCCTAAAGATTTAGTGTCCGTGAAAATTGTATAGGGCCACATACAGTTGTGCTTGCATATGCAGGCACATCTTATTATGTGGGGAGCATCGAGTCAGATTTTGGAATCTGAAACCACATGTTTCCCATTTCAAATAATTACAAATTCAACCTAGACTTTCCTCTCATTGGTTCATTTTCTTGTATTATTAGTTAATGGTTAACCATGTTTGAAAATATTACATATAGATTCTCTAAACTATTCCTATTTCGGGGCTGTTTGGTTGCAAGGAAGTGGACGGAAGTAAGGAAATAGGGAAGTATAATTGCTCACTTCCCTATCTATCCAAACACCAGAAAAGGAAAATAAGAAAATCCCTTTTCCTTTTCTCTTTTCTCTTTTACACAATCATTTCCTCACTTCCAGAGTGCTACAGTTAATTTCGTGGTTATGTAAATCTCATTTGTAACAAATTGTAGCACAAAACAGTTAATTTTTTGATCATGTAAATTTCACTTGCATTTTAATTACAGTCCATTTTTTATTTTTCTTAATTAATTTTTATTTTAATATTATTTTACGGTCAACTTTGTGGTCAACTTTTTCACTTCCACTTTCACATTACCATCCAAACACCGGAAAAGACAAAACATTTTCCAAATCACACTTCCCAATAACATCCAAACACCGGAAAACTTACTAACCAATTCCCAAGTTCCAAAGGGAAATATTACTACTTCCTCAATTCCTCACTTCCTCACTTCCACCCTTAACCAAACAGGCCCTATATGTAATAGGAGAACCAAATTAAAATATTCAAAAATTCCAAAAATTATCAAACACCCCAAATGTTTATAAAATTGAATGTTAACCATTGTTTAAATATTGACTGAGATACTGGTACTTTATCCAAAATGATACGATAAGTGAAATTTTATCGGATATTGTTTTGGACCGATATGACGGCTGATATATCGGCCTATATCCGAGATGAAAATATTTGATACATAGCCATGTGACACATTTGAGAAATTTCTACAAATGCATTTGAGAAGCTTCTACAAAGATAAGTATGATCTATGAGTTTTAACCCTAAACTTACTTTAAGTAGTTTTATATGATTTATGTATGCAATCACATGTATATTCTTCATCCGGTATGACATCCGATTTGACGTCCAGTATTTAGTACTATATCGTGATATATCACCCGGTACCTGGTATCCGGTATATAATTTTACCGACCGATATATCACCGATATCCATGACTGATGTTAACTCTCATTTAAATTAGTTATTAACATAAAGATTCTTAACCATGCTGCCAAACATTCCTGATTAAACTTTATATATAAATTAGGGAAAATTATAGAAGACCTCTTTGAACTATCAAGATTTGGATATGGAAAACCCAGTACTATCTTAGATTTATAGAAACCTCCAAAATTGAGGGGTTTTCTACAATAGAATCGCTTTTGATTCATACATTCGCGAAAAAGGAGCAAACTGTAGTTAAAGGCAGGGCAGGATGAGGTACTGGTCTTGTCCGATTACTATCGATGGTCTACTGAAAAGAGAAATTTGTTTGAGAGATTGTCTTCGAGAAGATGAGTGTCCACATGAGTTTGTAGGGTGTGTCCACACGCCTGCAACCCTCTTTTTTTATTCTCATGGGGATTTTCTGTCAAATCTTAGCCAACACTAATAGAATAAGGTTGCCAAGCCAACAGAACAAGGTTTCACTGCCAAATATTCATAGTGAAGGGATTTTCATCAATTTACCTTGTAAATTATGTAATTAATAAAAGAGGGATCTGTACCTCAGCTGACAGCTAAGAGACTCTCACAGCTGACGCTTCGTGGCTTAATTTTAACCACAATTTTGGCTGCTGGTACCATGATCGCAGTTTTATATGATGACTGTGATTAAGTCGCAGTGTTTTTATGAGGATTGCAGTCATGTCGCAGTCTTTTCTAAGGACTGTGACCAAGGTCGCAGTTATTTTCTGAGGACTGCTACCATAGTCGCAATCCTAATTACACTGAAAATATATAATTTTTTAAGACTGCGACCATCTTACAGTAGACTGAGACCATGTTGCAGTAAGTTTGCGACTATTTTAAAGTGACAGCTGAGAGAGTCTCCCTCAGCTGTCGGCTGAGGTACATTTTTCACTTAATAAAAGTTCATTATTAAGGAGACCTATATTCTATGAAGCACGGACATTTCAAAGTGTCGTGTCTATGTCGGTCACCGACACTTGTCCGACACTTATCAGACACTTCGATGCCGTGTCAGATTTTAGCCAACCATAAAATCATGTGTCAGCACCGTGTCTAACATCGTGTCGGAATTAAATAAAATTTAAAAATCACGTATTAAATATCTAAAAGTCACATGTCACTTAAATAAACATGAAAAAATATCGTTCTGACATAAGCAAATATGTTAATAGACTTTACACATATCATGAACTAATGAGGTATTAATTAGATTTTTTTTAGAAATATTTGTTTTGTTTGTTACTTTATAACAGTTATAGATGTAAATTATTTAGATTTTATTTTGTTTTTCATCTTACTTTTAATAAAACTAATTATTCATGTTTGATAAATTTTTACAAGTTGATAATTCATTATTCTACACACATAGGTAGAGTTGTAAAAATGTCTATTTTAAAAAGTACCGGTGAAAAAGTTGAAGACAATGCACCTTTTCGAAAGTATATGAGAGCAAATCGAAAAATTAGAAACAAAGAGAATTTATTTATATATAATAGTAATAATAAAATATTGCTTGGCGTGTCCCCATATCACACCATATCTTTTTTTGAATTTTGTCATGTTCCGTGTTCTGTGTTCCGTGTCATATACAATACCCGTGTCCATGCTACATAGCATATATAAAGCAAATTTTGATAAGAAAAATATGATGGTGAATGAAGTAGGTTTGTATTTATCAGAATTTGAGAAGAAAAAAATTTGAGAGAGTTAATGAGTCCCCTCTTTATACTCTTATTTATAGGAAAATACAGATACAACTCTGTATTGGTAAAAATTTGACCCGCATCAAGATGATGATACGTGTCTAAACTACCTAGGAGTTCCCCCAAGACATCTACAACTCTCAGAGTTCATCCTGAAGCCTCCGCCACATCTAGTCCTCCTAAGCTGCCTAACATCTCGAAGGCATTTCCGACCCGGAACGACATTCTGCCATTCCGAGGCCTTTACCACTCCGAGGCCTTTACCTTTTCGAAGTCCTCACCGCTTCAGGTTCTCCACTCCAAGCTCTCTTGTTCTGAAATCTTCAGCTCTGAATCTGAAGCTCCACAATAGATCTCTGTCCAACCAACTAGCACCGGTGATCATGACCGTTATAACAAATTCAGCCCGTTCAGATCGTACAGTTACAAGAATCCACTAATTTTGCCACCATGCCGACATCCGCATCAGGTATATACTATCATTCTTCTCCAAGGAGGTTGTTTCTCGAATCCTCAGAGCTCACATTCACCCCGCTACACTAGCATTTTCCTTGTGCTAGTTTGTCCCAGTATGCTAGTTGTTTCCTTATGCTAGTCTATCCTACTACACTAGCAGTTTTCATATGCTAGTCTACCAAAACATACAGGCATCTTCTCTCAGGTTGATCCACCGAACTTTCCTTTCTGACTACTAATTCATGCCCGGGGATCTTAGGCCGACACCACATTGGTGCTCCTGACCTAGGTGTCTCTTTTCTGTGTGCTCTGACAAGTCTGATCGGGAGCATCTAATCACTAGTGGCGGAAATTCATTCACCGCAACCTGGTGAGATTTTTTTCCGCCCCACGCTGGTGCTTTCATTGAGAGCTTGAGTCCTCGCTCAAGGTCTCCCTCCCTTCCAACCGAACCTTCATAAAAAATCCTTCCCTAGCATCGATGGCCCCAAGATGCAGACGGTCGCCCCACAACAGTGCCTCTTCCAAAGGCGTCACCAACGCTGGGGACATGGTCCCCCCTACACGCTGCTAATCGCAAGTACACCGCATATGATGCCAACTCCTCTTCATCTCAAAGGGGATAGCCATCAGCACCCAGCCACCACTATATGAAGACCAGACCCTTTAGATGCCGACATGAAGGAGCAGATGGAGCAACCCAGTCAGATCGCGAGCGGAAGCAGGCAACTCTCGACACGAGGACGTCATTCGTGAACAAGAAGTATTGAAGCAACTCAATGACCAACTTTAGGCTCAAATCGCCGCCCTCTAAGATACTCGAGCGCAAACGTAACTGAAGGACGAACATGAAAGGCAAAAGACGCAGGGCGATAGGCCCACCACTCTGTGGCAGCCCAGACCAATGTCTCACCTGCACGAAGATGACTCCAACAACAAAACTGACTCGTCTCGTTACCAAACGAGAGTTCAATGCGGCCAGACTAGGAGGAAGATTGAGGATTTTCCCGACATTAAGACCCTCAACGAAAGAAGCAATGCTGCAATTCCGTAGCGGACCAACAAGCTACCAATGTCTTCAACTTTCCTCTCCCCAAAGAGATCCTGGAATGTAAGTTTTCGAATAAGTGCACAACTCTGACCTTCGACTACTGCTCCGGAGCGACGACCCAGTTCAACACATCAGACACTTCCGGGATAAGATGATAGTCCACTCCCGCAACGATGCCCTATGTGTGTTTAACCTTTCCATTCAACCTGAAAGGCGTGAATTCGGATTGGTTTTACTTCCTGCCATCACATTCTATGAGACTTCGAGGAGGTAACCGAGGCGTTCCTTACCCAATTCACCTCCTGCCGAGAAGTCAAGAAGAATAATCACCACCTCCTCTTCATGAAGATGAGGCATGGTGACAGCCTCAAGTCCTACATCGACTACTTCCAGATCCAGCTGGCCAAAGTCCCAACTACAATGAGAATGTCTTTGCACTCGCGTTCATCAGCAGGTTGCAGATCTTTCACCCTTATACAAACATATGTTGAAGCATGACGTCATTCGGATGAGTGAATGTCCTGGGCCCAACCTTACATCTAATTGGAGGCTATGAAGAGTTCCGTCAACCACGCTCCCAAACGCGACAATGACGGAGAGAAGATGAATTCACAACGCAAGACTTCGACTCATGCCACCAACCAGAATCGGGGGCAACCCGCCTTCAAGAAGCAGGCATCCTCGATTCTCTCCGAATTCACTCTGAGCCTTCAACGCGGAACACTTCACCCCGCTCAGGCTTCCTATGAATGAAGTCTTCAGTTCCATCAAGGATCAACCATGACTAAGGCGCCCGAAGCCGATCAAACATGACCCTGCACTTCTCGGAGCAGAAAATTGTTGTTGTTACACAACAATAAGGGCCACTCACTGTAGAAGCCTCTGGTAGTACCTGAAAGAACTTGTCAGCCAAAGCTTCCTCAGATAGTACATGCCTACTCACGAGGGGCCTCCGGTGCAAGACAATCAAGCCTTCTGCCTCCTACCCGACCGCAACACATGATCACCCAATACAAAGAGATTAAGTGATCTCGCACCTCAAATAAAGATGGGAGAATACCTCCTCCAATAACATCCCCCCGTCGTTATTTCAATTAAATTTCATGTATTATTTCTCAAATTATCAAATAAAATTGAATATTTGCTACTAACCATTGCAGTACCCTACAGATGGAGTGACCCCATCAGATCCCTGATGCTTATATGTTCTGTTGTGGGAGTGTCCCCCACTCGGAGACAGTAACACAAGCATCAGCCTACAGCTCCTGTCGATCAGCCTACGAGCAGTTGAAACCCTCCGCTGTGGGAGTGTCTCCCGCCCCGCTAATGAAAGTGTCTCCCATCAGAACCTTTGACTCTTGTATGTCCCGTTGTGGGAGTGTCCTCCTCGGAAACAGCAACACAAGCACCAGCCTACGAGCTCCCTCCCGATTAACCTATAGGTAGTCGAAATCCTCCACTGTAGAAGTGTCCCCCCCTCGGAGTCCCTACTCCCCTGATGGAAGTGTCCCCCATTAGATCCATGTCACTTGTAAGTCTCAATGTGGGAGTTTCCCCCACTTGGATGCAGCAACGCAAGCACCAACCTACGGGCTCCCTCTCGATTAGCCACGGGTAGTCGAAACTCTCCGATGTGGGAGTGTCTCACTCAGAGTCTAAAGTTTATAGCTACCGTTGATAAGAATACCCCCACCTGAAAATAACAGCGCAAACCCACTGACACCGCGTTGCTAACCAACCGTGCCAAGATAGAGATCAACACTCCAAAGATGCATGGTCATATCAATTCCAAAAAGCTTATGGTAAAAACAAACGAGGCAACACAACCATTTCCATTCCAAAAGATATTTTCATTCTGAATACCATTACATTAAATTTATAAGGTATTCCATTACATCTCTATGTTTATATTTTTGAAAAAGAAATACAGCAGATCTGAATCCAGACACTCCAATTAATCCAGCTAGTCCCACCTCACCTCCGAACTCCGGAGACACCATCAGAGTCACAGGAGAACATCTACCAGAAGACACCGGCCTCTTTGTTCACGCTATAATTCGAAGGTCCCCGACATCGGTGAGAGAAGACCGAGAGGTTGAGGCAAGGGAAGTCGGGAAGAATGTTTCAACCTGAAACACATTCTCCCTTCCTGCTCTCCCACAAATCCAAGGCAGCCAACCCAACGCCACTGTCCCCCTCGCGTTGCAAGGACAAGAGCCCCAGGAAGCCCTGTGAGAGTTGCTATGAACAAAATTGATATGCTGCAATATCAATTGTTACGCCCAGGATTGGAGTTTGCGGAACTTGACAACATAATCAGTATTTGCAAAAGAAAACTATTGTAAAGTAAACTAGTAATACCCGGGCACCTACAGTGTAACCGCCAGAAAAGTTATGAATTATGTCATATACGGGTCCGGAGATCAGTTGAAAAGTGACTCTCCGTTCAAGAAGACAGAGAACATCGTACCGATCAGATTAACTCATCTAATATCACCATTTGGAGGGAATCCCAGGACCTACTGACAAAATAACCTCGCTTCATCCCCAGAGTCAACCATAGAGTCAGAAATAAAAGATACCAAGAGCTAGGGCAAATGGTAGAAGGAGGCAAATATATAATCTGACTAAAGAGGAAGTCAAGATATTGGTGGAGTGAGAACAGGAAGGAACGCTAAATATCTGGAACAGGAATCTGGAGGGTACCAATAGTAACCATTATCCCCATTTTATCATGTCCGAAAGTTGGTAAGTTCTCTATATCATATCCTTCTCATTGCACTATCATCACCAACCTTAGTCCGTCCGTGTCTACCTCCCTATTTCATGGTTCCTATCTCTTCTATTTTTTTACTATTCTGATTTTCGTAATCCTTATGTCAATTTAAGATATACGTAGACTAGAGAGGTAACAACAGAGCAAATGTGATTCACTCTCATTATGTTCTGGCATTCCTCGACTCTGGTACATCACATTGTCTTATATTGGATAGATCTTCGGCCTCGCATTCTATTCTTGTATTTATGGATTCATCCCCCATGACCTAACAGCAAGTGGAATAGTCATCACTTATATAATCAGATAGACTGTATCATTACATGAGGAGTGTCAACATAAAACAGTATTTAATAGTCAAGACTCATGTCAGACAGAGTTATGGTATTTTCCATTTTTATTACTCTAATGGCGATCATTATTTCTTCGACCATGTTCATGGAACTCGGGTATTCTCAGAACGGATATACAGTCAGGTTATTATTCAAAAGGCAGCATTCGGGACTCGTTTCGGTTATTATGATTTCTTGATTGTGTTCTCAGAGCCACCAACTCCTGGCCGTCCTTATTGACTTGGTGGACTATAGGCTCCGCTAGCCTCGCCAAGCGAGGGTCGTGTTCTATTCACCTGTGGACCTAACCAGGTGTGGGCTTCGCTACACCCTAGTGCTTAGCATTTAACATTGTATTACGCGCAGCTTCGCCGCGTGAGCTTCACCAAAGTGCGAGCCTCGCAGAGTGTTATCTCCGCTGCACTCTAATGCTTAACGCCTGAGTTGTGTTACGTGATGGCCTCATCTAGGCTTGGCTTCATCTGTGGCTAGTCCCATCAGTGCTTAGCACTCTAGCCCGTTCCTCGGATTTCTTCCGCCTAGCGTGTTTTTATAGATCCGCTGAACAGGGTTTTATCGTTGTTTCTGAGCTATCGCCATGATCCTTATGAATGATCCAATCGACCAATCTTATAGGGCCTAGATATCTTCTACATGTTTCATCTGCAGTCGGATTATCATTCAAAAGTCAGTATTTAGAGTTCTTCATGGTTATTCTATATTCTTGGCTATGTCTTTCAGCGTTAGCAATGCTTAATATACAGAAATTCTTAATATCGGTCTCCTTGTGTTCAGTATTATCAGGTTTTTCTTTATCTTAGGTGTTCTGACTTATTCTCGGAGAGCTATCAAGTATGCAGTATAACTGAAATTCTATTACAAAGCAAAGATTCAGACCTATTATTTGGCATCGTTCGGAGATTTATACAGTAGAAAGTGCAGAAGATATCTATGTTCCGACCATTATTCAATTAATATGGCAGCCTTACCTTAATTATTCATATCTTAATTGGTATAATTCATGTCCATGTCCTCTTTGTGTTCATTTTACCCCTTATAGAAATTGTGAGGACGCAATTTTTTGTAAGGTGGATGGAATGTAACATCCTGCTCCGGAATACGTACTTAGTTGCATATTCAGATTTTTTGATCATATTTTTTGATTTATTTCCATTGTTTTAAATATCGGCCGATATACCGGTATATCGGCCGAGATATCGGTATTTTATACAAAACGATACGATAAGTGCAAAAATTTATCGGATATCGTTTTGAACCGATATTGGCCGATATATCGCCACGTGGCCGATATATCGGCCGATATCCGAGATGAAATATCCGATATATCGGCCCTTATAGTTACTTATTTAGATAATAATTATTATTTTTTGCTTGAGAGATTGTTTTATTTTATTCTATGTTCATTATGGTATTTCAATGGTGTTTTTATATGATGTTTGGATAATAACTTATTTCTTTTAATAATGTCTTATATGTATTTACTATTGATATATCAACCGGTATTTAGTACCATATCGCGAGATACCACCCGGTATCCGGTACATAATTTTGCCGACAGGTATATCGCCGATATCTGATATTTAAAACACTGTTTATTTCATGTATTTGTTTTGTATTATGAATTATTATATGATCGTTTTGCCTTAGATCTGGATTTGTGGACTCGGAGTCAGCCCTAGTCTGAACCGAGGGACCCGATCTTAGTGTATTACTTGATTTGATCTTTCTGGTATTCAGATTTGACCGATTTCAATTTCAAACATCGTTTTTCAATATTCTATATTTTCTATGATTTTCTAAAATTTTTCTGAATTAAATTGAAAATCTTTAAACCGGTGTCGACCAGTACCGCTGACCGATTCTCGGATTTTTAATTTATAAACAGAGTTGAATTTCTAGAAATAATTTTTCACATTATTTCTTAAAATCACATTTTTTATTTAAACTTTTTTGAGAATTTTCTGAATTTATCAAAATTACACCAGATTTGGTATCGGCCAATATCGCGGTTGATTTCAAGATTTTTAGTTTACAATCGGAATTGAATTTCTAGATTCCGCTTTCACATTGCTTCTTAGAATCATATTTTCTTCTTTAATGTATTTTGTGAAAATTTTCAAAATTTATCAAAATCCGGCCGACCCGGTGTAGACTGGTATCGACGGTTGACTTTAGGATTTAATTTGAAAACGAGATTTTATTTTTGAAAATCGATTTCGGATTATTTCTTAGGGCGATGTTTTCTACCTCTTGAGAATTTTTAGGGATTTTTCTGGAACAGTCGATATTTTTTTACTTTATTATAATATTATTATTTTTTTGAATTTTCTCTTTTCTTCCTTTCTTTCTCTCGTTCTTTTTCTTTTCTTTCCACCGACTTCACCAACCGCAACCTCACCCCCTTTCATTAACTCCCTCTCCCATCCATCCCTCCATCATTCTTCCTTTTTCTTTTTCTTTTCTTTTCCTTTTTCTTTATCTTTCTTTCTCCCTTCTCTTCTTCTCCCCTCTCTTCTTCATTTGGCTGACGCCCAACCGAGCCCACTTCGGCGCTCCGACCACCAACGCCGACGAGATCCCATCCCAACTCCGGCCACCACTTCCTCTCACCAACACCAAAATCAACACCATCCCCATCTCCTTCCTCCTCAAAATCACCATCATCTCCACCACCACCACCACCTTCTTCTTCTTCAAATTAACCACCACCACCATCTTCTCCACCCAAACACCACCCTCTCAACACCATACTCCCCTCATCTCCCTCAATTTCTCCACCACCACCCAAAACCACCACCACCATCCACCTTCTTCTTTCAACCTCCTCCTCCTCCCTGGCATGGCCGCTCACCACCACCACCGGCCACCCAGGGCCGGCGTGGCCTCCCCGGCGCTTACTCTGCCCTCTGGCCGTGTAGCAGCGGCCAGAGTTTGGCCAGGCCAGGGCCACAGGCCCTGGTCGTGGCCTTGTTGGAGGGAGGGAGCTGTTGCCCGCTATCTCTCCCCTGGGGTGGCCACCGGCCACCCCAACGCTGGCGCCCCGCCAGCGGCCGTGCCCGGCCAGGGGGCTTCAGCCCCCTGTGCGTGATCAAGGAGGGCTGCTGCCCCCTATCTCTCCCCTGGGGTAGCCACCGGCCACCCCAACGCTGGCGTCCCGCCGGCGGCCGTGCCCGGCCAGGGGGCTTCAGCCCCCTGTGCGTGAGCAAGGAGGGCTGCTGCCCCCTGTTCTCTCTCTTATCTCTCTCTCCAGTTCTCTCTCTCTTCCTCTCTCTTTACTCCCTCTCCTCTCTCTACAATTTCTCTATCTAAATCTCCCTTTCTCTATCTAGACCTCTCTCTACCTCTCTCTTTCTCTCTAAATCTCTCTCCCCCTCTTCTCTTTCTCTCTCTAAATAATTATACATATATTATATTTGTGGCGCGTGCGCAAGTTCCGGGATTTCAGAGTTTTCAGCTTTTCTGGATATTTAGGCGAGTGTCCTCGCCTCCATTTGGTTTTCCTCACTTCGTCGGGTCGACGTGTATTTATTTTGTCTTTAAATATATTTTGTATTGGACGGTGCCCTTGTATTTATATGTGGTCAAGTGCCTGTGATTGTAGTTGTATATGCCTGTGTTGAATGCTTATACTATGATAGTTTACTTCTTGCATATATACCATGCCTGTGAAGTGCTATTTTTACTGCTTTATACCATGCGTGGTCGACCCTTCGTGGTTGTTAGTCTCCATACTTCATACTTGGCCTCCGGGCCCTTCAGCTTTCAGACTCTCTACTTAGCCTTCAGGCTTCACTACTCTAAGGTAGATTAGCTATTATCACGATATAACATGCTTCTGTGGTACTAACATCGCAGGTACTCTTGTACCAACTCTGAGTTTCTGCCCACACCTAAGATGGCTACCCAATGGTTCTAGGCCTGTACCCTTATGGGTTTCGTGATAGTTACAGAGAGTGCGCTTAGACTCCGAGCATACTTTAGCCTCTGGGCTCTCACCCACTACCTCGAAAGAGAAGTGCGCTCAGACCGTCAGGTCTTTCAGCTCCGCCAGGTAGGCATGCTTAGCTCTCAGCGTTTTATCACTAGATTCGTCTAGGCGAGATGTTGCCGGATTTTCTACTCGCACTTTAAGCCGAGTTGTCCCGGTAACTCGCTAAGCACTCAAGTGTTAAACACTGTTTGCTATCTATATCTCCAACATGCTCAGCTCCGCTTGATTGCTCACATGCTATGTATATACTTGATATGTTAACACTTGACATGTTATTACTTAATACCTGTCAATTGCATGCTAATACCTAACACCTGCATGTATCACTTGACAACTGATGTGTTATCACCTGACACCCGACATGCTACTACTTGACAATTGCTCCTTGTTATGACACGATTTGTCACCTGACTTATATCACCCTCTTGTCATGCTAACACTTGATACCCGGCATAATCTACTTGACTCTTATAATTATCATGAAAACGGGAATGATGACCTGACATATTGATTTCAACTTGATATATTTTAGTACAAACTGTACTCCTGATACACATATATTCCTGATATTCCTGGCTTGTTCCTGCTCATTCCCAGAATCTGATAATTATCAAATAAACCATAAAATGGGACAACTTACACAAGGTCGGGGAAGCTTGCGGATATCAATACATGTTCATGTTTACAGTGGTACTAGGTATGTTGTGCAATTAAAACTTCCGGTCTGACCTGTGGGCCTCCAGGCGACCGAGGGGAGCGCTGGCTCCCTCCCTCCTGGTACCATCTTGAAAAGGGCATCCTATAAGACCCTCCTGTAAGCCTTGCGGTTGGTTCCGTACTCCAGCAACGGAACACCCTGGGCCGTGGTCCCGGGCATGCACAGGACCCACTGTAAACCTTATTCGTTGATACCCTCATTGTTTCCAATAACCTTACTTTACTCAGATGTAGATATATATGTGCTGGGACGCTAGTTCACATATCTAGACATCTGGGTAAGACGAGTAATAATAGAAGATGCCAATTATGTACCCGTTGTATGCTTGCTGAGTTTGCTTCCACCAGGTTTTACTTCGGATTTCCGGTTTTATGATCATTATGATATTATACCTGCTTTATTACTTGTGTTCCATTCCACCAGTCTCCTTCTCTTATCTAATCATACCATGAGTATTCCTGCTTGATATCACTCGCTATTTATCTACCTGCTTCTATTTGCTTTTGCTCACGACATGTTTTTCAATGCATGATCATGATTCGATTTTATCGATACACGTGTGCTCATCTTTGCACGCCATCTAGCATTTGCATCACAACTTGCTGGGGAGTTCTGACTCCTCTGGATCCTCATGTTCAGGTCTCAGAGTTTGGAGCCTATGGGTTCTCCCAGTTGCTGATCAGAGTGGCGCAGATGAAGAGTGGATCACCAACAGATCATCAGAAGCCCTATCCTTCCAGGCCCCCTGCGCGTCTCTCGACTTTTCCTTCTGTAAACTCGTGAGCGCTATTTGTACCTTTCATACTTGTATACCCCTTTGTATTCTCGCATTTGCGCCTATCGGTGATATAATATTCTTGTAATATTTGTCACATCTGGTGATAACTTTATAATTGTACTCATACATTGGAATGTATAATGCATTACGTGCTTCCGTACTCTGATTCTTGCCTGTACTGATGCTTAGCGTATATACGTGAGAGTATTTTCGACCTGCGTATATATGTCGCAGTAACGTCTCCATACCGCGGGATCAGGGCGTTACACTTGGTGAGGAGAGTCCTCACTCGACAGGGTTGAGTTTTTCCCATCCCGGGGAAACTGATGAGAACAACATGCCAGTTGCCAGTAGTTTTTCATGCCTTAGTTTATTTTGAGTTATTGTGTTTTATTTGTTTTGCTTTTAGTACCACATCGGTTATATCCGAAAATAGACTCTTGTAAAGCCTATAAGAGGGTCAACGGATTTCCTGTAGTAAACATTGAATATTTGAGTTTAAATCTGAAGCCAATTTACGAAGTAAACCTAATAAGATTCATATTGGCTGATATTTGCCAAGGATATGTCAGCCAAATATGAGGTCACAATGACATAGCCATTCTTTGGGCCATGTAATAGCAACAAACTTTGAAATATATCAGTCCAATATATTATTCATATAGGATGTTTTTTTTTTTTTGAATAGTTGAACTCGCAACTTGTTTGTGCCTTCGATGAGTCACTCGCACAATGTCAATCCCATTAGCTTGTTCTTGCATCAAGGATGTATGGGATGGAGGTTGCTCTCGGTCGGCCAAACTGAAGTTATCAAAGCTCTATGAGGCCATTTGAATAAGTGAGGAGACCAGAATGGGGAGCTTCAGATGCATGCATTAGTCACCAAGAGTTCGGATGTTTTGAGTTGGTGGCTCATGGCCAACATTTTGACAGTTGTGAGCAACCTCTCCAGGTGCGAGATGCAGTTTGACCAATCGTTTGGCATTGTAGTATAGAAGTAGAAACGTAGAAGCATGCATTTTATCACTGTCTGATCACCTGAAAGTTTGGCAAGAAATTCCAACAATTTCTTGTAAGAAGTTTATGTTTTGATTCCTTGCTGACATTGTCACGTATTTGAAATGTTGGAGTACAAAGATTAAGCTCCGGCTTGGCTAATCTATAGTTTCCTATACCTTGTGGCAGTTATGGAAGAATAGGAATAGCATGATTTTTCAAAACTGGTCTAGCCAAGTCATAAGGCTATTGAACAAGCTTGCTTTGTGCTATAGTATCAACCTTTGATTGTTTGTAGACATATTAGGACTATGTGGAGTGTCCTACACTGATGGGGGACGAATCCTAGAAAATCTCAACTTAGGGTTTACCACTCAAGATAGGGTTTGTGAATCTCTCCCTTGGGCATCTCACTCGAAGCACACTGGTAACACAAAATACTCAGCAATTTTCATAATCAATCATTAACTAATAACAAAGCAATTTTGATATTATATAGGCTTACAATAACATGATAACTCCTACCACAACAAATGTAAGATTAAGATAAGATAAACCAACCAACTACAATAACCAACTAAAATAAAATAAGATAAAATGACCAACCAACTAAAATAATAAGATAAAACGAAACAACCAACTAAAACAAACTAATCCACTAGATCTCCCCATCATTTCCCTGAGGCTGGGGAAAATTTGACCATGTTGGGTGTAAATCTCCCTGACTCTCAATCGGGTCATGGTGGTAGTCGTGAACCCAACAAATGTACATCAAGACTGAACCAAGGCGGAAAACTTCGATGGAGAAAAGGGGTCGGAGATCGGTGGCGGAGGAGCCATCATCGCCGGGAGACTGTGGAGGAGCCTTCATCGCCAGGAGGCGGAGGAGAGGAAGGGGAGGAGCTGCCGACTTTAAGGAGCTCGCGGCGGCGGCGTGCATCAGGTGTCGTTGAAGGAGAGGATGAATTAAATAGTGGCGTGTCAAAATTTCTTAGAAGGGATTTTTGAGATTTTTTTTTTTTTTTGGCAAGATCTTGAGTTGACAAGGGAAACTAGGGTTTTGTGAAAATTTTGTGGAGGGTAGATTTTATGGAAGGTAAAGAAAAAGAGCAGAATTTAGCTCTGATACCAAAAATGATGGGGGACGAACACTAGAAAATCTCAACTTAGGGTTTACCACCCAAGATAGGGTTTGAGAATCTCTCCTTTAGGTATCTCATCCGAAACACACTGGCTACATAAAATGCTCAAATATTAATTTTCATAATCCATCATTAACTAACAACAAAACAATTTTGATCTTATATAGGCCTACATTAACATGATAACTCCTACCACAACAAATGTGGGACTAAGATAAGATAAGCCAACTAATTACAATAACCAACTAAAATAAGATAAGATAAAATGACCCAACCAACTAAAATAAATTAAGATAAAATAACCCAACCAACTAAAACAATAAGATAAAATGACCCAACCAAATAAAACAAACTAATCCACTAGATGTTCCTATCATATAATGCCTCATCAACCACAATACGTTATTAAGTTATTATCTAGTGGCCCTCACTTTGGGCTGGTTAAAGCTCAATTTCAGTGGCTCACATGAGAGTAATGCTATGGTGGTGCTGGTTCACGACTCAGGATAAAGCTACACAATTGCTTCTTGCAAGGAGTCTTCTTACTAGTGTTTTGGTCATCCCTTTGGTAGAGATGATTGGGGGCTTAGTAGTCTCCAATATGTGATGGCTACTCTAGTTACAACGTGTCTTGGGATTGAAGGTGATCAAATAATCATTATTCATGCTCAACTCTATGTCAGGGATCAATGATCCCCAAACTCCTCAAGGATGTTTGAGGCCCAACCTCCTCAAGGATGTTTGAGGCTGACCAAGTCACTTTTGAAGAGTACATGGCTTTTGCTTCCCCATGAAAGAAAAAACTACTCCTAACTATATGGCCAATTGTGGTTCAAGAGGACTTCCTGTGGAATTGTTTTTGTTGGTATCATGCTGACTTAGTGGTATGAGTTAGTTCATAAGGACTATTAGGGTTAGTTAGAACAAAGAAAGTCAGGGAATATGATTTTATCCACCAAAAGAAAATCATCCACTTTAAAAGCTAAAAATGCTTATATATGCAACCTTGCAATCGGGGCCACATCATTCATCCTAAATTGAAAATGGATCCATTTCCCCCCCCCCCCAAAAAAAAAAAATCCTTGATACGTTGAGTAGCAAGAATTAGTGATGGGTTTCTTTGGATACATTTTCCCCAATAATGGTTTCATCTGGAGCAAAATAACTAAATATTATATGCAGAATAATGTGTTTTTTTTATCATGTTTCAATCTTACCATGCACTCATCATTTCTCACCAAATGAGCCTAACTCACAGCGCTTTGACCCTACCCTTATAAGAGGTTGTGAATCCAAACCTCTTCATTCAGAATGGCAAAAGGACCATTGGAATAAAATCCTGGGGCACACTCTTTTCAAATTCAAATGCAAGCTCAATACTCTAACAACTCAAATTTATGATCATGGAGGCTAAAAGTACCTTAGGAATAAAGTCCAGGGTCACGGTCTTTTCAAATTCAAATGCAAGTTCAATACTCAACAACTCAAATTTATGATCATGGAGGTTAATAGTATCTTCTGGAGTCTTATTGTGATCTATATATCAAAATTTTAGAGGAAAAAAACTGAGCAAGTTCATAATTCCTCCCTCAATACTTATTATTTATAAGCAATTACAAATACTATATCATAATATGAGTAGAACTCTCAATAACTTTGAAACCAAGAATTTAGAAACTCCTAATAAGACAGACTCCTAACTAATTTAAGTACCTAAGTTTAACACTGTAAGCGACAAGAAGACCAAATGATCTGCTAGGGGGTGGAAGGGTCCTTTCTCCCGTCATAGAATCTCCTACCCCACCCCAAAGAACCCAAAACCACGGCCCCCATAATGTGAGGGCTTCTCTTCCTCTTCTCGGGGTGCCGCCACCTCCTATTCTAGTCTTCCTCCTCGATCACGGCGTATGCTTGTAGGCCATCATAGGCCTTCCTCCACACACAAAACAAAACCCACATAAGCATCACATATTGCATCTTTAATTTCTTACCCGATAAAAAATATTTTAAGGAAAAAAAACTTTCAAGTATATAACTAGTTGTCTAGATCAATGATTTATTGTGTTTCTATATCTCGATGAAAGCATTGTTTGAAGTCGAAGTGTGTATTTAGAACAAGATTAATCACAACTGCGCATAACAATAAGTACCTTCCCATAGAAGTCCAAAAATGCAACATCCAAAGACCATGACCAGAAATAAGTGAATCAGAAAACAAGACAAGAGAAGCAAGGAAAGGCCTAAATGTTGTGAAAGAGTTGAGAAGAGAGGGCCCTGCACTCGAGAAACAAGAAATAGGTGTACACCATGCCTAAAAGATATGATTAAGTACTACAGTTAAGACCACTAGATTCTAACATGCAAGTACGAGGTATGCAGGTAATGATGAAACTGTAAATAATAGGACAAGTTTAGTTGTTCAACAATTACAGAAACAAAACAGCTCGACATCAAGATCACTTGTTGAAAGTAATTTTTGCAGTTATTACCTTATTCTTTCTTGTCTTATCGGCACCATTTACCAACAATACTTTTGCTATGTCTCTAGATCGACTTTGCATAGCAACATGCAATGGAGTCCATCCATCCTGTAAATAATACATGGAAGTACTTTAGAATCCAAATAACTTGTAGAAAGGGGGGCAAAAAAAAAGAAATTTTAATTTATGTGCTACTCACTTTATCTTCTACATTTACGTCAACTTTGTATTTAATTAGTAACTTCACGGTTTGCATGGCACCAACTTGAACTGCATAATGTAGTGGGGTGGCACCATCCTGTTATAATAATGAAAATGTTACTTAGAGTACATAATTACCAATTGAACTTAAGATTGGAAGCCAGAATGTTCTCACCCTATCACCCACATGAGGGTTTGCCCCTTTCCTTAGAAGATGGCTGATAACAGCCTCCTTTTTGCCAATCACTGCCTTATGGAGAGCGGTGAAACCATCCTGTGTCACCAAAACTCCTCAAGTTTCAGTCCTTCAGATATGAGAAACAAAAGAAAAGATTGGGCAGTTTTTATTAAGAACATGGTAGTACCTTGTCAACAGAATCAATATCCGTACCATGTTCAATTAGTTCATCCATAAAATGAATCTGGCCTGATAGTGCTAAAGTATGAAATGGTATCCACTTCATCTGCTCAAAGAAAAACAAAAGTAAGCAATTTCTTTCTGGCATTCTTTCTTTCTTTCTTTCTTTATTTAGGAAAAGGGGACCGTAAAGCCAGGCAAATATGTGAGCGGGATTCAAACAAGCCTCTTGTGCATTTCAAGAGACTATGCTACAGTAGCATCAACAGCACGTATAAGTTATCAAAATTCAAAAGTTTAAAATTTATTTTTGAGGAAAAAGCACAAAAATTGCTCATCATCTAGAAAGAAAATGAGTGTTGTGCCATATTGCATATACAAGGAACAAAATAAGCATAAGAATCTTCCCCAAGGGAAGTGACAATTCTTTGTTTGAAATACTTAACAGTTGATATTTTGGTAAGAAGAGGAGTTTCATTCTGTTGCAAAATAGCCCTTTCTTCCAGGTGTAACAGCAGTTCAACTTCTGTAAAAATCAAAAGGTAGGTTAGCAGCTTAACAGCAACGATAAATTGAGTTAAAAAAACATAGGTAGGGTGGAGAATATGATCTGTGATATGCTGAAAACTGAAACCATCATTAAATAAAAAATGTGCTAGTAGCCGTACAAAGAAAATGGGAATTGAAGAAGCAGCTGAGTCAAGGAAGCAAAGACAAAACTTGAAATATTGGATTATGGAAGGTTCAGTTATCTATTAACATGGGTCCCGCCACTTCCAAATCAATCGATCCTGGTCAAAAGTAACCCAAATGAACACAAACTGTTCCCTATGAACAGACAATGCCCCAAGTTATACTAAATCCATCAGAGCCCCTCTACCGGATTTGAACTGCAAAATGGCTTAAACTGATATCATTACATCCTGGGCAAGCTACCCAGAACTGATTTTATCCAAAGCTCCAAGTTATCCAATTCCTATGATATACAGGACATTTTTCCTTTGATCCATCACTTCTGACATGAGTCACATGACAGACATGTACGTCTCACATCTACAAACTTTTTCACCTTTATTCAAAAAAATATGCATACAATGAACTTGCCATCCGTCAGGAAAATTATACTAAATTCTATTCATGATCACAGAAGTGAAACAAGTATCACAGAAGTGAAAGCTACAAGTCAGCATCTACGACATTCAACAAAATAATACCCAACAGAAAACTGCACTAGGTTTGAATTTTGACAAAACAAACTGCCCGACTTCTTAGTCGGTAAGTTCAATTTTTATAATACCAATCTATGTGAGGTTCCCTGCTTGTTAACTGGTCTTACTATTCATGCCCTAGAGAATATGATGCCACATTAAGCACTAAGGAATACTGCTAGCGACACCACAATTAGTTCCATGGTAAGGCACAGAGCAAGATAGTGAGAATTCATGTCTATTATAAATTTTAAGATCTTAATATTTGCAAACAGTACAGCGGAGGGACATTCTCATAGTTGTAATTCCTGACTATTCAATTATTAGGAAGCAAAAAAAGTCGATTTCATTGTTCACAAATACTCTGTAGTACACTAATACCACTGATAAGAAAAATATTCAAAGCCTTTTGTGAATTCTAGGCCTGGTAGAATGTTTTGTAATCCAAATAGGCAACCCAAAAGGGGGTTTGAATGCAAATTTTCACCAAGATCCTTTGCATTAGTAATCTCCGAGTGTCCTGCCTACGTCCAGTCTACACATGTCCGATTTTATCTCCTTCACTATTAAACTGTAGTTTACACTGAGATCCTTTACTTTCATCAGCAAACTCATAGCCCATACAACACATCAAATCCTGAGTGCAAGGCTTCAAATATCAGCCAATCTGAAATTTATCAGCAATATTGTTTCGGGTTTAAGATACCTAAGACAATAACAAGCCTAATATTCACCCGATACAGGCCGGAACTACCTGATATGAATGGCCTGGACCCAAATTATGGGTTATTTCAGAAAATTCAATCCCAGAGAGAGAGAGAGAGAGAGAGAGAGAGAGAGAGAGAGAGAGAGAGAGAGAGATTAACATCAGAGAAGTTTGAGAAACAGAACACCCTATTTAAATCCAACTCTTACCTGGGGGAGACCTTCGCATGCTTCGAGAAAGGACTTCGATCGCAGGTATGATCAGGAGCAAAGATTGCAAGCTTTGATCACACACTTTGATCGCGATGAAAAGATACAAATTTTTTTAATCCCTTTTCTTCTTCTATGCTGCTCTGTATCTCTCTATTTTATTCAGAGTGTGATAACTTTTTCCAAATTGATTGCAGTCATCAATCCGTTTGTTTCCATAGACTTTGTGTACAACCCAGCTAATCAAGCGTTTTAATCTTGCACCTGAAAAGAATTTTATTTCGTAAGAACATCCCAACATAAAAACTTTGCATGTATTGCTCAGATTTTACGAAATGATTTTACTAAATGCACCCTAGCTCTTAGATTATAATTTTACGTATGCACCCTAATCTAAATCCCTATTTAATCAATTATTTAACTTGTAACATACAACACTAATAAACTATTCAATCAATTATTTGACTTGTAACTTATAAAATTAAGGATGAAATCAATATTTAGTCAATTATTAATAATAAAAATAGGTGGGTTCATGATGTGCCAATTAGATGTGTTCCTGAAAGAAAATTCAAGTTTCGACGATTTTAACCCCATAACTAAAATGATGACAAAAATATTTTGTAAATAGAAAAATAAATAGAGGGATCAGAGTATTCTAAAAAAAATAGGATGATAATTCTAACAGTCAACTTTCCGCATACATACCCCTCTACAAAATAATTCTTTTTAAAAGGTAATACAATTATTCATCATTATTGTTTAAATTTCACCAAGCACTTTGTATAGTTCCTCAAAAGAAAAACTACTATGCTATAAAATATTTCATCAAGATGTGATCAAAACTCAATAAATTATTTCAAAAACATATCACAATAGTGCTAATTACCTAACAATCACTCTTTATTACTACAAACCATCAGTATTAAATTACTTTTTATTTTTTAAATAGTGTAGTGGTCAAAAATTGACCCTCATCAACATGGCATGTGTCCATACAACTGAAAGCCTCCTACTGAGACGTTCGCGGCTCCCGGTCCGTCCCGAGGCCTCCGCCACTCCACAACCTCTCAGAATCACTCCAGACTGCACCAAAATCAACTTTCATATCAAAGACTTCCACCTCGAAAGCTCCGGTATCTCAAGTCACCCGAAGTAGCCTCCAGCCCCGAAGACTATATTCCTCTGGAGTCATCTGCAGTCCAAGGCTCCAGATTTTATTCTAGAAATTTTCAGCAACGGCCATAGAGATGTCTGCTTGTCATTACTCCTCTACCTTCTCTCCACATTCATAGTGTATAATGCTTCGCAGCACGGGAAAGTTATGGACAGTGGCGATATTTTCTGCATGTGATCCTGACAGTCAAACACCAAAAATCACGGCCATGCAACAAATCAACATGTACAGATCATGTAATTTCAAAAATCTGACCAACACCCCATCCGCCTCCATACCGACAGCTCAGTATTAGTAGACCTTCTTCAACAAGGAGGAGAGGTTCTTCCCTTCCAATTGATCCTAACTCAGGGACATACCAACAAATTCTCTGCCATGTAACTTGAGAATTATAGTGGAATCTTCTCCTTTTCCCGTGGATTTTTCCGATTTGGGTTTCCACGTAAAAAATCTTATGTCTCTCTCCTTATCTGTGTTGTGCATCACTTTTATTCAAACTCTCCACTTCCCTAATCTTACTTGTGGCGTGAATTGACCATCCGATCACTTATAAAAGAAAATATCCATCACAAACTGGTGCTTTCATTGAGATTTGAGTCCTTACACTGAAGACCTCTCCTTAAAAAATCAAAACCTTCCTTAAAAGCCTCTTTCACAGCGCCGATGGCTCCAAAACAGTGTTTTAAATGTCGGATATCAGGGAAATGTCGGATGTCGTAATCGGATGTCGGATTTCGGATTTCGGAGATATTTCGGGGCTATTTAGTAAATTTCGGACGTCATGACGGATAACAAATATATACCTTAGATGTCTTAAATAATGTAATTTAAAAATACTTATCAAGATAATGCATACACAACTTATGCAAAACTACATAAATATGTTTAGGATATGTATAATTAACTTAAACATTTTGCATATATTCACTAATCCATTGTTAAAATTTCTTAATTGCTCCAACTTCTAAGACCAATCAACATAATGGGTTTTTCTCAAAATGTCGGCCGACATTTCGGGAAAATGTCGGCCGATATATCGGATTTTTCCCGAAATGTCGGCCGACATTTCCCAAAACGCCATTTCAAATGCGGATGGGGATGTCGTGGCGGTGAGAGCTTGAAAACGAAATGTCGGCCGACATTTCGGAAATGTCGGCCGACATTTAAAACACTGCTCCAAAAAAGCAAATTGTCACCCTCAACAACAAACATCCAAAGGCAAGGCCATCAGCACCACTGGGGGCATGGTCTCCTCACCAGCCATCAATCAGCTGCATACCACCGAGCGGCTCCTCCCCTCAGGGGGCAACCACCAGTGTCCAATCATCGCAGCAACACAAAAACCAGCTTCTTCATATACTCGCCGACATGAAAGAGCAGATGAAGAAACAAAAAGCCCAGTCTGATCGCGATCGGAAGCAGGTAGCTCTCGATCGCGAGAACGCCATTCGTGAGCAGAAGACACTGAGCTAGCTCAACAATCAATTCAAGGCTCAAATCGCTGCCCTCCAAGACAATCAGTCGTTAATGCAATCAGAAAGCGAGTCTGAAGTCGGTGGATCTCTAGACCTTTGAGCCCTTGATGAGCTGATCCAAAGACGGATCACAGAAGCCAAGCTGCAAGGTCACCCAACGCCTTCATCTGCCAAAATCTCTGACTTCTCCCTCTCTCAAGAAATCCTTCAGTGCGAGTTTTTGAGCAAGTTCTCGACCCCAACCTTCGACTATTACTCCAGAGTGAGCGACCCTTCCAACACATCAGAAATTTTCGAGACAAGACGATAGTCTATTCCCGTGACGAACCACTTTGTGCCTCACATTCCCCTCCAGTCTGAAAGGTTCGGCATCAGATTAGTTCTACTCTCTGCCATCCCGCTACCTTCACAACTTTGAGGAGGTAACTGAAGTGTATCTCACCCAATACGCCTCTCGCTGGGAGGCCAAGATGAACAACCATCACTTCCTCTCTGAGGAGATGAGACAGAACAACAATCTCAAATCAACATCAGCTTATTTCAAAGCCAACTCGTCAAAATCCACAACTGTGGTGAGGATGTCTCTGCACTCGCATTCATTAGTGGGCAGCAGATTTCTAACCCTGTATAAACCACCTCCTCAAGCACAATGTTACCCGGATGAGCGAGGTCATGTCACGAGCTCAGCTCTACACCAGCTGGAGGAGGCAATGAAGAGTTCCTTCAACCATATCGCGAAACATGGTGACAAAAGAGGAGAGTCGAAGTCTCCGCACGAAGCCGCCGCCCATGCCTAGATCGAAATAGGGGGCAACCTGCCTTCAAAAGACAAGCGCTCTCGATCCTCTCCAAGCCCACTCAGAGCCTTCTAGACGGAACAATATTTCACTCCATTTAGGCTCACCATCAATGAGGTCTTGAACAGCATCAAGGACCAGTCATGGGTTAAGCGCCAGAGACCAATCCGGTACAATCTCACACTTCCTGGAACAGAATAATATTGTTCCTACTATGATTACAAGGGACACAAGATCATCCACTGCTAGGTCTTCTGGAAGTACTTGAAAAAACTCATCCAATAAGGCTTCTTCAAAGAGTGCATCCTCACTCCCGAAGCAGCCTCCGAATCCAGACAACTCAACTCTCTACTGTCTGCCCTGTCGCAAAGCTTAATCACCCAATACAAAGCAATTGAGTAATTCCACATCTCCGAGAGACATGGCACTACTCTTATCCCAACCATTTTTTGTATTCCAGTTCTATGTATTCCATTCCAATATTGAATAAAATGATATTTCTGCTCCTAACCATTGCAGTCCTTTCAAGCTAGACGTTCCGCTGATGGGATTTCTCCACTTGAAACTACTCTGCTGCTGGGATTTCCCCGGGACTACTCTGCTGTTAGGATTTTTCTTACTCAGAGTAGACGTATCCAATCTGTCGATAAGGTTGTATTCCCACTTCAGGTTCCTGCCAAGGTCACAGCTCCGCTGATGGGATTTGCCCCAATCGGAAGTAACTGTGAACCCGACTCCACTGATGGGATTCACCCACTCGGAGGCCCAACTCCACTGCTGGGATTTCCCCCTCAGAAGTCTAGATCGCCACTCCGCTGCTAGAATTTCCCCTACTTAGAGTAGATGCATCCAATCTGTCGATAGGTGATACCTCCACTTCAAGCCTCCTTCCAGATTTGCAGGTAAGTGTTCCAGAGAGCCTTTAATTGCATAAAATATATAGTATATTTCCTTGTTTGGAATATCTCCTCGACGTACTAGCTTCACGTGAATAGAGGTTGTAGACATCAAACATACCAAAAAGGCAAAATCGTCCAGGTATAATACGAACACCATCTTTGTGAATGTTTGCATGTGTTACTCATTCTGGGATGACATGGTTGTGTATGTTTAGCCTATAATTGCACGAGACATATGGTATATACATGAGGGTTTCCTAGTTTGGAGTATCCCATCGACGTACTAGTTTCGTGTGATTGAAAGCTAAGCGTACATAGTCTTGTCCGCGCAATCTATTTAATTGACGCCTTTCATTAGCTCTTATGATGCTGCAACAAAGTTTAAGGTGTTTCATTGCATGCTTTTGTTTGCATCATCCCTCCATTGTGGGCCAATAGGTATTTGTACCCCTCGTAGTTTCCCTCTACCAGGCGCAAAACACAAAAACCAGCCCACGGACTAGACTCTGCTGCTGGGATTTTCCGTACTCGGAGGACCCTCCACGTGGGATTTCCTCCACTTGAAGTTCCTACGCTGCTGCGGGATTTCCCCACTCATAGTCCTACCAAATTTCCCACTCCGCTGCTGGGATTTCCTTCACTCGGAGGCCAAAATTTTGCAGGTACTGCTGATGGGACTATCCCCTCTCGGGAACAACACCGCAAATTTACCAAATCGTCTACATGCCAAATCAAACACCCCAGAGTTGAAGACCAGCACTCCGAGAAGACATGATCGATTCCAAACAAGACCAAGCTGAAGCAATCTAGGCAAAATCTAAACAAACATTTTCATTCCAAAGGCATATGTATGTTTTATTTTGAAAAGTCTTTCCGCTCCGAATACATATTTGATTACAACTAACAAGAGTAGTATAAAACTCCATTACAGTTCTATTTTACACTTTTTTTGAAAAGAAATACAGATAATCCCAATCCATCCTTCCATCCTGTCGCTACGTCCAGCCTCACCTTCGAACTCTAAGAGCTTATCCTCCGAAGAACATCCGTCAGAAGGCACGTGAGGCAACAATATCCGACTAGGATGGAAACTCCAAGACACACAAGCCAGTGATGATATCACACCACCGACCCTTTGTTCTGAAGAAGAGGTCGGAGCTCTGGAAAGAATGCTTCATTGATAACGTCCTGACGAAAACACCACTCATACTCCTCTCATGTTGCTTGCAGCAAGAAGAGAGTCTCCAAGTGCGAAGCAGCGGTATCCGATAGAATGAAGACTCCAAACAAGCAAGATTGTCAAGTAATCACATCCTCCCTGATAACCGCCCAGGACAGTCCTGATCCCTACCTCATACACGCTATCAGGAAAGAAAGACTGCAAGACTCAACGTTGGAATCAGACCGATCCAGCTTGAGACCAGATGACCAAGCCGACTTGAAGCAGAAACCCTCCATCTCACCCCTAACAGTGACGCCCAATGACGATGACTGATATTTTGTGACAGGCTAATCACGATGACTGAAATATCGCGCCAGCCAGGCTCCCAAATAGCAAAGGCATGTCTGTCATTTCCTCCATTTCCATCACTCCCTTTCCTTCTTCACCTGATGAAGGAGGAAGACATAGCAACGAGCCTGAGAAGGAAAAATTTTGAGGCAAGGATTTTCTGGAGAAGAAAACAAATGCAATTTCCATCCAAAAGATTCCATTCTATTTATAGATGGAGGAGAAGCCAAATCGCCTCCACTTTGAGTTCTTAATCCTCGACAAGTTCGTCGATAACCCATAATTTTCAGTCAACCGAATAGCAGCAGATACCAACCGCCTCTACCACAAATCTCCGTCATCATGGCGGGACACTAGTTACAGATTTCAAACAATCCAATCGATTGGCTTGCCAGCTATTAGCCAGTCGCGTTAACTCCAAGATAAACCTGAAGATTCACATTTATGATCCAAATCCTCCCCTGCTCACAGACATTGAGAAAAAATCGAGACATTTAAGGATATCTACCAACTCTGCTCTTTCGACTTCCCCCATGCAAGCCCTAGTAAAAGAGAAGGGGAGCATATGTAATGGTCAAAAATTGACCCTCATAAAAATGTGACACGTGTCAATATAATTGAAAGCCTCCCACTGAGCGTCCACATCAATCTCGAGGCCTCTGCCACTCCACATCCTCCTAGAATCACTTCAGACCGCACCAAAGTCAACTTTTATACCAAAAACTCTTTCACCTTGGAAGTTCCGCTATCTCAAGTAATCTCGGAGTAACCTCCAACCTGAAGACTATATCCCTCTGAAGCTATTTGCAGTCCAAGGCTCCCCATCCTATTCCAGAAATTCCCAGCAATGGCCACCGAGATGTTCGCCAGCAGTTTCGACTCTTCCTTCTCTCCAATGTTCATAATGTGTAACGCTCCCCAACGCGGGCAGTTATGGACAGTGGCGAGATTTCCTGCATGTGATCCTCACAGTCCTGCGCCAACAATCACGATCGTTATAACAAATCGACATGTGCATATTGTTCACTTACGAAGTGATGAGGACGTGGCCAGTTTCCAGTTGTTTTATGCCTTAGTTTATTCTGAGATTAGTGATTTTCTTTTATGTGGGCGTTTAATACCACATAAATTATTTTCTAGAAGTAAACTTTTGTAAAACCTAAAAATAGGCTTCAGACTTCTTACTAGTAAACAATGAATGAATTAAAATCTTTGAATTTCAGAGCTCATGAATTCTTGAGAATGGATGCGAAGCTCGTGATGTAAGGGGTGTGAAGCCCGTAGTGCAAGGGATACAAAACTCAAATTTATCTTTTTCTTCTTTATTTTCTTAAACCCTAATTTTTATTTCTATTTTTTCATTTGAAAACCCTAATTTTTCTTTTCTTAGATTGAAGGTGATTGCAATTCTCCCGTTTTACATCAGTTTGGTATCAGAGCTTTGGTCCCAATCCCCTTCAAACTCCTCTTAAAACCCTAGCCTCTCTCAAACCCTAGTTATAGATCTGAAACCCTAGATCTAGAACAAACCAAGATTTATTCCACACAAAAAAATATTACTGTAACAAAATTCCACCAAATTCCTTCGCAAATCCCCAAAAAAATCCAAATTCTTTACTCTACATCTTTCTTCTTAAAAAATAAAGATAAAATTTTCAATCCGCTACTCATCTTCCTCTTCCTCATTTTAACTCCAGAAAATCACCTCCCGTCGCCTCTGCAAACCACCGCCCACCTCCCCATCATTTTCACCATCTCCATCACCTTCACCATTCCCATCGTCATCATCCTCTCAAAAAAAAATCATCAAATTCCAACAAAACCCACTGTCATCATCTCCATCGTCATCATCACCACCCTCCATCTTCTTCCTCTTCATCAAGCCATAGAACTCACTGTCGCGCTTCTTTCCACCTCGTGCTGCCACAACGATCTCGAGAACTTAATGAAGCCACAACATTAATTAGGTCGCCTCCACCACCATATCACCATTGCCGCCACGACACCATGACCTCGGATCCACCGCCACGATCGCCCCACGACCTCGGATCCGCCGCACGACATCACCTCAATCATCGCCGCCAATCTCCTTCCCTTTTCGCTGACGACAACCAACAACCGCCCGATCCAAGAGAATCGGGATCTCGGGACGTCGAGATCTAGTCCTCGTCGCCTCGTCAGAACCGTCGCCAACATCACACTCAATCCACCACAGCCTCGTCATAGTCTTCGACCTCGCCAACTGTCGCGCCGACCCTCTGCCTTTGCCGCCGACCTCCACCACTGTCTTCGCCCACCAGATCCACTCTGGTCTGATCGAGATCAGATCCTATCGTGTGCGGTTCAGATCTGTCTCAAATCTAATTAATTTGGGGTTTAAATACAAGATGGGTCTAACCTGATAGGGTCCAACCCGAAGCCGAATCACCTCAGTTCACCCAACTCAACCACAATCGATTCAGTTGAGACAACCGACCCGCCTCGGCCTGCGAGTTGACTCAGCCAACTCAGTTGAATCAAGACTGAGCCAACTCAGTTAACAACATTGTTCCAGCCGCAGCACATCGACATTCCAGAGCTCATTTCAGGTTCATACGGAGTCCGTTTCGAGTTCTATTCAGAGGTTATGTTCGTAATTGAGTCCCGAGCCACTAGAAAGAGTCAAAGCAACTGGATAGCAGGCCGACCATCTACGAGCCAGTGTTCAATGCCAGTACTATTCGTGCAGCAGAAGATTAGCATTTCGGGCCCTCATTTCGAGCCTGATTTGAGCCCAGTTCGAGGTAGATTTCTTTCATCTCATACTACTGCTATCTCAGAACCTTGTGCGTGGTTTCAGCTCTTTGGCGTGTCTTTCTCCAAAGAATCTTAGAGGAATTTTGCGTTTGGGCATGAACGACTTGACCCTTAGGTGATATCCTAGCCTAAGTAGAATTGTTAACTGTTAAATTACTTACATCTACTATTTGGATTGCGATAATTTATTAATTGAAATGTTATTTGCTTCTATCTAGTAGTTACATCAGTGTTTGTCACTTTTTATCATTTTAGGAGTTTTGCATTTAAAACTTGAATTTTAGGATATTTTATTTTTACATGTGCATGCATTTAACTTACTTGACTCTAGGATTCTCCACTGCATTTGCTTGTTTGCTTGATTTTGCATTTGTAGCATCATGAGCAGTCAGTATTATAAGAACTACCTCATAAACTAGTTACACAACTTCCGCCAGGGTCATATGTCTGTTCAGGATTACATAGCCACATTTGAGGACTTAACCCATCGTAGTGACGTGAGCGAGCACCGTTCTGAGACTATAACTAGTTTTTTTTTAAGGATTAAGACCAAAATAAGGCGTGCTATCTTATGGGTTAGACACCGTTGAAGAGACCTTTGATGTTACCTTAAAGGTAGACTTGACTTTCAAAACGTTAGTCAATGCCAAGGCCCGGTGTTCTAAGTGTGAGGGATATAGACATTATGATTATTAGTGCCCCTCGGAGAGTCAACATGTTAGAACTGTGTCTAGTGATGTTAACGACTTAAAGGTTGTTGAGGATGTCCATGTTCCTTTTAAAACTGCTAATATAATTGAAGACATTAGTTAGTTCCGACAAACCAATCATTGATGAAGAGCATGCTTCTTATGAGGGTACTAGTGACGTAGTAGATGAGATAGTCGAGTCTGGTACACCTTTAGATGTTGACACCCACGCTTATGATATTAGAGAGTATGTGCTTGAATTAACGATGTCTAGTGTCTAGTCAAATCTCTAGGTACTCATTTGTCACATCTTTGATAGAGTATAATATTGAGCACGAGACAGTTGATTCTAGTGTCGTTACATCTAATGGATTATCTGAGTCCCTTCGTGCTGAGTACGATTTTGTGGTCGTTCCAATCGATTCATCTTCTAGTAAGCCACATGAGTTCCTTGCCATGATCTAGCAGATGATGTCTAATCCTTCTTTTTCTGGTTGGTTGGCGTTTATGTCAGATTCCAATATACCTCCATCCGGGGGGTTAGATGCGTGCCCTCCTAGGCATTCCAGATATCATATTTTCTTTTTTAGAAATTATGCCTAGAGTGTCTATTACATTGCATTTACATGTTGCACACGTTGATGATATCACTAGGCCGATAGCAACAAATTTGTTATAAACCCATATAGTATTTTGCAGGAACTTATAGTTGATAATAAGGTGATGGTTACGAGTCACCTTGAGGCCGTGAGAAAGTTGCACGCTTGGCGTATAGATTTCGATAGGATTTTGAAGAGAATATCTCTCATTGCTTACGAGTTAATAGCCCATGGGACCCTCATATTAGCTCCGTTCTCAGCAAGCATGTTGTTATCGGTGCCTTGATCGAGCTACCATCTTTTACAATCGATCCATCACGGAGGCCAGATCCACCTCCACCACCTTGATCTCGACGTGATGCACCGGTGTTGCTGCCACGGCCACCACCTTGGCCCGATTGAGATGCTTCATGAGGGGAGCCCCCATTTGACAGGGTCGAGTTTATCCCACCCCGGGGAAAATGATGAGGACATCACACCAGTTACTAGTTATTTTATGTCTTATTTTATTTTAAGATTGGTGATTTTTTCATGTGAGTGTTTAGTACCACATCAATTATTTCCTAAAAGTAAACTTTTGTAAAGCCTATAAATAAGCTCTAGACTTCTCTTATTAGTAGACAATAAATGAATTAAAATTTTAAGTTTAAATTTTAGAGCTCTTGAGTTCTTGAGATTGAGGTGTGAAGCCCATGATGTAAGGGATATGACGCCCGTGGTGCAAGCGGTGCGAAACCCAAATTTATCATTTTCTTCTTTCTTTTCTTAACCTAATTTTCATTTCTCTTTTTTCATTTCAAAACCCTAGTTTTTCTTTTCTTAGATTGAAGGTGATTGCGATTCTCCCGTTTTACATCACGAAGATCTAGCTAGCACCATAGCTGCCTCCATGTTGACAGCTCAGTATAAGTAGACCTCCTCTAACGAGGAAGCGTGGTTCTTCCCTTTCAATTGATCTTAAATCAAGGACATACCAACAAATTCTCTATAATTCCTCTAACTTGAGAATTATACTGAAATTCTCTCCTCCCATGATTTTCCCGATTTAAGTTTCCACTAAAAAATCTCGTATGTCTCTTTTTCTGTGTTGTGCATCACTTTTATTCACACTCCTCACTCCCTACTCTCACTTATGGTGTGGATCGACCGTCCGTTCGCTCGTGGCGGAAAATCTCTACCACAAATAAAAATAGTATATCTAAGACGAAATGGTTAATATTGTTGATAGCGATACTACAAACCATTAGTATTACCTAATGCTGATATGATGCTTAGATTTCAAATCTTTCACTAAAAAAAACTGAAAGAGTAGAAATAACATAGAAAGGAAGATGAAAACTAGGGTTTGTAGTGAAATTGGGAAGAATTAATTCTAGTGTTTGTGAAAATAAGGAAGAGTTGAAAGTTAGGGCTTCACACCCAGCTGAATCGCTCACCCTCTATTCACACAAAGATTTCAAAACACAATTAGATTTTCAAAGTTTACAATAGCTAATTAATTCTAAAACAAATCCTGACAAGAGTATATATAAAAAGAGGTCACATGCACTACCCACGCCTTAATAAAAGAAATAAAAGAACTAATAAAAGACCACTCGTGCACCACGCATGCACCTTAACAAATAAAAAAACTATTTAAGCAAAGAAAATTAGATCCCACTCAGGCTTTTCGCTTCCTGCACGAATATGTCTTCCAAGTCCAAGTTGGATCGTCAATATCCCATCAATTCTCCCCGGATTGAAGAAAACTCATCCTCGAGTTTTAAAATGCGACATCACGAAAAATCTAGAACGTAAAGATCGGACTGGATGTTGGTCATGGCTTATATAATTATGAACTGCAACAAATTCTCATTTCTTATAAGACACCCTATCAACATGAAAGGGATCATACTCATTTGGCAATATCAACATGAAAGATCGAACAATGATTTATTTAATGAAAAGGTGATCAAACAGTTAAGATTTATTAGGAATTTGATTTTGAATTCAATTAGATTTGATTAAGATTTAGGATTACGTTAGTTGTGATTTGGTTAAGATTTGAGAAGGTTTGTTCGTATCAATAACTGCACGCTTGGTGCACGTGCTGCAGGTCTATATAAGGCCAAGAGTTTATCTGTTTGATTATGATGAATTAAATTAAACCTTCTTTACAATGTTAATCTTTGCATGGTGAAGTGCGGGGTGGGAGAGAGATCTCCTAGGTGCTGAAGCTCAAAATCTTTATTCTCTCCTAAACCCCAACTTCTTTCCCTTTTTTCTTCCTCCTTCTCGTATTACATTAGTTTGGTATTAGAGCAAATTTTCCTGCTTTGTTCCTCCTCGACAAATCTCCTTCCAAAAAAAATCCCCAAACCTAGATCTACTTCTCTTTTTCAGTTTCAAAAAAATCAAGAAAATCAAAAAAGTTATTGTTCCTCTTCCTCATCCCTCTCTTTATTCCACGGAATCAACAAAAGCCAACCCTAGAAGGTTTTTCATTGCCTTCTAGGCCACCACCGTCGTCCACTGACTTCGCCGCCGCCCTTCGACAACAGCGATGGCACCGCCGGTCTTCTCTGACCCAGATCCGGCCTCGCAAGTACCCCACTCCACCGACTGTCCTCTAACATCACCATCGCCTCCACTCCACGGCCTTCACCAGAGCTCCCGCCTTCGCCAACAGCCAGATCGGCGTCACCAGCCAATCCGACCACAACACAACTAAGTTCCTCTGCCTTTCCGAGATACCTAATGCCACATCAATTTGGTCGCTGATTGGATCTGCCTTTGCCACCGCCTCCAACTCACCGTAATTTGATCGCCGACCTCGCCACAGCCTCGCCACCGGCTAGATCTGCCTTCGCCACCGCCTCAAACTCATTGGGATCTAATCGATGACCTTACCATCCTCCCTCTCCGTCATCTTCATCATCAATCGAAAACTTCATCTTCATCAGCAACCGTCTCCATCTTCCTCCTCCGATCTTCCCACCTTCAGCTGCGACAACCTCGCCGGCTCCTCTAAGGCCAGATCCTCCTCCATCCTTGCAGCGACAGCACCACCTACTCGCCGAAGCTCCCTTGCCAATTTTCTGCCCTCGTCGAGGCCTTCAGACCTCACCACCGCACCAGATCAGACCTCCGATCCACTCGCCGCAGCTGCCGCCCCTCTTTGAGTGCCACCGCTTCTCATCCCTCTGCAAGAGATTGAAGGATGAAAGAGAGATTTGGGTTGTGAGTTGAATTCTTTCAAACCCAATATTTATAAACCCAATCAATCAGATTTGGGTATTGAGCCAACCGGTCTCTCAAACCTGACCCGACCCAGTCCACTGACTGAGTCAACTCACCCGATCTAACTAAATCAGCAGCAAGCTGACTCACTGAGCAGCACAAAACAAGTCAACTCAATGAGTCGATTTAGTGAACAACAGCAGCATGGTTGCATTCCAGAAGCTGTTCTCATCCATCAAGAGTCTATTTCGAGCAATGTTCGAAGCGTTGGGTTCGTGACCAAGCCCCGAAAATCCTGAAAGAATTTCACAACTTTTGTGCAGAACAGACCTCCACGAGCTCCTGTTGGTGTCGGTACAGTTTCTAGAGCAATCCAGCTGCATTTCAAAACCCGTTCGCACTCTGATTCAAGTTTTGTTCGAAGCATTGGGCTTGTAACTAAGCCCCAGAGCTGATATGGATGAGAACCACGACCGCATGCTAGAGAAACTTAACCTTATCCTTAGCCTAGTTTGAGATTGTAATTCCACATTAAAGAGGATAGAGTCACGAGACAAGATTCGACATTTTGGTGACATCTACTAATGGTGTTAGAGAACCAGAAGTTGCTGATGAGACTAAGCCAGAGCCAGATGCAGAGCAAAAGTCAGAAATTCTTGAGGAGCCAGAGTCGGAACCAGATCTAGAAGTTGTTGATGAGCTGGACCCAGAGCCAAATGTAGAAGAGTCTCTTATTGAGACCCATGTAGGTCTTCCAACTGAGACTGTTATGAAGCTATCGCCCTCCTCACCAGCCATGAGAGTTCCCTTATCTCTGAGGCCGCCTGACGTGTATGACCCGTTGCAGATCTTTTTATAGAAGGCAGTTTCACAAGTATTTGGCATCTTGATATGCGATTCAGTTTTTATCGGAGTTAATTTGAGTTATTTTTCTACATTTATGTTGCTTGAGCTACTTCTGACTGCAGTTTATCTGTCACGTAAGCCAGTTCCTTCTCCACCACAGTGGCTCAAGCTTGATGCATCAATGTCACTTCTCCGACCACCATCTTGGCCTGATTGATATGAGATGTGGTACAGTTCTACCCGACCGTGCCTACTACCTGTTACCATTGCATTCACTGGAGATGAATGCTTCTAAACCGAGAGAGAATGATGGGGAATCAAATGGTTAAGATTCATTAGGAATTTGATTTTGGATTTAAATTAGATTTGATTAAGATTTAGGATTGTGTTAGTTATGATTTGGTTAAGATTTGAGCAGGTTTGTTCTTATCAATAACTGCATGCTTGGTGCATGTGTTATAGGCCTATATAAGCCAAGAGTTGTATTTGTTTATTTAGACTCTGATGAATTAAATTAAAACCTTTTGTTGAAGCATGGTGTTTTGCTTTACAATGTTAATCTTTGCATGATGATGTGCGAAGTGGAAGAGAGATCTCTCGGGTGCTAAAGCCCCAAATTATTTTTATCCTCTCCTAAACCCTAATTTTTTCCCCTTCTTTTCCTCATTCCTGTGTTACATCAATAACTAGGTCTGAATCTGACTTTTGCTCAAGCATAGCTTTGGGCGTCGCAACAAGCTTGTGTGTACTTTCTTTGTATAAAAGTCAGATGGTTTTGATATCCATAAAAATCTTCTTCCCAATCTTGTTATTCATTAGGTCGGAACTTGCTTGTGGAGTGAAGGATGAGATTGGTCTCGGCAAGAGGGAGGAGGGAGTCGGCTGAAGGACGAATCAAAGTCAGAGTTGAGAACACGAAGCCAAAAGATCTAGATCTAGATGCGATGGTGAGCAAAGAGAGGAGATCGGGGATGGATGGCGAGGATTAGGGTTTGGAGAAGATGAACATTAGTTTTTTTTTTTGAATCGCGATATTGTTCGATGCGGTATTGTTCACGATGAATATTACATTTTCTTCAATCAAAGAAACTACAACTGGTTTGGATCTATGTTTTTTTTTGTTTGTGGAGGAGGTTAAGATTTTGCTCTAGTAGCAAATTTGACACAAAACGGAAGATAAAAACTAGGGTTTACGATGGAATTAGGGAAGAACAAATCTAATAGTGAAATATTGAAAGTTAGGGCTTCACAACCAGGGAAACCCTCATTCACTCTCTGTTTCACACACAAAGATTTTAAAACACAATCAGGGTTTCAAAGTTTTCAATAGCTCATTAATCCTCAAATAGAAACAGGCAATGGCACAACTCGTGTCTCAACAAAACAAATAAAAGAATTAATAAAAGACCACTCATGCACCACCTGTGCACAATCTTGACTAATAAAAAAACTATTTAAGCAAAGAAAATCATATCCAACTCAGGCTTTCTATTTCCAGCGCGAATTGGTCTTTCAATTCCCGGTTGCATCGTCAATGTCCCCATCAAGAAATCTACTTTACCGTAAGTGATTTAACAGACTGGAAAAGAACAAAGTGTCCAACTGGTTTGAGTGCCTAGGCCTTTCTATTTCCAGCGCGAATAAGTCTTCCAAGTCCCGGTTGCATTGTTAATGTCCCCATCAAGAAATATACCTTATTACAAATGATTTAAAAGACTGGAGAAAACAATGAGTCCAACTGGTTTAAGTGGTCATTTGAGTGCCTAGGCCCTTCCATTTCCAGAGCGAATAGGTTTTTCAAGTCCTGGTTGCATCGTTGATGTCTCCATCGAGAAATAAACCTTACTACAAATGACTTAAAAGACTAGGGAAAAAAAACAATGTGTCAACTGGTTTAAGTGGTCTAGGCATCTGCTTAATAATGTGGTGATCTCTTTTCTCTTCTAAATGATTTTAGTAACTGCATAAGTTTAAATGAAACATATATCTTACAAAGACATTTCTCTAAGAAGGCTTTGGAAGAAATACATTAAAAAAATATAAAAATATATATTAATAATATATAGACTTATGCCCACCATTCAAAGAAAAAGTGAAAGAAAGAATAAAGAAATAATTAAAAAATAAAATTGAGAAGAAATATGATAGAATAATTGAAAAATATTATATTATTTGAGGGAAGTTAACCAAAAGTGATCACGGAGGTGCTTCCCTCGTAGTAGATGCCAAATGGTTTGCTAGCATTAGATGAAAAATGATGAAAGTGGAGAAGAACAAACCTAGGATAATATGAAGGTCATCATCAGAAACACTGTCACAATCCAGCAGCGGATGCAAAATATTTTTTTATTGTGATCGTAAATATAATAAGAAAAGAAAGATAACAAAAAAAGTTGCACCAAAGACTTGAACTTGTGACCTCTAATAACATATTTTTATAAGTTATCACTAGAACTAGATCTCTAAACTATTTGTATTCTAGTAAAAAAAATCTAAAAAGAAGATATCATATAAAAAAGATCACAAATTATATAGTACTCCATATATTTTATAAAATTCAGTATAGACGTTCACCCATACTGGTGTGTATGTGGGTCCGCCCATATCAGAATCAGTAGTAGTATCATTAGAGGATAATGCAAATGTATTTCTAACCAGTTTGTGATCCAAAAATTGAAATAGTAGAAGATGTTAACATAGGTATAGTAAAAGTATGTCTAAGTATATCTTGTGAGGACTTTGGTTAGTTTTTATGTATAGGTGATAATGTATCCAGATCTATGTCAATTGATGATTGAGTATGCTCCAACTGGTAAATCCTAAATAAGGAAAAACATATTGTCGTCCTCAGACTCTAAAGGGGAAGGCTCATTATCAAACTCAGATATAGACTCAAAAAATATGACATCTCATTATCAAACTCAGATTTAGACTCAAAAAATGTGACGTCAGCAGAAACAAGAAAACGATCCAGTGAAAGACAATAATACCGAAATCCTTTTTGTGTTCGAGAATATCCAAGAAAATACATATGAGAGCACGAGAATCTAGTTTTTTTTTATGAGGATCAGCGTTCTAAACAAAGCACATACATCCAAAAATCTTTGGTGACATGAAAAACAAATCATTTTTGGATATAATATCGAATATGGAATTTGATTTTGCAAAGCCAAAGAAGGAATTAGATTAATTAAATAACATATTGCAAGAATTACATCACTCCTAAATATTTAGAAACTTTCTTATCAATAGCAATGTGCGAGCAGTCTAGAACAAATGACAATTTTATGTCCAGCGATACTATTTTGTAAGGAGTATATGCACATAAAGATTAATAAATAATGTCATGCTCAATCATAAAATTGGTGAAAATAAACTAAAATACTCATTTGTATTATCACATTTTAAAAGTTTCACAGCTTAGAACAAAATTTTTGAATATTAAAAAGATATCAAAACGAGATTTCATGAGATAAAGTCAAATAGCACGCAAGTAATCATCCACAAAAGTAATGAAATAATAAATTAGGTTAAGATTTTATTGAGCACAGACCTCATACAACTGAATAAACCAAATCAAACAGATGATTGCCTTTCTATTAACTATACTAGGGTAAGACATTTGATAATGATTTTCTAGTTAACAAGACTCATATTCTAAGACTCAATTTGACTAGACTCAAAAACTAAAACTTTTAAAATTGATAGAGAGGGATGACCTAACCGACATGATGATCAAAAAGTGAAAATGAACTAGAGCAAGCAGCTAGTTTAGAGAGCAAGTTCAGATAGTACAATCTGTCTTCTTATACCCAGTGCTAATCATCTTCTTTATTCCAAATTCTTAAAATTCACAAAATACTGAATAAAATTTTACTGAACAATTTAACGCTCTAATAATCCTACTAACTAATAGTAAACTGAAAGGAAAGATTGAAACATTAAGTACACACGATACAGATAGAGAAGATGTAGCATCAGCAATTTCTATGCCTTAAAGTAGAATCATCGACTGATGAAAATAAACACATAAAATTAAGAAAATACACATTATTTTTGTTCTTAGTCATGTGATTAGAAGCCCATGAATCTATAATCCAAATAAGAAAAGTGTGGTGGAGTTACTTACCCAGCCAAAGTGGCTAGGAAGAAGATAAAATGGATGATATCTGAAACTGCTCACTCATCTACTCCGCACTTACAGAACTCTTACCCTCAGATTCCTCCTGAGTGTGGCTATATGAGCAGATGAAATTGTTGTTGATTCTCCTGCAATAATGGGTAATTGTACTTAGTGTGACCTAACTCCTTGCAATAATAACAGTAGATCACCTTTCCTCCTTATCCTCCTGAACGATCTCACGGCCTCTGCCGCCAAAATCATTCCCATGACCTCTCCTCCTGATGGTTCGCCTTAGACCGCAAGAGCGGAACGATCCTAAGAGTCCACGCTGGTTGGATTCTATGACTTTGAAGGAACAACTCCACATAAGAAGTACTAGTATCCTCAAGTGACTTTGACAATATAGTTGTCAATCACATCTGGTCCTCCCAATAACATGGATCTCAACAACTATTTTCACTAGAGAAAGTTGTCACCATTAACTTTCTAGCAGTGATATTCCCAGATACAAATTTAGAAATTGCTGACTTTATGTCTTCTTTAGATTCAGCCAACACTCAAAAGACAATCGAAAGAACCCCAAAAATTTCAAAGACGCTCAAACCAAAGTAATCTCCAACCTAAAAACAACCATGGACTTCAACTACCCATCCCCAAAAAATCACTCTTTTTTAATTAAAAGTTCAGCCTTTTTATACTTTTTTAAAATCGACAGAGAAAAGAGAAGAGGATGAGGAACAGAATAGCAGAAGGCGGTGCAGAAGTCGAAGGAGGAAGTCAAAGAGGAAGAGAAGATCTTGACGATTTGGACTGCTGAGGAAGGTTGCGAGTGAGGTCAAAGATGGTGGTGGAGGTCGCAACTCGCGCGCAGGCGTAAGAGAGGGCGTGCGCGAGGCTCAGGAGTGTTACAGTGCTGATTCGGGACTGGGCGTGGCTTGAGGCATCGCAGTGATAAGTCGGGTGTGGGCATAGGCCAATCAGTGAAGGCGACACTGAGAGGTCGGGCGCGGGGCAGAGAAAGTCGTCTGTTGAGTCGAGCGCGGGCGTGGCATTATCGTTGCGGTGTTGTTGTCGCGGCAACTTCTAGCAGTTATCGAGGGGGAGGAGAAGAAGGAAAAGGAGATTAGAGTTAGGGTTAGGATTTCAATCGGGGTTAGGATTAGAAGTAAGGCTCTGATACCATGAATTTTTGGTATTAAGAGAATATAGAGAGTTACGCTATCTATCTCTCCTTATTTTATATAAATAAATCATGAGATAAGTTTAATTATACAAGCAATATTGGACACAAACACTATTGCCAACAAACCTATTTGTTTTTGGCTTACTGGTACACATCCAACTAATACTTTTAGTTATGATTCTTGACAATTAGATACAAATATTATAACAATTCTGAACAGTCTAAAAATTATAGTAAATAGAGATAATAATAAATCTAAATTATATTTATTTAAAAATTGGCTTTTGTTACACGTCAAAAGTAATTAGAATTTATTTAATAATTTAAAGTTATATTAAGATGTATTAATTTAGAAATGAAGCGACAAAAATTATCTACTCTTCCTTGTAGCGTTGGAAATGGGAGTGTTAAGTAATGACTATGATGAAGGTGTTGCAAATATGTATGCCAAGGATTTTCTTTTTTTCTTGTTTCTTACTTTCTTTTTTCTTTTCTTCCTTCTGTTTTTCTTCTTTTTCAGTATAGAATCACAAATAAAAGTGACTATAGGCATAGATTTTTCAGTCTTCCCTAAACAAAGTTTGAGAACCAGGGTTCAAAGTCTCGGCCGAGTCGCTTTTGACTCGGCCGAGTCGTCTCCGGAATGGTCACCACCGATCTGGGAACGAGATGCGAGTCGATCTTTGTGGAGAAAATTGACCAACTCGGGGGCGACTCGGGTATGACTCGGTCAACTCAACGAGTCCCGATATGACTCAGGTATGACTCAGTCGACTCGGCAGAGTCCCCATACGACTCAGGTTGACTCTGCAGAGTCGAGGCAGACCGAGTCCCCATACGACTCGGGTTGACTTTGCAGAGTCGAGGCCGAGTCGGCCCCGAGTCTGTTTTAAAAAAGAAAAAAAAAGAAAAAAATTCTTACCCCATCTGAAATTAGGGCTCCTCTGTCGCCCGCCGTCATTCGCTGTCGCCTGGTAAGCATTCGTCCGATCTCTCTTTCTCTACCTCTCTCTTTCTCTCCTCTCTCTCTCCCTCCTCTCTGTCCCGGCCTCCTCTATCTCTCACCCTCTCCTCTCTCTTCCCCTCCCTCCTCTTTCCCTCTATCTCTCTCCCTGAAAGAAACTGGGACAGAGGGAGAGGGAGAGAATGGGAGGGGAGAGATCGAAAGAGATCGGGAGAGGGAGAGAGACAGAGAAATATCGAAGGGAGAGAGGAGAAAGCCAGAGAGAGATCAGTCTCTCTCGTCTCTTATCTTTTCTTTTCTTTTTTATTTTTTGGGTTTTTTCTCATATTTACCCCTCAAATCTTGCATATTTCTAAATTTATCCCAAATCACCATATTTCTTAAATTTACCTCCCAAATCATCAATTTTCCAGTTACCCTTCAAAACAAACTTGTTTTGAACTGTGATACATGAATATTGATCTCTACATTTTTTAGATTTATCGTGATTTTTTCAAAAAAAAATTAGCTTTCTATGTAGCATTTTGCGCGCATCGCCCGAGACCGATCTAAGACGCTGCCGACCGTTCCATCTCAGCGCCCGCCGAGACCGCGACTTTGAACCATGATGAGAACTCAGTTCCGATTCTGGTTTCGGTTTGGTTTTGGTCCTTTATCAAAATTATGGTTTTGGGTAGTTCCATAAGTTTCAATTTTGTTGTTTCGGCCCCATATCACTCCCCATCATTAATTCATTTGCAATCAATTCCTTTTTCGACATTATCTTCACAAAACCAAACTTAGAAGATATCTTAAAGTATTTGAATGAAAAACAATAATTTCAAAGTTTTATTTTAAATGGAAAAAGGTTGGAAGGGTTTGCTAGAAATCTTGAATAACTGTTGGAAAAAACATATAATGACATAAGTACTGTTAGTTCACATTTTAACAAGGGATAAATAAAATTTATTAATTAGTGGAGTATATGTGTTTCGAGTTTAAATATCCAAACCATTTAACTTAAGCTGAGATGTCATTCCACTATCGAGTTTGGGTTTTAAATGCGAAACCCACTTAGCTGGTAAAAGTAAAACTCACCAAGTGGCAAGTACCCAACCATATCCTCCTCTTCTCCCAGCATGAATTCTAAATCCCACATGATTCACTCCCTCTCTCGCCCGTCTCATCCTCTCTCTCCTTCTCTTTCTCTCTCTTCTTTTTTTAATTTAAAGATCTCAGATTAGGGTGCTTCCAGGTCCGATTGTGTCCTTTTCTTTATTTTTTGAGGTTTTTGTAGTTATAGTCGCTAATTTTATCTTCTGTTGGAAAGTTTTTTTATGGGTCTCAGAATTTCCAGATCCTATCCTATCCTTTCCAAATTTTTTGGTGGCTTTTGTCGATTTCACAATTTCTTTTTTCTTTCCTTCTTTTTCATGGGCAGTTATTAAGGTTAAAATCAATTGTAGAATGATAAAATGAATTTTTAGTTGAAACTAACTGAATCCGATATTTCAAACCAGTACAAAACACCCGAAATTGATATGTTTTGGGCAAAACCTCAAACCTCGTCCAAACAAGACTTGAATCCTTTACAATTGAAGACGCATCCTCTAGATGAAGACAATAGATACAAAACACTATCTATGGCTTGATTGGGGTGAGGTGAGCTGAACATAATAGAATGTATAGCTGTGAGATATGAAAGGGCAGGGAAAAATCAAGTTCTTCTAAACTTGAAACAAAAATGAGAATAAAGATACAAGTTTGAGATTTCATTGTTGGAACAAATTTTTTTCTGACACTTATTGGAAGTGGTATTATTGAAGATGTATGTATGGTATCAAAAGCCCTTGAGTATCAGTATTAAATACAGTCTATATAATGCCTCAAGAAAGGAAAGAATGTCATGGTGAGCCTTATCATGCTGATGTTTGTACATCTGCAAAGGGAGAAAAGTTAAATTTATCACCAGACATAGCACTTACGAGTAAATTTTGTCTATTGTCTCCACAACTGCTACATTTTTAACAGTGTCTAGGTGTGACAGGGGACAGATCTATATTAGATTTCACACCCAAATTGCATCGCACAATCATAGATTTCTTGAACGAAAGCTTCACTTTGACGTGCAATTATTTTTCTCATAAATTTTCATCATTCCCCCAATTACATAAGCAAGCCTAAACCTTTATATATAAGAAAAATCTTTGCTCAAGGCCTAGGAAAACTTAAGGCTAAGAAAACTATTTCCTCCCTTAAGGCCTAGAGGAACAATTTCTAAATCAATGAGAAAATACGTAAAAGAAAGAAAACTTGCCTTTTTAGTTAAGGCCTAATCTACTAAGGCAGTGTTATAGTATTGTTGCTACAGTACTACATTATCAGCTACAATGCCGATACACTACCAAATGTTACAGACGGGGAACTGAACCTGGTGAAACTCAACTCGAATAGGCTTGGACTTGTCCTGGAGAAAAACTACGTAAAGAAAATGTGCAAGCACTTGACTATTAGCATCTTGTAGTAAATCCCAATTCAATCTTGAAAATGAAACCTGAATGGCTTATATGAAGCACAATCCTCTTCTTTGTTGTCAAACCGGCCTCTGAACTTTTCATACGTCAGAACCCCCCCCCCCCCCCCCCCCCCCCTGAAAGCTCGGTCTTCTCATTGAAAAGGACTGAAAAAAATATTATATCTTTGCTAGTATCATCTTGAACACCAGAGATAGTAAAGTCACCATTATAGAGGAGGTCGGAGAATACTTGGGCAGCAAAGAAACAGTTTTCGGGCAACAAATATAAGGTTGATAGCATTGACGCTAGCTGATGTGATGACTTTTTCTGATGGCGATTTTGATTTATGGTCCTAGCTGATATTTTATCAAACAAGTCGCGAGCAAGGTGATGACTTTGATTGCACTGAAGATGGGGGCGATATCAACTTTAGAAGTTGAGACGGCGATGGTGATGATTCAGGTTCCTATGAAGAAAGTGGCATTTCAATTGGTGAAGACTCGTCGCAGAGAGAGGTAACAGTTTTACAATTTGAGCTTCCATGACATCAAGTCTGGCATCTATTGCCTTCAAACCTAGTCTTGATCTCACTGTTGCATAAGAACTATTCATTCTGAAGAGTATACATCTATCTCATGAAAGAAATTCTTTAGAATCTCAGTATTAATTGAACTTTAGATCATGAAATTCTATAATATAAAATAATAGAGAACATAACTCTATTGGATTCACACCCAAATTGCATCATTCAATCATAGAGTTCTTGATGGAAACCTTCAATTCATGGTTAAAATCTCAGAATCGATATTGGTATCGGCCAATGATTTCAGTGTAAATATCGTCCATATCATACGTCAATATTGGAAATATAGGCCGTATCGACAACATCGGCCTTATATGGGCCGATATTATAGCGTTAATATCATATTGGGTCCTCAAATCCAATACAATATCACCGATACATATCGAAATCGGCCGATAATATTTGAAACCATGTTTCAATTGCATCATCAATCAATTTTCCCATAAAGATTCCAGTATTCCCACATATTACATGAACGAATAAGGATAAGACTTTATAAATAAATAAGAGCCTTACTTGAGGCCTAAATTATTTCTAAAAAAACTTAATAGGAATTCAAAAAAGAAAGATAAAACTTGCATTTATAATTAAAGCAAGAAAAGATTCTAAATGAAATAAAATTCTATGCAAACATCTTATTTCTACATACTTCTATTCTCAGCCAAATCTGCTAAGGTACTGTACCGCTACAGTATCTACAAAACTATTGGATGCTACAACACTGCTATAGTACATCCTAGATCCCATGCTATTTAATTTCACAAGAACTCGAATAGAATTAGACTCAGCCTAGAAAAAAAAAAAACCATGTAATATCATGCAAGCATCCAATCATGGGCCCGCATTGTATTTAAACTCAAACTCGATGTTAAAATGAAACCTGAGTGGCTTATACAAAGCACATTATTTCATATTCTTTGTCGTCGAACCAGACTCATCCGAACTTGTCTTTCATCAAGGTGCACCAGAATGTGATACCTCCATCAATGGAGCACGCATTAGTCACTACTATGAATCCATATAAAAAAACATTGTTGTGACTTAAATATTGCAATTGGAATTTTGTCTTGTGGCTCAATTCCCTACTATAGGTTTGCAGGATCCAAATGTGTCACTTGGAAGATTGCGGAGCCGTGTTCAAGTTCACCAAACGCAAACTTATGTAGACTTCATTTCCATATTCACGTCTCAAGTGGAGAAGGCATGTGAGTTGTTGAGCACAAATTTCATACATTTTTATTTACCCATATTTATTAATTTTGTATCTAAAATAATGTTATTCGAGTATTTTTAGTTAATTTTGCAAAAAAATAGGTCTAAATGTAATATTCCAAAAGAAAGCATGATTTAATGCTATAAAAGAGCCAAGCTTGTGAACTTAGAGTCATGATCAAGCCACATGAACCCACTTCAAGGAAGGAACCCAATAATGAATGGATAAAGTTAGATCTCTCTAATCAAGATTTGGATAGTAGAAAATCAATTTCAATCAATCGACATCTTAAAAGAAGCAAGTTTGAAATGTTGTTTGGTTTTATCAACTAGATGCAACTATAAGATATGCAATTAAGATTCTAACAATCAAGCAGTTATAACTACAAGATTTGTAGTTAAAATCCTAACAATTATGCAGTTGTAAATACCAATCTCCCCCTTTTTAATGATGACAAAACACATGAGTTATTTAAAAAAAAGGGGAAAATGGGAAAGGAGCTTGGAAGCTCCCCCTCAAAACATGCTATATATATGAATGGTTATATACATGAATGAATAGTAAAAACAAGAACTTGGCATAAATAAAAAGACATAAGAATTCAAAACATATAGCTTCAACAAACAATAACTCAAAATATAAAACACATAACTCAAAACTCATACCTCAAAACTCATAAACAAACTTTTTCTCCCCCTTTTTTGTCATACATCAAAAAGGGTAAACATTGTTAAAAAAAAATTTCATGATTCCATAATACAAACATTCAATTCTCCACAAATAAAAGAAAATCTAGTATAGTCTAGTGGTTCTGTAAAAATATCGGCAAGTTGAAAATCGGTAGAAACATAATCAATGTCAATAGCACCTTTCTCATAATGATCTCTAAGAAAGTGATACCGAATGTCAATGTGTTTAGTCTTACTATGTTGATTTGCATTTT
>JAVJIF010002246.1:0-77935 GCA_038442645.1 Agave tequilana
ATTTTTATTACATATTTAACCCTATTTGTTATGATTTAGTATTCGGACGATATCTGGAGCATCCGGACTCCGATTGGACGATTCTGGATCCGTTGCGATCGTGGGAAGAGAGCTACCTTCCCATAGCTAGTTTGTGAGTGTTTTCTTTTATAAATTATATTTTTATCATGTTTAGTAAAAGTGATGCTTGCTTCATTATCGGTAAACTCATTAAAATTATTGTTTATTATAAATGTCCTAATCTTTATAATTATTGTTTCCTACAAATGTCCATGTGTGGGACATCCCTGTAATTACAACATAGAGATAGAGATTACCTGAGTTAGTATACCATGTATAGGTATATCTGGATGATGCGTTAGTTAACGAGATTAACTTGATAATTAAAATAGATCTTAGTTCAATACTTTGATGGTACCCACCGTAGTCATAAGATAGTGAACATTAGTGTAGCTGTATGTGACACTCGAGTAGATGATATAGCCATAGAACACTGGACACGATAGTTACATCCCTTGTATTGCATATTCATGTCTATTTGTTACATAGAGACTTGTTAGACGGGACACTTTATCTCTGCCTATTCACCGTGACTTACATATCCTGTCATCCGGGACCCTGTTATCACATGTACAGGTATCACCGTTGCACAGATGCTATGACACGTCACACCGTAATCATGTGCACCACTTCACAGAACACCGTCATTCATATACTTTGATCATCATTAGATGGATTCTCGGCATATCACTGTTACACATGCATGTATTGTTTCTCTATTCTTGTCATATGGATCCCTGTTCCTATTACATGTATTCTTGTTCCATGCTATTCCTGTATGCCTGTTTTATGAATGCTTGATTCCCGTTACTGATATTGATATTCCCGTTACTGGATACATGAGCTGTTGATATGCAATGTGCGGGAATTCCACAGCTATTGTTTTCCCGTTTCCCGTTATCGTGTTTCGTGCTATCAACAGAGCATGTCATGTTATCGTGTTACATGTACCATGTCCTGTACTTGTTCCTGATATACTGTATAGTGATAGATAAGAAAAAGAACTTGGGTATGGGGAGACTTGACGGTTGACTAGATCTTGTCGGGTGGATGTCTGGATCCATTGTTTGTCCCACTGCAGGGGACGGGTAGTGCTGGCTACCGTCTGTTATTGCTCATGAGCTCCCGTTTCCGTTATTGTTTTAGCTCATTGAGTTCCCGTTACATGTTACAGCCTTAGCGGGCTGGCCCTGGTCTCAGCAGCCAGGGGTCTGTTTAAGGCCGTTGTCCCGGGATGCACGGGATACACCCACCCGATAAGAGCTCCTCGACATGGGTTTCAATAAACATAATAAAATGATATAAATATAGTGACGTCGGAAGACTTGTTATTTGGTCACTCTCTCATTTGGATAATGGTACCCGTATGCCATGTCCGGATGGGTTCGACTGGAGGTGCGGCTCCAGTATGAACTGCCAGTGGTATGGGACACTGGAAGAGATTGATTAAAATACCAGATGGTACTGATTGCTACTATTGTATAAAGAACATGACTTGCTTGTTACATGTATACTATTGTTTAGTTGTACTTGTTATGTTCCTGATCATTTATCCGCTATCATGTTACATGTATGCGTTGTTACTTTACCTGTTTCATGCTTTACTTTCTGAGGTGACGTACTACTCATGCACATGTCTGTTTTGCATTTGTCTATATGCTGCCTAGGCACAACACAGTAGGATGATTATGTTGCATACTTTCATCTACATGTTCATTTCCATCACGTCACTACTAACATGGTCATTTCTATCACATCACCACTAGACAACACTATTTATTATATCAACTGGATATGACTATAGCCATGACCTGATGATAACCGGCTAGGTAGTGATGGTATTAAAAGACTGACATGATTATATATTTCTACTGCTTATGGATATACTTATTATATGGTATCACTAGACAACATCATGTATTATATATTAGTATCGTGCTTGTATTACTATTGTATATATTACTGCCTCCTTCATTTTATCACTCACTAGGTCGCTTTCTGACGACCCTGGGTTTGCATGCCCAGGTTGGAGATCCGAGTTATCGTATTGTCAGATAGTCCATTGGATTCACATAGGAGACTTATCATCGAGACCCTTCATGGGTATTTTGTGATTTATTTCTGTTATCTTATTTATCCCTGTTTGCATATCTGTTATGATCACTAACCTCTTCCTGCAGGTATTCTTGTACTTATTTAATGCTGGAAATCTTGTGTATATGGAGGTCTATTTCCTGTACTGAGGCTTAACGTACGCGCGAGGGTGTTTTTACCCTGCGTATGTACGTCGCCATAACGTCTCCGTATCCTTGGGATTGGGGCGTTACATAGTGGTATCAGAGCCTAGGTTCACACCTGGTGTGAGTAACCATCTGGGTCGATGCTCTGGCTCTTACCAACAGTACAAGCAGATTCAGATTCAAGCTTATCTGTATCTGAATTTGGGATTCCAGCGATGAGTACAAGAATACCATGTCATTGACAATTCATTCCTTGACTCTTTTCTATTCCTTACTGACAGTTTTCAACTAGACTATCTGATTTCCTTCTTGCTTTCGTTTCAGCTTCTGGCTTCCAATCCGTTAATGTTAGTTCACTACAATACTCTCCATCCCGAGTTCCTTATAGATATCAGAGTGCGCAGCGGAAGTGTCATGGAACCGTAACATTTCGGCTTCGGGGTTGAAAATATTGTTCTCACACCTGCTTTGAAATTTCGAGGACGAAATTTTTGTAAGGTGGAAGAAATGTAAACCCCTGATCCCTGGTGTACGTATCACCGTATCAGTACGCGATACGACATACAAAATTGATTGATCTCCGTAGTAGTCCGATTGAGCTGATTTCAGTTTCAAAAATCATTTTCTAATATTTTAGATTTTCAGGATTTTCTGGATTATTTTGGAAAATCGCCGTAGTCGGTGTCGACCGATACCGATAATTGGCTCTACGATTTTTAATTCACAAACAGAGTTATAGTTTGAGAATCCGCTTTCACCAGGTGTCTTAGAATCGTATTATCTACGTTAGGGTATTTTTTGGGATTTTCTGAATTTATCAAAAATCCGGCCAAACCGGTGTCGCCTGATATCGGCGAGACGCTCCGGGATTTTTAATTTGGAAACCGGATGGATTTTCTTCAAACCGTCTTCATATTACATCTCAGGATAGTATTATCTATTTCTGTAATTTTTGGGCATCATTCGGAGCTAGTCAATTTTTGACCATATTAAAATATTATTAAATTATTTTTTTTACAATTCTTTTCTTTTTCTTTTCTTTTCCTTCCTCTTCTCTTCTCTGGTTTCTTCCAGAGAATTTCTCCCACCGACTTACCCATCTCCCACCGCCATTCCTCTCTCTAAATCTCTCCCTCTCTCTCTCAATTACAAAATTCTCTCTCTTCCTCTCTCTAAAACTCTCTTCTCTCTCTCCATACCTCTCTCTCTCTCTCTCTCTCTCTCTCTATCTCCAACTCTCTCTCTCTCACTATCTCCCTCTCCACTCACTGTGCAGACCCAACGGAGGCCACCGCGCCCTCGGCCGGCGCCGCCCGCCCCCAGCCCGGCCGGCGCCCCCCTTGTCTCCTCCTCTTCTTCTTCCCCTTCTTTTCTTTTATTTTCTCTTCTTCTCCACCTCTCTGTTTTCTCTCTCCCCATCTCTTTTTCCCTCTGTATTCTGGCGAGGGTCGCCGCCGGCAAGGTGCCGCCGCCGGCGAGGTGCTGACCGGCCATGGTGCACACAGCAGCAACAGCACCTCTGTGCTGCTGCTGCTCTCTCTGTGTTGTGTGTGTGTGTGTGTGTGTGTTGTGTGGCTGTGTGTGTGTTGTTGTGCTGTGAGAGAGTGTGTGTGTGTGTGTGTGTGTGAGAGTGTGCTGCGTGTGGTGTGAGTGTGATGAGTGTGTGTGCTCTCTGTGTGTGTGTGAGTGTGAGAGGTGCTGCGTGTGAGTGTGAGTGTGTGCTGTGTGTGAGTGTGAGTGTGAGTGTGAGTGAGTGAGTGTGAGTGTGTGCGCGCGCGCGCTGTGTGTGTGCGCGCGCGCGCTGTGTGTGTGTGTGTGAGTGTGTGTGTTGTTGGGTTCGGGTTCACACCCGAACCCACTATAGTCCTATTGGTTGCTTGGAAATCCGTTACCTTATAAGCCCTACCCATTAACCCACTACCCACTTCCACTTGTCATTGGGTTTGGGTATCGGATCTAAACCCGACCCGTTTACCCGCATCCAACCCAATAAAGGTACTTTTCAGAAACGCCCTGCTCCTATTTATTATTATTTGCATTTAAATATTTTTATTACATATTTAACCCTATTTGTTATGATTTAGTATTCGGGCGATATCTGGAGCATTCGGACTCCGATTTGGATGATTCTGGATCCGTTGCGATCGTGGGAAAGAGAGCTACCTTCCCATGGCTAGTTTTGTGAGTGTTTTCTTTTTATAAATTATATTTTTATCATGTTTAGTAAAAGTGATGCTTGCTTCATTATCGGTAACTTATTAAAATTATTGTTTATTATAAATGTCCTAATCTTTAAATTATTGTTTCCTACAAATGTCATTGTGGGGACATCCCTGTAATTACAACATAGAGATAGAGATTACCTGAGTTAGTATACCATGTATAGGTATATCTGGATGATTGGTTAGTTAACGAGATTAACTTGATAATTAAAATAGATCATTAGTTCAATACTTTGATGGTACCCACCGTAGTCATAAGATAGTGACCATTAGTGTAGCTGTATGTAACACTCGAGTAGATGATATAGCCATAGACACTGGACACGATAGTTTACATCCCTTGTATTGCATATTCATGTCTATTTGTTACATAGAGACTTGTTAGACGGGACACTTTATCTCCTGCATATTCACCGTGACTTACATATCCTGTCATCCGGGACCCTGTTATCACATGTACAGGTATCACCGTTGCACAGATGCTATGACCGTATTCATGTGCACCACTTCACAGAACACCGTCATTTCATATACTGTGATCATCGTTAGATGGATTCTCGGCATATCACTGTTACACATGCATGTATAGTTTCTCTATTCTTGTCATATGGATCCCTGTTCCTATTACATGTATTCTTGTTCCATGCTATTCCTGTATGCCTGTTTTATGATTGCTTGATTCCCGTTACTGATATTGATATTCCCGTTACTGGATACATGAGCTGTTGATATGCAATGTGTGGAATTCCACAGCTATTGTTTTCCCGTTTCCCGTTATCGTGTTTAATGCTATCAACAGAGCTCATGTCATGTTATCGTGTTACATGTACCATGTCCTGTACTTGTTCCTGATATACTGTATAGTGATAGATAAGAAAGAGAAAACTTGGGTATGGGGGAGACTTGACGGTTGACTAGATCTTTTCGTCGGGGGATGTCTGGATCCATTGTTTGTCCCACTGCACAGGGACGGGGTAGTGCTGGCTACCGTCTGTTATTGCTCATGAGCTCCCGTTTCTCGTTATTGTTTTAGCTCATTGAGTTCCCGTTACATGTTACAGCCTTAGCGGGCTGGCCCTGGTCTCAGCAGCCAGGGGCTATTTAAGGCCGTTGTCCGGGTATGCACGGGATACACCCACCCGATAAGAGCTCCTCGACCATGGGTTTCAATGAACATAATAAAATGATATAAACAATAGTGACGTCGGGAACACTTGTTATTTGGTCACTCTCTCGTTTGGATAATGGTACCGTATGCCATGTCCGGATGGGTTCGACTGGAGTGGGGCTCCAGTATGAACTGCCAGTGGTATGGGACACTGGAAGAGATTGATTAAAATACCAGGTGGTGGTACTGATTGCTACTATTGTATAAAGAACATGACTTGCTTGTTACATGTATACTATTGTTTAATTGTACTTGTTACTGTTCCTGATCATTTATCCGCTATCATGTCACATGTATGCGTTGTTACTTTACCTGTTTCATGCTTTACTTCAGAGGTGACATACTACTCATGTACATGTCTATTTTGCATTGTCTATATGCTGCCTAGGCACAACACAGTAGGATGATTATGTTGCATACTTCATCTACATGTTCATTTCCATCATGTCACTACTAACATGGTCATTTCTATCACATCACCACTAGACAACACTATTTATTTTTATATCAAGATACGACTATAGCCATGACCTGATGATAACTGGCTAGGTAGTGATGGTATTAAAAGACTGACATGATTATATATTTCTACTGCTTATGGATATACTTATTATATGGTATCACTAGACAAAATCATGTATTATATTTTAGTATCGTACTTGTATTACTATTGTATATATTATTGCCTCCTTCATTTTACCACTCACTAGGTCGCTTTCTGACGACCCTGGGTTTGCATGCCCAGGTTGCAGATCCGAGTATCGTATTGTCAGATAGTCCATTGGATTCACATAGGAGACTTATCATCGAGACCCTTCATGGGTATCTTTGTGATTTGTTTCTGTTATCTTATTTATCCCTGTTTGCATATCTGTTATGATCACTAATCTCTTCTTGCAGGTATTCTTGTACTTATTTAATGCTGGAATCTTGTGTATATGGAGTCTATTTCCTGTACTGAGGCTTAACGTACGCGCGAAGGTGTTTTACCCTGCGTATGTACGTCGCCATAACGTCTCCGTATCCTTGGGATCGGGGCGTTACAGTTGTTCAAAAAATAATGTGGAAAGAACTACACATATTTTAAAAAGAATAATGATAATTCTTTTAAGAAGACCATGAAAACAAAGTATAAATCTATTTGGATTCCTAAAAATCTAAATAATTTGGACAAAAATGTTTATATTGCATCATATGTACATGATATATGTAATTCATGCAATTAGTTTATACTAACAGACGGAAACCAAAATTCAAATTGGGTTGGGTTCCTAAAGGTTAATATTTTGATCATGTTATGATTGGTGCCATTAACAATATTTTATCTTATAGGTACCATACAAGTAAAGAGAATACCTGATGATATAAGTTATTTCTAACATTTTAAAATGTATCATTGTATGCTATGATGCAAGAGGAGAACACTTGTTATATATATTTGTTATAACTTGTTTTCCGCAGAGGGAGTTTCTCTAAGGGGGAGCTTGTGAATACACACATTGTCATCATCAGAAAGGGGAAAAATATTGGAACTTATTTTGATGATAACAAATTCAATTTGTACTATTTTTGTGTATTTTTTAGATATTTGTTAAAAGCCTTGATCACACACAAAGTCGTCCCATTAGTAGACTTGACCCTTCCTATTAGTCAACTTGACCCTTCCAATAGTCGACTAATACAATGTCTAGTCGACTTATCAAAGTCCTATAGTCGACTAAGTCTTGTTTAGAAAAGATATCAACTTTTTGTTTCTTGACTGTTAGCAACATTAATCGACTTATCAACATTACTAGTCGACTAATACATGTTGTAGTCAACTTATAATTTCTGTTGGTCGACTAATAGTAGATTCCAGAAACTTACATATCTGTATCAGTCTTGATGTAGTCGACTTGCATCTTTGACTAGTCGACTAACCCAGTCAAAAATGCCTATACTAGTCAACTTACTCCCTACCCTAGTCGACTTATAACAGTTTCTGGCTGTTAAACAGTTATTGATTTTCTGGTGTTTATCCAACGTTTTAATATTCAAATTTGTCCTGATAACTGCCCTAACTAACCATAGATTTTAGCTATAAATAGGGATGTTGTCCTAGGCAAAATACACCAATTCATATGATTAGTTTCTGTCCAAACTCTATTGAAATATTCTATTTTTTAGAAAACTAGTTTCACTTTCTGTTCTTCACACAAATTTCAATCCTCTAGTGAAGAATTCTGAGAGTCCACCTATAAGAATCCTTGTTCACGATCGCATACAAGTTCTCAAGGCTTATAGGTTATTTGTAATCACTCAAGAGAAGTATAGAGAAGTATTGTACAAGATTATCGTCTTGGTGTTGAGAAGAGGTGTACAAAGAAATTATCTTCTTGGTGTAGAGAAGAGTTGTACGGATTTGGCAAAGGTTATTTGTCAAGTGGTGTACAAGGTGCTGGTTTTGGGTGTACAAAATCAAGGATAGGGAAAATCCCAAGCAGTTGCTTGGGGGCTGGATGTATGTCAAGAGGACCAAACTAAGATAAAAATCTTGTGTTTGCGTTTGTATTTTCTGAGATTTATTTCCTTTCATATAATTATTTTATTTAACGCTAATTATCTTTATTTGAGTATTGTGTTGACAAAATTTTAGATCCTACAAAAAGGATAAAGGATGATAACAGAGACCTGCACCCTCGGGTGTGGCGCCAGCTGCGGAAACGTGGCCGCGGTAACTCTGTTGAGATACGGGGAGCGTTTACTCCCCCTATCTTCAGATACTCTCCCCCTTCTGCATTTTGCTGTAACTACCTTTAAATTCTCAGTTCAGAGGAAACGATTCAGCAGAGAGCAAATGCTAGGTTATTCTATAATTTGTAACTTAGGTTTTTAGTTTTCCTTTATGTAATTTTTATTTTTATTTATGTAACTGAGAGTGTAGAGGAAAGTTTCATGGAGGAATGAGAGTGAAGTTTGTACTGAGGGTGACACCAATGTAAGTTTTTTCCTTCCATTTTTATTTGAATCGAATCAAAGTTATGGTTTTATTTTCTTTTTCTCTTACACTTCTTCTACCAGTTTTAATGATAATCCAAATGAAACCTATAGTATCGAACATGCCTTGCCATTGCAAGTGCCCTTGATGGCTTATGGTGATGGATAGCCGTTTCTATTTATTTTCTGCTTGCTTTTGAATTCATAGTTTAAGTCTGTGAACAAGGAAGATCCTATTTGCCATGTTTTACTCACCTTCAAGACGAGGTAAGTCTTTGCCAAGAATTCAAGGTAAGTCATAACTGGAAGAGGTAAGTTCTTTTAGGTTTTCTTCTTTTCTTTTAATTTTTAGTTTAGATCACCATTATTACCAACTCTCAACTCTATTCACTATTTTCACTTTCTTTATATAAATTTATTTTCTATTTTCTCCACCTTCTCTATCTACGACTTTCTTCTTAACTTAATAAAAGATTCTTTTTCATTTTTTTTACAAGAACAAAAGAAGAATTTTTAATCATTTCAAGTAAATTAAAGAGAACTTACAACACGCTTCCATCACAAGTCCCTCCTTGTGGATCACGACCCGCATAGCCACTTTTCTATCACAGTATATTGAGTGCCTTGCACTTCTATTCTGAAGTTCTGAAATTTTGTATTTTCTGTGCAGTTTAGAACTCAATCACTAGTCAATCATCCCATCTGATAAATGCACATGATTCCACATATAACAGAACAAGTGAGAAAACTCAGGAAGCACTTTTCAAGTGTTAGGTACCTCAATAGTGTGTGTGAACATGTATCTAGCAGATAGCTATAATAAATAACAGGAACATTCGTATAACATGAATAAATAACAGGAGTCTCCAAGTAACATGTAACAGGAGTAAATAATAAAAATACATGCATTTATCCCAGCTATCTCCTTAATAACATGCACAACAAATCATAATCATTAATAACTTAACAGGACAAGCCCATGCTCGCATATATTATACAAGTTCTCAGGGATAGACAATTATTCGGAATATCCGCAATACTAAGTATCGAATAGACCAATCAGATAACACAAATAATGTGGATGAATTTTGATGATGAAATAATGGAAATAAAGATAAACACTTACATTGTAAGTGAAGTTCTCACTGTGCCGATCCTAACGGTACCAAAAATGCATGATTTGGATGTCAAATGATAAAGTTATAGTTCAAAACACGATTCAGGGTCTGCTTTGCAGTATCAAATGGATTCAAGGGTTAGTTGTTAAATTTTTCAGGGTTATAAGTAAAATAAATTAATTTATCTTGGTATATATGAAATTTTCCTTTATTTACACGTGGGTATGGTTTGGATGGCGGATTGCGGGTCGGGTTTGTTTACAAACCATTATGGGTTTAATAGCAAGTAGCAGCAGAAAACGAAGAAGAAGAAGAAAAGAAGAAGAGGAAGGGGCCCCGGGGGTCTGACCACGGCAGGGGTGGCCGCGCATTAGTCCGGCGAAGGGCGGAGCTCTGGCGACTGCGCTCCGATGTTGGGTAAAAGAAAGAGAGACCAGAGAGAGTTAGAGAGAGGAAGAGAGAGAAGTGGTGGCGGTTATGGCGAAATGTGGTAGAGGGAAGAATTGTCGAGGGGGTGCCGGGAGTCGAGCAGCAGCCCTGAGGGTGACCGCGACGGTCAGAGGTGGCGCGTGGAGGTTGTGGGGGGGAGAGAGTTAAAGAAATATATATAGAGAGAAAAGAGTGAGCGTGGGAGGGAGGAGGTAATGATGTGTGAGGGAGAAGCCCGGAGTGAGGGCGCGCTGGCCACGATCGCCGTCAATGGTTGGTCGGCGATGAGGAGGGGGATGTAAGTCTGATGGGGTAGAGAGAGAGAGAGAGAGAGTACGAGAGAGAGTGTTAGAGAGATATAGGGAGTTTAACAATCTTGTTGGAGTTTAAATTAAGGTTAAGTCAGTTTTAGAATTGTGTAGAAATATTTTTGATACTCGGTTAGAACCCTGAAGAATTATGAAGAAGTTTGGAACTTGGGGAGGAAGAAATAAGTGTTAGGGAGGGTATTATAAACATTTAATTAATATTAAATAATTGGCTAAAAATCTGACTAGATCCAAACGTGTCCCAAAAATTCTTTACAATCGCAAATATTACCTAGAGGATTAATACGAAATTAGATTAAGAAATTCAATGTAATTTGTAAATTAAAAATCTTAGAATAGATCAGTGATATCGGTCGACACCGGTTTTGACCAAAATTTTAACTGATTCAGAAAAATTCTCAAAATATGCTAAAGTAGAAAATATGATTTTAAGAAATAATTTAAAATAGATTCTTAAAATTTAATCTTGATTGTTAATTAAAAATCATAAAGTCAATTACCAGTATCGTTCACCACCGAATTCAGAGATTTTCTAAATAATTCAGAAAAATTATAAAAAATCTAAATATTGAAAAATAATTTTTGAAATTGAAACTAGGTTGATCTAACTAACAGAAAGGTCAAATTAAAAATAATTATGTCGTACCGAGCACTGATACGGTGATACGTATTTGTAGGACTGGGGGTTACAAGATGTATGAGGATGAGCTCAAAATTCTAGGTGTTCATGTTGTGTATGCCTCAATAGTGTTGTGTGATAACGAGGATGAATTATAAAGAGTGAAAGAGGGAAGAAGGATAGGAGAAAGTTAAGGAAAGTGATGAATAAATTGAAAGGACGAACATAAAATAAAAAAGATTGACATCTCTAATTTCACCACTAAAGAGAACACATTGGAATGATGGAAAGCGAGCTCATGGGAAGAAACTCTACATATTGGTAACATCATATCTTTTACAATTATTTCATGCATACATGCATTCATTCATACATTGAGGATAATGCATAAGATAGGTGTGGCGGAGGGTTTACTAACATACTAACACAGATTTTTACTAACAAAAATTTTTCTTTAAAACTTTTGAAAAAAATAATATTTTGATTTATTTTTGTAAATAATTAAGTTAACTTTAATGAATAAAAAATTCATAATTAGGATTTCTTAATACTTAGTCAAAATTAAATTATTTGTTTGATTTTTAGAGTTAGGAGAAAAAATTGAAAAAGTAATTTAGTCTTAATTTTTACCTTGATGAAATATGCATTTTTCATACACTTACATACTTAGAATTCAAAACAAAGACTCTTGTGCCTTAAAGAATGTGTGTGTGTGGGAGGCAAATAAACAAATCTAATTATTGATTAGTTAGGTGATTTGGCCTAAGCTAGCCTTAGTATTTACACAAAAGGTAATTAGGTAAGTTTGAAAAAAATATACAATATATGTATTAGCACATCTAATAATCAATTAGTTATGTGTTAGGGCCTTAAGAAGTCCTGATATCTACACAAAAAAAATTAGATGAGTTATACATATTAAAAGAAAATGAAGTGCTTAAAAGGCAACGAAGTGGTAATACTTCGAACTTCTTTCGAAAAATAAAAAAAGCATATGAGTTAGAGTTGAAGAATCTCGAGTCAACAATCACGGTTACAAAGAAGCATATAACTTAGGGTAAAATAATAGATTAGATGAGATATTTAGTTTGAATCCGTACCTAAATTGATTACAAATTTTCAAATAGAGACTAAGTATATGAATGAATAATTTGGTGATCCTAGTACTTATAGATTACTTGGTTTTTATAAAAAATTTCAAATGTTTTCTCAATTTCAAAAATGAGTTTTCAAAAATACTAACACTTTATTTTTCTTTCTTTTATGGATTATGTAGGTGTAATTCACTGAAAACCCTCACGAGATAAAACTCGTCCTCTAAGGGTAACTTAGAGGTTTAACAGCTTGTTGTATGTGCTAAGTGGAATCATGATTTCTACGAAAGTGAATTAGGTTAGATTAGTTTTTTTTATCATTTTCCTCGAGGACAATCAAAAGATAGGTGTGGGGGTGTGATTGCATCTCAATTTTGCATTATTATCATCACATTTGCACATTTATCCTTAAGTACTCTTTATTTAACTTTGCTATTTAATCTTCATTTTAATTATGGTGTGTAGTTACTTAAATAGGAAGATAAGGATAAAGAAAGCTTCTATTTTATTCCTAATCCTATCCAAATTTGGATTTCAATTTAAATCAAATTAAAATCATGAGGAGGAAAGAATATATCATCATCTTCACAAGTCAAATTCAAAATCAGAAGATATATTTTTAGAAGATGGATGCGATAAAACTGATCCTAGTGGGAGATAAGGAGGATAATTCAAATTAAATTCGAAGTTCAAAATCAATTTAAACTCGGATTCAGACTGGACACCTCTTAGTATTTAGATCATAACTTTCGCTACAGAAACAAATCTGATGATTCAATATGCTACAGAAAGAGGACTTGAAGGGCTAAAATTTTTATGTTGACCACTGTGTCGAATTCAGCTGTCTGTTTAGTCATATGCAGCAATCAATATGGCTGCAGATCAGTTCAGAATTGAATTCTTTATATCGTGTATCTTATTGAATTAAACCTCCTATCGTGTATCTTATTGTGATTGGCTCTTGAACGTATTTAAAGCACTGAAATCTCTCATAATCAAATATCTACATATCAGAGATCAAAGCTTAGGGTCTTCTTTAGTTTCTTTTTTCTTCTCTGATTTTTTTTGTAATTTTTAGTTTTTTAGTTAGAGAGAAAGTTTTGTAAAGAGAAAAAGGAGTTCTTGTAATTGATGATGACATATTCAATAAAGGTTCTTCTATTATTTTACTCAATCTTTCTCTTGTTATTTTACTTGCTTAATTTTATTTATGTACTTCTTTATATTTCATCTACATGCTTTGTTTTACTTTCATCATGCTTAGCTAATTGTTTTCTTGACTAGCTAATCACTCCACCACTACTTCTAATTCTATGTTAAGATATACCGATTGAATCATATGCATACCTACTTCAAGCCTTGCGAAAGCGAGGGTTCTTGAAGGCACATGAGGATGGGAACTAGGTTAAATATTTGCTAGTACTTTTCAATGATTTTTCTTATCTTATGCTTGATTGACACCTTGATATTTTAATGTTAAATCTTGGTTAGTGTTATTTCGAATATGATATTGTTTCTATCTTATGTATCTTGCTTGATTTTTGGGTAGATTATCATGTTAGGATTTAAAGTGAAGTAGACTTTTGCATACGTTAGTAGGTTAGTAGTGGTAGATGATTAATTAGTCTAATTCTTTATCTCTTATTAAACCCTAGATTAAACATCAACCTCTATATTCTTCTTTCCACTTCTATAACTTAACAATTGAGTTCTTTTTCTTAGAAGTATACTTAATCAATTTAGTATTTAAGGAGATATCAAAAAGCTTCTATCACATTCCTTCCTGTAGATTTGACCCGCTTAGCCACTTGCTGTCGCGAATAAATTGCGAAAGGTAGAGACTTAATCGACATTCAAATAACATCCTTCTAACCTTAACCTCTCTCTATTTTTTGACAATCAAGGCACATTCTTTGTATTGAAGAGAGAACACGACTCTCATTTGGACGTGACTGTCGCGTTGGATGTGACCCTTATTGATGAAGACGTGACTGTTATTCGTTGTCACGTTCAAAATGCGAGGGTTAGCAGTTCTAGATGCTAGCGTTGTCTGCAATGTGGGTCTCCCAAGTGCCACCCGTCAGCTCAATCTGAACTTGAGATTTGTGTCGCGTATCTCAGCCACTGAAATGGCCTATAAAAGATCAAGGGTCTTTTCAACAGTCATTTCAGTTGACTGTCATCTTCTTCATCTAAATTCGTATTTGAGTTTCAAAAGCTTTTTAAAGCTTCTTAGAATCCACAAAAGCTTCGAGATTTTTTTCAATCTTTTCAAAGATTTTAACCGTGAAAATGGCCCGAAAAGGAAAGCAAATCGCTTCTTCATCCAGCGCCCTCAGCCTCAATGGGCGACACTCCTCTTCAAGAAGCCCATATCTCAAGTAAAAAAGCTTTCACCATTGTTGAACTCGAAAGGTCTTGACCCTTGGACTTTTTTGAAGGTGAACAATCAACGCGGAACTCACAAGCTCGCATTTGATTTGTGAACGCGACTCTCCCGTTGATGAATAGAGCACGGGTCTGATGAGACTCGCATTTTGTTTTGTCAACGTGACTTTCACGTTTATGAACAGAATGTGGGTCTCATGAGCTTCGCGTTTTGAGACTTTGAATGCGGGTCTCCTGAATTTGAGACTCGCATTTGAGTCTCAACACTTAAAAAAATTATAAGTTCAAAGTTTGACCCTCATATGCAGACTTCCCTTGAGTCTCGCGTTTCAACTCTTTGGACGTGAGTCTCATATGTTGAGACCCGTGTTTGAGCTTCAACCTTAATATTTTTAAACTGTTTCAGAATTCTAACTTTGTGTTTTCTTCTTTGCAGTGAGGTACTCCCTAAATCCTCTATCGATAAGACATCACTTCAGACACATTGGTGGACCGGACCTAAACATCATCGTCAGCCTTCGGAAGACAGCGCCCGTGTTCACAGGAACAAATGAGGAACAACAAGCTCGCCTGACCAAGGGTTCCGTACTGACCATGAAGGAGCTCATCTCAGACGGGAGATTCGAGTCTGATAGCCAGCGACTACTCAGGAAGCCGGAGTTCTTCTTCCGGGATGCTATCGAGGAAGACGAGGAGAATCTGTACGATGATAACTACAAATGGCTTTGTCAGATCAGAAATCAATGCTTCTTCCTCCCCATCATTACGTGTATATTCCCACTATCGTGCTAGCAATCCATGTCTCTTCATCAATACATGGACTGGGATCTGGTCAAGACACAATCAGGTGTCTCCGTCGGAAGGATCTCCAACCATACAGCCTTCCCCGTCGGTTTTAGTAGGGAGATTCTTGAACTGCTCCCGGGCTCAATGAAGTAGGAGTTCCCGATAGGAGAAACTCCTAAACAAATTAGAACCTTCATCAGTAGGTTTTGGGCGGTGAAGGACGAATTCTCGAAGTCTGACTTCTGAGTGCCAGGATGCATACATTCGTCAAAGACCACCTGGTGGACGAGGATGGTCGGCTTCATCCTCTGAGAGTTGAAGGAACTGTTGCTTCAGTGCGGGTTATACCACGCAATCAGGGCCGTATAGTACGAGATTGTTCCAAGTCATTATCATCTCTTCACAATGCTTGAAAAGTACAACTCAGATTCCTGCACCTTCTTGTCCCTGGCCGAAGAGATGGAGTTTTCCCTGCACGAGTTGTTTGAAGTCTCCGGGCTACTTATGGGGGTCTTTCCATATGAGGAGTACATCCCAGACATTGTGAAACTACACTTGATGAAGAAGGATGCTTCGCGAGTGTACGAGACCTACTGGGAGGTCTTGTATCACGTCCATATTTGCCCCCAAATCATAGGACTAAGGGTCAGGGGAGTAAAGCAGATGTCGTGGGCTAACTACCTCTTCAAAGGTTTGGAGGAGAAGTCAGGCCCGGTAACCCGACTGGCCGCCAGCACTGACGTTGAGATTATGGAGAGGATCTTTGAGTCGGCGAGCTTGCATACCACTGAGTTGAACGAGGACACTTTTAAGCCAGACACGATTTTTGAAAGTATTTTTCATCACCAGGCGAAGACTCCCATTTTTAATAGGGCCCTACTGGTAGGGTTCCTAATGCTGTGGCTAAAGAGGTACGTCTTGCTGATGCTTCCTCTGAAGCCATCAACGCTGATGTGGTGTACCCGTCTATTCTCCTCATCTAGGCTGACCTCTCAGCTTGCTTCCACTGTGGTAGGCTATCTCTAGAGTGGGCTGCGAGTACTGGCTAAGAGCTTCTACAATGTGGAGGTTCTAGAAGATGAATAGGGCAACGTCATTGTCGATCGAGATGGTGAGCCGAAGCTGAAGACACTGAATCCTCGTGTAGAATTTCCCTACACGTACCTGATGGCATGGTACGTTATGCACCGCTCGTCTTTAATGTCAGCGGTGCATGCGTCCGAGGACTCCATGCTATTCGTCCAGAGGCTGAAGCATTCAAGCTAGCAAGGTTGGTACATGTACATGATCTGAAAGACTCTTCAGAATAACATGAACTACTAGCAAGTGAGATGCTTCCCTAACTTCCCTGGAGCGGCATATGGAGAGCGGTTCACTGATCACCCCAGCTTCGATGGGTTCACCATACTTTCGACCGATGTTTTCTGCTGGTTGATTAACGTTCGTCTGGGATACCTGGTTTTCCGACAAGGAAATATCTGCACAATCGAACCTTACATGCTGCTCCGGTTCGCCCGCCATTTTGGGTATGGTTAGATGTATGTTGGCAACCCCAATTCAGGCCTTCGTTTTAGTGGTAATCTGTATGAATGGGCATGGGTGTGGTATTTCTTCGCAGCTGGAGGTATGGGTGCAAGATTCAATTTGCCACAAAAGACGCCCAACTCCTACGCCAGCATTGGTTTCTGCGTATGGCATATTATCGCGAACTTAGTTCCTGGATATAATAGGAACAGTACATGTATAAAGAAAATCAAGGCCCTGTACCAGGACAAGAAGGGTTCCAAGAACACTCGTTTGAAGAGAATGAACGAGTTTCTTGAAGCTGAGCTCGAGGTTGGCCAGGCGAAAACTGCTGACATCTCTGAATATGGGGAAGAGATTGCTGAAGAATCCCATCCAAAATGCTCGGGAGGCATGATCATGAAGCATACTCGATCCTAGTCCACTGAGGCTAGCTCGAGTCTGAAAAGGGCACGCCGAGAGCTCAAAGCTGAAGCTTCTTTGAAGGGGACTAGATCTCTAGTGGTCGAAGTTTCGCCCACCGAAGTATCTTCTTCATCGTCTAGCGAAATGTTGGACTATTTGGGAGATGACCTCAACTGGGATAACATAAGTCTTGTGCCTGATAGCAGCAAATTTTCACACTTAGCTACTGAGGACATGAAAGTCACCTCCATGAAAGGTAAACTCTCGCTCCATTATACTTCCGTTTGTAGGTCATATAGATATGTTCTGACATTTTCTCTTCTTGATACTTTTTCAGAAACTTGGGTGATCGATTCAAACAAGGCGACCACCTGCGTTGACAACACCATGGTGAAAATAATCCATCCTGAACCAGAGGCTCCTATGACCTGCACTGAGGGGCTTATCACCAGGCTGTCGGTACTAGGGGCGAGTTATCTCAGCTTGAGGGCTCGCAAGTCTCTGGGGAAGTTGCTGCTACCGCTATTGTTGAAGAGACTTCCTCCAGCATCGACGACGTGATCAAGGAACTGTCCAGGCTGGGGCTCAGAGGTTCTGATGATTGAAGCTGGATGAGCTTCTACAAGTGCTGAGAATGTGGTGGAGGGATCATCTCCGCCGGAGGAGTCCCACTAAAAAGTCACATCTCTTACTCCTCAACCAGGTGAGATATAGTAAGAGTTATATTTCATAACTCTAGTTAGTTAAGTTCTTACTAACTCTATTGTCATGGATACAGAAGATCTCACATTGGCTCAAGCAATCACATCGATCGTGAGCACAGGTGCGGAGGAAGGCTCTGTTGCTGCCTCAGTGGATGAAACTTTGGTGACCCGTCCTACGCTCGAAGTTGCCATAACTCAAGATTCTTCTCACACTTCAATATCTGAAGCTCCTGTGGTGACTTTGCCGATGAAGGAACTCCTGGTCCAACTTGCACCCGCACTTATGGGAGTGACAAGTGCGCCTCCTTGGACCTCTGAGAGCGTACCTGTTACAGTTGTGGAAACAGGGTCAATGAGCGCACTAGCCAATCCTGCATCGGTAGTGAACATCTTGAAAGATCTGATCTTTCATATGATTGACCAGTTCTTCTCTGCGCTGACATACTGCACTGGGCTAGTATTTTCTGGGCGTAACCCTTTTGAGCTCATGCGGCCACTACTTGTGAATCACGTCGAGAACATCTGGAAAGTCAGAGGTTCCAATCAAACTAAGGTGTATCGGTGCGCGTGGAGCAGCTGGGATCTTACGCAGTAGACTTGCGGAATCTCGAAGGTGCTAGCCTAGTCAAGACTGCTCAGCTGATCTTAAGTAAACTTCGCGCTGAACAACAACTTCTCTTCGAAGAAGCCAAAAAAGAGATAGCCGAGCGAAGCCGTTGTCTGGTTGACACTAGGGCTAGCTATCAAGGCTTATCTAATGATCTTTAGAAGCCAGAGTTCAATGCCCAGAGTGCGAAGCTGGTGATAGCGAGTGCTCGGGAAGCCATTGTCAGAGTACAAGCCTTACCTGAAGATAATGAGTAGATTTTGGCATCAGAGAAGAAGAAGATGGAGGAACTCGAGGCCACCAGGAGAAAGGTGCAACAAGAGCTCAATGTCGGTCTTCTGAGTTGGAAACCCTTTGCGCCAAGCTTACCGTCAAGAAACTCTTGAGTAAAGAAGAGCTACAGAATAAGGCCATGACCAAGGTCGAAGAGACTCGTCAGAGGGACATCCAAGAGCTTGTTTCCCATCAGGAATTTTAAGAAAATTTTTTGTATTGATTTGAAGAAGATTACAAGTAAAAGAAACGAAAAATTACAAGTATTCTTCTTCTCGAGATTCTAGGAAAGTATGCCGGTGGAAATCTGATCAGCGCGCGATCACTTTATCCCGTTGATGATGCAATCGATCAGTTGTTCAAGCCTTCCCTAGGGAGTTTCCTTCTCGCCTGGTTTCAGAAATCCTCTGAAGATGGAAGACTTAGAGTGTTGGGACCTTAGATGAAAGAGAGTGAAGTCTCTAGAGATCTGAAAGCTTGGAAGCAAGAGAATACCCTTTGCTAAAGGTCTCTTAGATCTAAAAATTTTCATCCCTTGCTTCATCTTGCAAGGGGCTATTTATAACTAAACAGGGGTGTAACCGCCCCTTGAATTCAGCAAGGCTGAATCAGCCTGTTAGCTTAGTGTCAGGCTAGATATAGCCTCGCGGTGAAGCTAAAAAGGAGCTTCCAGTGAAGCTAAGGTGTTGGAACCCGCTTGCAGGTCTCCACTTATTGTGGGACCAAGTGGGCGGGTGTAACCGCCCACTTAAAGTGGCATTAAGGCAACTAACTTCACTATCAAAAATAGAGTTACAACTGTTAATCCCCACCCTGAGGATCTGAAAATGGTCAGATGACCTAGCAGAGTTCACAGCAGAACTCTGTTAGGCTAGACAACTGTGTGGACGAACTTCACGTGAAGCTAGTTCGAGGAAGCTTCATGCGAGGCTAGCAGGCATGCTTTGAGCGAAGCTAAGCCTAGTCCTTCTCGGTTGTTTTCATCAAGTCTTTGGCCTATCTATGTCTTGGACATGTAGGCAAGTTAAACACTGTCTGGACTGGTTGCTGAACTGTATTTTGGGAGGCTGCCTGCCTTTTTAAGCATCAACAAAACCCCCTTCAAAGTTTTCACAAATCTGTAATGGATTGGTACGGATTTGAAATACTTTGAACTTGAAACCTATGGCATGTATCTAGAAAGCACAATAAGCTCATAGCAGAGCTAATGAGGAGCTTCACGTAAAGCTAACTCCATTGGGTTGACCTCATATATGGGGTAAACTTCAAATGAAGTTTCTTTAGCTTGCTGGCGCGAAGCTATCTGGCTGGCGCGAAACTAGCTTAAACCGCTGCTGCAAAGCTATGACTAGCCCACTTACGCGATGCTACATTGGCAAGCGACCTAAGGATTAGCTTCGCGTTCTAGGGTTGTTTTACCTTCCAGGCTGTCGTTTCAAATTTTGAAACGACAGCTGTCGTACTCCTTTTTGGGAGGCGACGCTAGACACTTCTGTGTCTATAAATAGCCAAGGCGGCTACATTAGAGAAGTCATCGTCTCTAAGAATTCTTGCACAATTTAGAACTCTCTCGAGCTCTCAAGAACTTCATCTTCTATAGTTGATTTCTCAACTCCATGGCACCCAGACGTGCTGGCAAGGAGATCGTCGCGTCCCCATCGGCAATGGACCCCACTCCGGTGACCGCTTCTGCGGCCCATAGTAAGTCAATGCTGACCTTTAGAGGAGCTCCCTCCTCTCATCTAGCCCTTACTAGCTCCAATGGGTTCCCTGACCCCTTAATGTATGTCGACCCTTTGCTAGGGAGTTTCATCTCCCTCAGAACTTGATCGAAATTGTTAGGGGATGAAATTTCCCTTATCCTCATGTAATTAGCATAGGAAATTGGAGAACTATGGAAGCTTCTTCGCGAAGTTAGTCTGAAAAGACTATTCAGCTTCGAAGCGAAGCTAGGCCATAGCCTATTTAGGTGACTCTAGTCTTTGCCTTACAGGCGAAGATAGGCCTTGGCCTCTAGAGGCTGCTCTCGGCCATGGTGTGCTGCATACATTATGGTCTTCATGCGCTAATGGAGGCCTTCTATAGGCCACCAGCAATAAAGAGGGAAAAAGGAACAGTTCTCTCTCACGATGGGCCAAACCCTAGGATTGAGATGCCATATACATACATGATGGCATGGTTAGCCCTACACTGCCTAGCGATCATCCAACCTGAGAAAGAGTCTGCAGAGGGTGTTTGGATCGCGCATCTCCACCGGTTCGAAGGATCTTCGTGGGAGCGGATCTACCTGGCTGGGTCCGCAAACTGCTGTCATTATGACGTGTACAGGCTTTACCGATGCTTCCCCTACATCCGAGGCGCTGGCTACAGTGAAGAGTTCAAGGACGTCCGGGATGACATGATATCACTGACCCGAAGTTTTCGAGTGGCAGGTGAGCATCAGACCTTCCCACCTGGTGTATCAGAGCGGAGACATCTGTTACTTGGAACCATACGTTCCTGGTTACTTCGCTCGCCAGTTTAGATCTGACCAGCTCTACGTCGGCAATTCGAACACCAGCTTAGCTTTCATGGGGAGCCTGATTGACGGTGCTCGAGCTTGGCGATACTTCATTGCCGGTTGCATCGAGGCACAACTGTGCATGCCGTTGAGAACCCCAAACCTGCTGATGACCTTGGGGTTCTGCCAATGGTATAAAATCTCCAACTCCAAGCCAGCTAGATTTAACATCAACTCCTCCGGTTTGAAGTGGATTTTAAGTGAATGAAATAGAAGGCAACTGAACAGAAGGAAGGCAAAAGAGTTCGAGTGCTGGGCCTTCCTGAATACATCACTGAAGTTGACAGTAAAGCTTCTGATGTTGAAAGCCCTCACTTCGAGGACATTGTTAGGGATGAATCCCTGTAGGACACTCCCGATAGGGTAGGCACAACCCCTATAGAGGAAGTAGAGGCGGAAGAAGAAGAAGAAGAAGAGGAAGAGGAAGAGGAAAACCCTGACGTTTATGTCAAGCGGAAGCGAAATGGCAAACCTTGTAAGAAGAAAGTGGTGATGAAGCCTCGCCGCCAAACTCCGATCATTGCGGAGAGCGAATCGGTTGCAATCGTCCCTCCTCCTGCCTTGCTAGTTATAAAACTATCGACGCAGAAAAAAACATCTGAAAAGGCCGCTCCAGCCTTAGATAAGATTAGCTCATGTTTGCAAGACGTTTGATTATTCTTTCTTTCCATGTAATTGACTTGTTAATTTGGGATGCAGGAACTAAGGCCGCGGGGGAACAAGGAGGTTACTATGATCTATTGTTCATGTACAGGGAGGGTGATGAAGCCAGCTACTTCGTCTCCGATGAACCTGAGGGTCATGAAGCTGACGTTGGTCCCTCCAGTGTTGGCGAGGGCAGAGAAAGCCAAATAGCATCAAGTCTAGGAGGATTGACCACGGAACTTGTGGCAAGTGCAACGGTTGAAGAAGAACCGAGTGCTGTCACAATTACCGAAGCTCTCAGGACCGATGAACATCTTCCTGAGCCAGCCTCTGGTGATTTGACGGGAAGGTGCTTTTCCAGTTGTTGTCACTACCGGGGTCTCTGCTACTGAGCCAATCGTAGTAAGCACTGCAGTCGAGGAAGCCCCCAAGGACGTTTCTGAGGAGACGATTAAGTCTGGGGCTATGAATATCGTGGCTCCAACTTCTTTTGGTAACGTTATAGTAGCATGTAAACAACCATCGCTTTTTGCTTATTTTTGATATAACAAAAATATTCTCGCAGGTATTTCGTCTCGAACTGCATCGAATTTGAAGGAGCCAGTGAGGCTTTTAGAGGAGGTTGGGGAGGAGACAAGTACCTCGACTACGCTAGATGCTGCAGAGTTAGACGCCCTATATTGCAACTTGCCCTCTTACCAGTCGGAGCGTGTTGGTGACCTTGCAACGGCTGAGGAGCCGAGGCTATTCCTCCTCCCACGTCATCGATGGAACAAATTGCATATCGACTTGAATCGGCTGGCGAGATGACAGTGACTTCTGCGATGTTGCAAGCTTTGGCGTCGATCGGTCTCAGGGTGATCACAATCCCAACATCTCTGATGTTGATCGTTGAGCTTGTTCTTTCTGGGGTAGTCACCAGCCCTACTTCTCTCTTGGCTGGTGTACTGGTGTCGATGAAGACTCCCCCTCAGTTGTCAGCCATTCCCCCTCCATCTCAGATGATTGCTTTTGCTACTCCCCCTACTATTATGACCGTGAAGCCAGTGGAGGGTTCGCCTTTGGGGATTACTTGCTCGCCGGGAGTAATCAAAGCTGAGAAGGAATTTATGGCGGAAATGGTTGACAACTTTTAAAAGAGCTTGAAGAGAACCATTGCCTTGATTTTGAAGGGCTCAACTACTTCATTTACAGCTCTGAAGGTGGTCCTCTCTTGTAATATCGAGAGTATCTGAGACTTTAGAGGAGATGACCAAGCTACTTCCTTGGAACTGTTGGTGGAGAACTTTGAGAGGGACGTGGACAAGTGGCGTCGCCTTAGCAGCTCAGACTTGACTCCATCAGTAAACAAAGAGCTTAAACATCTCATGACATAGATGCAGAAAGCTCACCTGGAGACACAAGAAGCAGCTGAGGCAGTATCTTTGGACTTGAAGTCCTTGGAGGCAAGAAAGGTAGAGATTGGCGACGTTATCGATGCCTCCAAAAGCGCTCTTCTCGATATCGAGGATAAGATCAAAAAGGCCAAAGAGATAATCAAGAGAGTCAATCTTCTCCTGTCCGAGGCTAAACCAGTGGATCTTGAAGAGATCGCTCGGTTGGAGCAGCTCAACGCCCAAAATGATGAAGTCTGGAAGCAGGAGATGGCGAAGAGGGAAACTCTGGCGGAGATCGAGGCTCTCTTATCCCAAATGGTGAACTTCAATGAAGCTGAGCTGAGGTCACAAGCTTTTATCAGAGCTGTTGAAGAGAGAAAGACCAAGTTGTCCACACTTGAGGAACATATCAAGTCTTACGAAACACAATCGTAGCTAGTAATCCATATATCTTTTTTCTCTCTTCTCTTTTGAATAAAAAAAATAATTTTATTTAACTTGTCTGTCGTGTCCCCGCTTTCTTTATCTTCTGAGTTTGCAGTAGTTTTAGTCTTAAATTTAGTGATTGGTCACTATTGTTGCATATTTAATGTCACATTTCCATACTTATTTTAGAATAAAAGCCTGCATTGTCCTAATTAATTGTTTGATTTATTTGCAGGCCCAATCCTTAAGGAGATGAAGAGAAATGAGCCCAAAAGCCCACCAGAATTCTGAATTAAATCAGAGTTAATTCGCACACATAAAATCAGGGCAAAATCAAGAGGTTGAAACCGGTTGAGAAGAATCCTCTCAGAATCGATCGGTTAAAGCCATGAAATCCAAGGCCATTTCGTCAGAATCCGGAGCTCCAACGACAAAACTAACAAAGGATAAAGTCAGAAGAAGACCCCGGACAGACCCACCAACAGGGTGTGGCCACTTGGCCACACCCTTGCCGCAGAAACGCGGCAAAAGCCGCGTTTCCGCGGCAATCCTGGAGAGTTACGGGGAGCGTGAACTCCCCCGACCTCCCCGGGATCTTGGTTGTTAGGGTTTCTGCCTATAAAAGGCCATATTGTGCACTGAAAATGGAGGCCAAGGCAGATTAGGATTTTAGACTAGTTTTTTCCATTTTGTAGTTTAGTTTTATGTAACTTGTATGTAGCTTAGGGTAGATGATGATTCATGTAAGTAAGAGAGAGAGGCTGAAGTTGAGAGTGACACCGACGATGTACCCTCCTCCTTTCTTTCATTGTCTCAGTAAGCAATAAAGGTAACATTTGTTTATGTTTGTATCTTTACTTTCCTTTTTGTTTTGCTTTCCTCCTCCTCTTCTACTTTACCTTTGATTGTATGTGTTGAGTTTACAAGTGAATTCCAAAGCAAGTATCACTAAGCTACGTGAGAGCCAGCGATAGTTCATGAAGACGTTCTCCTCTTCCAAGCTCGCATCACTTCGTTCTTCTTACGCTTGACGATATAATGTGCACGGGGACCGAGCTCGAGTTTATGATCTATGCGTTGAACGCCTCCGAAGCAAAGAGGTAGAACTTGCAAAAAGGTTTCCAAGTAAGTCATCACTCAACCTCGGTAAGTATCTCTTCACTTTTCTTTCTTTCTTTTCTTTTCTTTCTTTAGTATAGATCCACACCACCTCCTCCAACTCTTCTTTCCACTTCATTGTACATAGTCGCTTTTCATCGTTTTTCTAATTTTCCACCTTCTTCATCTCTCACTTTCTTCCTAACTTTAACCATTACTTCTTTTTCTTTTTCTTAACTTTAAAAACAGAGAAGAACTTTCGCTTTTCTTCTTAACGATTTCAATAGAACCGTATAAAGCTTCCATCGCAAACCCTCCTTGTGGATCACGACCCGCATTAGCCACTTGCTATAGCGGAAGTATTGAGTACTTGCACATTCCTTTCTTAAAGTTCTCTAATCTCGTATTTTGTGTGCAGGTCTAGCCTCAATAAAATTTTGGCGCCGTTGCCGGGGAGGGTAAAACGGTTTTTATTGAAATCTGAATTTTTATTGCAAATTTTTTAGAACTAAACGAATTTTCTTCTCTGTTGCAGGTTACAGGGCAAGCAAAGCAGGAAATCAATATTGCAGTGACATACAAGTGGTATTGGGCCTCTGCTATAAAAAGCAGAGACCCATTACCCTCTGAATTGCCGCGGAAACGCGGCAAAAGCCGCAGATCCGCGGCAATCCAGAGTTGACTACTAACAAGTTTTTGCAGGCTGCTTGCTTTGCAAATTATAGTTCTCTGCAATTATTTATTTCCTACATGACATCACATAAACCTGCTAATAATCAACAGTAAAAAGTTTGTTGCAAAAGTTAAAAATTGATTAGACGTTTGCATTTAGGCACGTGTCTTTTCAATTCATTTCTTTTACTGTTGAAGAGTGCTGGAAGCAAGGTACGTATGCATTGCATTTAGCATAGGACTCACTTCTTGGTTGTCTATATCGCTTTAAGTGATTCCTATTTATATAGCTTGTACACTTGCACAAAATTATTTTAAGGGCACTAACCCATAACAAGATAAGGTGGGGATTTAATCACCCTTCCTTAGCCCAAAAATCATATTCCAAGCACTCACTAACCCAAGCCTAACTAAAATTGAGTAGACGTTGGCCCTAGGGACATCTCGGACTCAATTAGGAGATTATCCTAAGGGGGAAAAATGTTGGAATCTAACTCCTGCAAAATCAGTGTCTAGGAAAGGGATTGAGGGCCGAAAGCCCGAAGGTTGGTGGTTATTTAATTAAGGAACGTCTTTGACGGAAAACCTCCCACCAACCTTGCCCTGACCTGGCTGATTAGCTTGTGGTTAAAGTCTACATTAGACCTCCCGTGGACAGTCTAACCAGTTAGGAGTCGTCTAGGTCCTAAGTCTACCCTAACTTAGGCTAGAATTTTTTCTTTTTTTGTTTGTTTATTTGTTTGTTTTTTTTCTTTGTTTGCATTCTATTGTGTGATATGGACTATAATAATAATTTTTTCAACTACAATAATAATCCATATTACACACCGACTTCATTTTCGGATATTACCAACCCGGCATATCATAACTTTGACCAACCTAGTGTGCCGGATTGGTCTTATCCGAATCAATATGACCCATACCCCCCATCTAATAACTATAATTTCCATAATGATTTCAACTCTTCACCGAGTCAGTGGGGATTCACCTTCCCCGAGCATAATTTCCAACCACCTTGCCCTCCTTCTCCACCCAGTCCACATTATGTTCAAGATTCATACTCAGTTCCACCCGTCCAAAATAGGAAACCATCAATTATGGAAATGAGTATGCGTGAGTCCAAACACAAATCCCAAAATCTGATGGACTCACAATTTCACTACCACTTCCAAGACAATTCTTCATCTTTTCATCAAAACAATGAACCTATCAACTATGAAAAGATGCTTGAAGCCATGACTCAGGCTCAAAACACTCGTAATCGTGACATAGATATGATGGTCGAATCTCTACGTTCCCACCGTCCTGATGTCACTAACCATTCTGTTAGAGCCGAAGAGTCATGTAGTTTTGGAAATCAAGATTCCATTTCAGAACAACCACTTGAACTTGCCCAAACTCCAAATTTTGAAAAAGATATTGATAGTTTAGCAAGTTTTCCTTTTCCTGAAATAGAACTTGAGAATGAATATGATCTTGAACCCCAACTTAGTGATTCAATGCTTCTTCCTGATTCAATAATGACTCCGGTATCTTCACCTGATTTCGATCTTTTCCCGAGTCAACATTGGATCCTGTACCAATCCATAATGAAATTGAATCACCCATCTGTGAGGATCATATTGTACTTGACCAATTATACACTCTTGAAGATCCTATTGATAAATTGGCAAGTTCTCAATTTTTTGATATTGAAGTCAATGAGATATGTGACCTAGATTCTCATATCTGTCATCCAGTTCAACTTTCTGAATCAATCTTGACTCCTGTTGTGTTACCAAACTTGAGTAATATTTTAGAGTCAGTTTTGATTCCTCCACCTATCATTCATGAACTGGAATCACCCACATTAAGTCACATTCCATTGTTAGAAAATACATGTGGACTGGAGTTTCAATTTCTTGACTTGGACCCAATTTCTGAACCTATTTCGACTCCTGAACCTTTACTTGACTTAAGTCACCTTCCTGAGTCGGTATTAGTTCCTGTCCTTCCTGAATCCAAGTCAACTGTTCTATCATTTCATACTCCATTCTGGGACGAGGTGGTTGACAAATTTGACTCCGAAATCAATTATGGAATTTGGAAATTAGATGGGGTTAAATTTTTAATAAAACTTCTTAATGGAGTTATCTTTTTAGTGGGTTATATTAAAGATATTTTTGGTGGGTTCCTCCGAGACCCAAGAAAAGTTGATTAGGCCGCGTTTCGTGGACCAATCAGACCACCACCGGAACCACCACCTTAAGGTAACCATTTTCCTTCCCTTTCTTCTTTTTCATGCATCTATGCATTAATTCATACATTGAGGACAATGCATGAGATAGGTGTGGGGGAGGGTCTAACATAACTTTTCTTTTTCTTTAAAAAAAAAAATTTTTAAAAAAAAAAAAATTAACATTTTTCTTTACTTTTAAAAACTTTTTGAAAAATAGAAACAATATTTTGACTTATTTTTGTAAGAAATTAAGTTAATTTTAAGGAATAGGAAAATCCAAATTAGGATTTCTTATACTTGGTCAAAATAAGATTATTTGTTTGATTTTTAGGGTTAGGAAGATAATTTGTCAAAGTAATTTAGTCTTGATCTTTACCTTGATGAAATATGCACACTTCATACACTTACACACTTAGGGTTCAAAAACAAAGATTCTTATGCCTTATAAAATATATATATATATATATATATATATATAAATATATGAATAAGTCTAATTATCGATTAGCTAGGTGCTTTGGCCTAAGCAAGCCTTAGTATTTATGCGAAAGATAATTAGATAAGTTTGAAAGAAAAAAAAAAAAGAAAAAATGAATAAATCTAATTATTGATTAGCTAGGTGCTTTGGCCTAAGCAAGCCTTAGTATTTACGCGAAAGATGATTAGATCCTCTGATTAAGCTGGGTATTTGTGCCTAATAAAGCATAAGTATTCACGCCTAAAAGGGATTCATATAATAAAATCCTTAGTTTTGTGGCCTTGTTTGCTCGAGTCCTTAAGTCCTAGGGGTGTCTTCTCACCTGGTGCCCTAAGACCGTCTGGTTTGGGAGTCATCGATTAAAGGCTTGTTACATGGGCAGATTAGAAAGCCTAATAGAACTAAGGAATAATACCACAAAAAAAAAGTATATATAAATAAATAAGGCATAAGAGTTAGAGTTAATGAACCCTTAGTAAACTTCACAGTCACGATGGTGCATACGACTCAGGGTAAAGTAAGAGACTAGATGAGAAGTACAATTTGACTCCTTACTTTGATTGATAACAAATTTTTGAATAGAGACTAAGTTTAGGAATGAAAAATTCGGTTTTCCTATAACTTATAGATTGCTTAGATCTTACAATCATATTTCAAATATTTTTCTCTTTCAAAATGCTTTTCGAAAATACTAACTCTTTATTTCCCTTTCTTTATGGATTTTGTGGGTGCAATCCGCTGAAAACCCTCACGAGACAAAACTCGTCCTCTAGGGGGAACCTAGAGGTTTAACGGCTTGTTGCACATGCTCAGTGCAATCGCGCGACCTGCGAAAGTGGTCTAATAATCTCTAGTATAGTTTAGTTGTTTTGCTCGAGGACGAGCAAAAGATAGGTATGGGGGTGTGATTGGTCACTATTGTTGCATATTTAATGTCACATTTCCATACTTATTTTAGAATAAAAGCCTGCATTGTCCTAATTAATTGTTTGATTTATTTGCAGGCCCAATCCTTAAGGAGATGAAGAGAAATGAGCCCAAAAGCCCACCAGAATTCTGAATTAAATCAGAGTTAATTCGCACACATAAAATCAGGGCAAAATCAAGAGGTTGAAACCGGTTGAGAAGAATCCTCTCAGAATCGATCGGTTAAAGCCATGAAATCCAAGGCCATTTCGTCAGAATCCGGAGCTCCAACGACAAAACTAACAAAGGATAAAGTCAGAAGAAGACCCCGGACAGACCCACCAACAGGGTGTGGCCACTTGGCCACACCCTTGATGCGGAAACGCGGCAAAAGCCGCGTTTCCGCGGCAATCCTGGAGAGTTACGGGGAGCGTGAACTCCCCCGACCTCCCCGGGATCTTGGTTGTTAGGGTTTCTGCCTATAAAAGGCCATATTGTGCACTGAAAATGGAGGCCAAGGCAGATTAGGATTTTAGACTAGTTTTTTCCATTTTGTAGTTTAGTTTTATGTAACTTGTATGTAGCTTAGGGTAGATGATGATTCATGTAAGTAAGAGAGAGAGGCTGAAGTTGAGAGTGACACCGACGATGTACCCTCCTCCTTTCTTTCATTGTCTCAGTAAGCAATAAAGGTAACATTTGTTTATGTTTGTATCTTTACTTTCCTTTTTGTTTTGCTTTCCTCCTCCTCTTCTACTTTACCTTTGATTGTATGTGTTGAGTTTACAAGTGAATTCCAAAGCAAGTATCACTAAGCTACGTGAGAGCCAGCGATAGTTCATGAAGACGTTCTCCTCTTCCAAGCTCGCATCACTTCGTTCTTCTTACGCTTGACGATATAATGTGCATGGGGACCGAGCTCGAGTTTATGATCTATGCGTTGAACGCCTCCGAAGCAAAGAGGTAGAACTTGCAAAAAGGTTTCCAAGTAAGTCATCACTCAACCTCGGTAAGTATCTCTTCACTTTTCTTTCTTTCTTTTCTTTTCTTTCTTTAGTATAGATCCACACCACCTCCTCCAACTCTTCTTTCCACTTCATTGTACATAGTCGCTTTTCATCGTTTTTCTAATTTTCCACCTTCTTCATCTCTCACTTTCTTCCTAACTTTAACCATTACTTCTTTTTCTTTTTCTTAACTTTAAAAACAGAGAAGAACTTTCGCTTTTCTTCTTAACGATTTCAATAGAACCGTATAAAGCTTCCATCGCAAACCCTCCTTGTGGATCACGACCCGCATTAGCCACTTGCTATAGCGGAAGTATTGAGTACTTGCACATTCCTTTCTTAAAGTTCTCTAATCTCGTATTTTGTGTGCAGGTCTAGCCTCAATCATTTAGCTCTCAAGAGAATCATGATAATGGTATACTCTCCTAGCTTATACCATAAGAATTCTAACTAATCTATTCAGAGGTTGAAACCGTGATAGTAGTAAATTTATAAATTACCACCAATAAGTTTGAATTTCAAAAAAATCGATCCAAATCTTCTTGGGGATGACAAAGGAAATGAAGAGAACTTGATGATCTTTCTGTTCAGAGGGAAATATTAACATAACATATTAAAGACCATCAGGACATGAACTTGTTGTGATGAACTAGACATCACAACAACACGATAATTCCTACTGAAATGGAGAGTGAAGTCTGAAATTTGCCAATTCACAAACTGGACATGACTGGTTGAAGATTACCAGACTTAGGATTTTTATCGTTCAGAGGTGACGAACTGACATGATGACAATACAATAGTCTCTACTGGACCAGGGGGAATGAGACCTAGCTATCTGTCAATTTAGAGGTGATGAGATTGGACATGATCGATTGAAAAACCTCTAATCTCAGAGCGTTTGTTGTTCAGAGGTGACAAATAGGACATGACATCAAAACTTAAAAAAGGTGAACCCGATTTTAGGGACCTGTTTATTCAGAGGTTATTGATTGGACATGATAGACTAAGACACACTAAATTCTGAATTCGCTACCAGAGGTAGTCGTATTAACTTGACAGCTAGCCCTCAAGGGGACTGCAAGGGTGAATTGGATCTGAGCACCCATTGGTTCAGAGGTGCTTGACTGGACATGACCAACTAAGAGATACCAGGCTCACAATTCGTTGTTCAGAGATTTAATGTTAACATGACAGCAAAAAAGAAGTTCACAAAGGACTAAAGGATGAAGTTTGGGATCTGATTGGTTCAGAGGTGGCGAACTGGATATAACCGTTCAGAGACTACCGAATTCAGAGTCCTACCGTTCAGAAGTGATAAATTGGACATGACGGTACAAAGAGGGAATTTGGCTATCTGGTCGGTTCAGGGTGATAAGCTAGACGTGACCAATTGAGACACTGCCAAGTTTAGAATTTTGCTGTTCAGAGGTGAGGAACTGGACATAATGGCAAGAATAAAAAGTCCCTACTAGACTGAAGATCAAGACTCGTCGGTTCAGAGGTGATTGACCGGACATGACCGACTTAGAGACCGAATAAAATAACAAGAATTCTTTATCCTGAGGTAGAATAAAGAATTAGGTTGTAAACTTGACTGTTCAGGAATCTCTTACAGATATTACAGCTTGAGTCTGAGTCTGCTGTTCAGAGGTTTACTGTTAATATGATAGGGATTGCCTTGTGATTTATGTGACTTTAAGTGGGCCTATCATTCTATGAAAGAGAATGACAAATGAAGATTTCATCTGTCGGGGAAAATTAGAATCTTCTGCTGGGGATATTGATTTTATCCGCTGGGGAATATATCAGAGTCTCACTATCAGAGGTTTAATGTTAACATGATAGGTTAGACTTGTGATTCACTTCATTGGGAAAATGAATATTGTTTTGTGTGGTCCTACCATTCCATGGACAAGAATTGGCAAAATATTTTGGAGGAAAATCAAATGGGATTAGGTCCCTTAGGATTTTAGCAAATCCTCAGCTGTGAACGGATTTGGTATGCCTTTACCAACCACCGTTTGAGTTGGGCTAGCCATGCTATTCCCCTTAGTATGATAAGTTGTTAAGGGTTTATATTGGACTGAAAAGCCAATATTTTTCTCTATCCTTATTTACCGAAGGCTTCAGATTGCATCATATGCAATGGATGCTTACATGCCAACTGATAGACTCTAAAATTAACTAGGGATTGAAGAGAGAACAAAAATTCTGTGCGGAATGAGACAGGTAGCTTGGCATTCCCTGCTGGAATATCATCTTTGACTGATCAGGAGTAGAATCGAAGTTAATTTTACTTGGGGGTAAAAGATACTCCTTTGATGAAGGAGAAACAATCAAGTAATCCTAATTTGAATGACCAGAGGTTTAATGTTAACATAGTCATAAGGAGTACTTATTTGATTGAAGGTGTGGTGTTAACGTGATCAAGGGTAATACTTCTTTAGGAATTTGCCATTAACCAGCATCATGAGTGTATCGCCGTCTAGAGTTGCTAGACGGTGGCCCCATTTGAGTAGACTGTTTCTATCACGAACGACCCTTCCCGTTTAGGTTGGAATTTGCCTTTGATTTTGTGTGTCATGACCATAAGTCATCTGATGGCTAAAACCAAATCTCCTTTCTAGAACAGCCTTTATTTAATCTTCTTATTAAAGGCTTTCGAGATTTGAACTTGGTACAACTCAATGCGTTGTTGAGCTTATAGTCATTTCTTGTCTAGGACTTTGAGTTCTTGAAGGCGTAGTCGATCATTATCTTCCTTACTCTTCTTGGTTACTAAGGTGACCCATAGCGATGACATCTAGATATCTAAAGGTATGACTGCTTCACACCCATATACCAGAGAAAAAAGTGTGTTTCCTGTTAGAGTTTGGACCGTAGTTCGGTAGGCCCAAAGACATTCAGTGAACTTCTCATTCCAATCTCGTTTGCTTGATGAAATGAATTTCTCGAGTAGCTTAATAATTGTCTTGTTGAATGCTTTCGCTAAACCATTGGCAACAGGGTTATAAGCAGTTGAAGTCACATTCTGAATTTGGTACTTCTCGCAGAACCGATAGAATACTTGGTTTGCAAACTGGGGACCGTTGTCATGAATAATCCACCTGGGGACATCAAATTGATGGATGATATTGTGTTTAATGAAGTTAACCACGTTGAAAGTTTTGACTTCAATAAGTGGTATATCTTCTACCCACTTTGAGAAGTAGTCAGTTATCGCTAAGATGAACCGATGACCTTTCATCAACGGGGGGTTGATAGGTCCTATGATATCGATTCTCCACGCTTCAAATGGCCGTGAGGCAATAGCTGGGTGAAGTAGATCCAGAGATTGGTGTATGAACTCTGCGTGGATTTGACAGGCTTTACACTTTTTTGCATATATCATTGCATCAACTTTCATGGTTGACCAATAATAACCGAGTCTGTGCAATCGATTCTTGAGCTTCAGACCTGTTTGATAAGACCTGCATATACCATAGTGTGCCTCTTTAAGCACTTCTTGTGCTTCAGAGTTAGATAGGCAACGGAGCAAGACACTGTCATATGAGCGGCGGTAGAGTGTCTTTACTACAGATCACAGTAAAAAACGGAGAGACTTTTGTCGGATAGAAGCTGCTTCCTTAGGGTTATCCGGTAATATGTCATGCAAGGCATAGTTGATGATAGAAAACCGCCAATCTCTAGGCTCGAAGCCTGTTGAGGTTGCATGGACTTCATTAGTTTGCAATGCATACTTCGGGCAGAAGAGGCGTCGAGTGGCCACCATAAGATGATAAGTTGCATCAATGGGCAAGGCCAACGTAGCTGCCATCAAGCCAAAGCATCTGCCTTAGTATTTTGGAGACGAGATACATGACTGATGTAAAAGCCATCAAATGATTTGGCCATTTCGATGACTGCATGGTAATAAGATACCAAGTCTTCGTGTCGAACCTTGTATTCTCCTTTGACCTGATAGACGATCAGCTTTGAGTCACCATAAGGTTTAAGGTATCGTACCCCCATTTCGTGAGCGAGCTGGAGACCAATAAACTAGGCATTATACTCTGCTACGTTGTTAGAGTAAGGCGTTGTTAATGAAAACACCCGAGGAAGGACGTGTTTTGTGGTGAGACAAATATCACCCCCCCATACCGACAATTATCTTGCCTTTGGGGCCTGTTCTTGATGCTCCATCAAAGAATATCTACCACACCTCATCCTCTGAGGTCATATTGGTTTCAAAAATCTCATCTGAAATATCTTCATTAAGTTTTGAAATCTCTAGAATCGAATGAGCTGTCAGAAAGTCTGCAAGGGCCTGACCCTTGACTATCTTTTGAGGGACAAAGATCATGTCGTATTGGGATAGGATGATGGCCCATATAGCTAACCTTGAATTCAGCTATCCTGATTTTGTTATGAGGATACACAAAGGATTAACTCTAGAAATTACATGTATGGTTTGGTCAACCAAGTAATGTCACGTCTTTTGAACGGCAAAGACAAGAGCTAAACATTCTTTCTTAATAGGATTATATCAGGACTCAGCTCCTATTAGGGTCCTGCTCTGACAGTAAATGGCCTGTTCATGGCCTTCGTTATTCTTTTGGGCTTGAAGAGTACCCAAAGAATGGTCCATAACTCTTACATAGAGCAAGAATGGTTTTCCTGATGCGGGAGCTACGAGGACTGGAGGCTTGGTGAGGTATTCTTTAATATTCTCGAAAGCCTTCTCGCAAGTTTTATCCCATACAAAAGAGACGCCCTTTTTCATAAGCCGAGTGAATGGTTGACAACGATCCGAAAGATTTACGATAAATCTTCGGATGTAAGCCAACCTACCTTGCAGACCCCTAAGTTCCTTGAGATTCTTAGCTGGTTGCATGCTCTAAATAGCTTTGACCTTGTCCGGATCAAGATGGATTCCTTTCGATGTGACAATGAACCCCAAGAAACTTGAAACACCCAGGAAAGACTTTGTTGGGTTCATTTTTAGCTGATGAGCCCGCATTATATCGAACACTATTTTTAAATCACGAAGATGATCATTTTTATCGCGACTTTTGATGGCAATATCGTCGACATAACATTCCACTGTTTTCTGGATGTGGATATGAAAGATCATGCTTATTGCACGTTGGTAGGTTGCTCTAGCATTCTTTAGCCCGAAGGGCATAACAGTACAGCAGTACACCCCAACGGTGTTCAAAATGAAGTATGCTTTTCGTCTTCTGAGTACATCTTGATCTGGTTGTACCCTGAGAAGTCATACATAAAAGATATTCTCTCAAAACTACAGGTGTTGTCAATCATGATGTCAGTGATGCACAGTGGGAATTTGTCTTTAGGGCAGGTTGCATTAAGGTCACGGTAGTCAATACAGGCTCGGATCTTTTCATTCTTTTTAAGAATGGGGACAATGTTAGCAACCCAGTCTGGGTGCTTCTCCTCACGAATTAAGCCACATTCGATGAGTTTATGGATCTCGACTTCACTAGCTTCCATGATGTCAGGACGAAACAACCGTTGTTGTTGTTTCACTGGCTTGGCGTCAGGCTTAATGTTTAATCGATGCATGGCTATTTGCGGATCAAGATCGGGCATATCTTCGTAACTCCATGCAAAAACATCGATATACTTTCGTATAAGAGCTATCAATTTCTCTCTTTCTATAAATGTTAAACTTTCACTTATTGAGATGGGTTTAGGGTGAGCTTGACTACCTACATCAACCTGGATTACCCTATCTTCAGTGAGCGGTTCACGTTGTTCAAAACGCTTCTCCCACTGGAGATCGAGTTGTTGGGCCCATAGCTCTGTGTCAAATGTTTCAATAACCTCATCCTGCTCCAGTTGACTGATTGAAGTATTTTGACAAAGAGATTTTTGAAGACTACCCTCACACTGACATCTGATTCCCACTCAAATGAACTGGAGGAATGCAATGGGAGAGATTCGTCTCCTTCAGACTGAGATTAAGCGGGTGGTGTAATATATCCCAACCCCCTGTGTTTTTTACTGTAATAATCTGCTGGCTTCCCTTTCGGTACGAAGGTTCATAGAAAACCACATCATCCCTTTCCGAAATTCAAGCCATTCCCACATTGATTGTACATAATGAAAAAATTGCAGGAGTTCTGAATCTGAACCCGAGTCTATAACTGCAGAAATTCAGGGTTGAACCCTACCGAATACTATCAGTGATTGTTCTTCTTGGATGGAGGGACCAGAAAGATAGATCCTTCACCATTCTCTGTAGGTGTACTTGTCATGCTTAACATGGACAAGGGCATGTGTAGGGAGGTATCATTTGCAGATTTAAACAAATCAACACTCACAAGATAATCAAAAGCAATACTTTCTTTAATCACCTATCTGCCATTATCCTCAGTGGGATTGATACATTCAAGATCATTTAAATATGCTACAATTGATTTGAAAGCAACAGTAGTTGGTGTGTCTTCTTCTGGCTCTAAATCCGCTTCATTACCGCTATCGATATCTTTAGGCAACAGTTCTTTTGCTACTTTGTTGGCTTCCTGGTAGAGGAGAGCGTCAGTAAAGTAGTTTTCTATCCCCCTTGAATGGTTTCTTTTCAGCAAACACCGTTCGCACCGTTACATTATCATCAATGTACTTGAAGCACTGATGCAGAGTAGAAGAAACGATCCAATTAGCGTGAATTCAAGGTTGCCCAAGTAACAGATTGTATGACATGTCAGCATTGATGACGTAACACGTCAATTCTAATTATAGATCCCCAATTCGACAGCGAAGTCGAATCTTTCCCAATGGATGATTACTATCGGCATTGAAATCATATATCGTAGTAGTCGTTGCTGACAATCTACTCAGCGGTATCCCAAGAAAGTAAAGGAGCCTTTTAGGGATGATGACCCTGAATCAACCTGTATCCTCTCAATATATGTCGAGCCTATGTATCCAGTATAATACAAGGGTCGATCATGTTTATTGTCTTTGAGGAGCATGTCCTTAACAGTGAAGGTGATGGCAGGCACTTTTTGCTGTACATGATGACATTCAGGGCACAGGGCTTGACTGTCATCTTTAGAGGCCTCCAGCATATGTATCAAAAATGATTCTGAATTAGCCAGCGTATCTCGGAGTGCCTCTCTTATCTCCTTCGAGAGGCGAAATAACTCGTGTATAGTGATTCAAGCTGGAATATTGGCTAATTATGCTAATATATCAATGCGGAAAGGGGCATCAAGTCCTGGGCTAGAAGTTTTCATCAATACTCGATCAAATTAGACCTCTTTCTGCTTTTCCTTTCTTGGTGCAGGAGCTAAAGCTGGAACAGGTACTTCCACTGACATCGATGGCTGTTGTGTCTCATCAGTGGTCTTCTCTCAAGTAAGATTTTTCAGACCGAATAACAGTTTGTTGAGGTACAGCGTCCTGTGCTGCCAAAGCATGCTTCTCGTCTTTAGAGTCACTAAGAAAAGCTACTGTTATGTTGTCATCATCTGGAAAGACAGAGACGACGTTGCAGGATTTTTCCTTAAGCTTGGGTTCCTTTTAGTCCCATTGCTCATCTTTGGTAAGATCTGGGTGCATCCACATGATTTCTCCGGACATCAGTGTCATTGGAATGAGGCTTTTAGCCTCCGGTTTCTTTGCTGAAGAATTAATTACCTCCAGTCGTGACTCTGGGGCTAGAGCATGTCCGTCGATGAAAGTGACCTTCGGAAAAGTACCGAACTCAAGAGTCACCATATTCGCAGTGACTTTCTTCTGTTATGACTTCAAAGTCAGAACTCCAGCATCTATCAGAGCCTGAATTATGTCCTTGAGGACAAAATATTTGTTGGTAAGATGGTGAACCATCCTATAGAAGAGGCAATAGTTGGGATCGTTCGTGCGTCCTATGTCAATAGGGCATCGAACCTCTGGCAGCTTCAACTTATCACCCTTTTGGAGCAAGTGAAAAATTGTAACCACCTGCTCATCTTTGAAGAAGTATTGTTTCAAATAAAACTTGAACTCCTGATTACTAGCGCCACTCTTCTTGGATTTTGGTGAAGTTTCTCCTAACAACTCCACAGACATGCTTTCTTTCCCTTTGATTGGGAAGATTGTGCTACTTCACCACGTCCCTTATTGTTTACTCCCCATTTGACATTAGGCTTGGAACGCTTAAACTTTTTAGCCAACTTCTCGGTTATTTCAGCTTGCTCAACAAGCTCTTGTCAAGTATGGGCCTTAACAGCCCCCATGCGAATCTCTACTTGAACCAGGAATTTGTGCCTACATGTCTACAACAACATAGGCAATGGCATCCCTGCTGGACACATTAGATATAGATTTCTTAATCTCTCAATGTAATCACGGACCGATTCTCCCTTCCTTTGCAGTGTAGAAAGGAGCTTATCCATGGTTACCTCAGTATCATCCTCATAGAAGTAAGAAAGAAACTGAGTCTCTAGATCGATCCAGGAATTGATGAGAACCAGTGGAAGGCTCCTGAATGAGTCAAAGGCCACTCCTTTGAGAGTACCAATAAACAATCTGGCCATGATAGCGTCATTATCTATCATATTACCAGTTTGAGACTGGAAGTAATAGATGTGCTACTTTGGCGAACTTTTGCCATCATACGTGTGTAACGTAGGTGGCTTGAACTTTAGCGGTCACAGCACCGACTCCCATTCAAGTGGGTAATGTGTCATTCTCACTTTCTTCAATTCATCTCTTTGTATCAGAGATGCAACTTGTGCTTGGATACCTTTAAGTACATCAGCATCCAGCGAGGAGCCCTTCTTTGATCTTTCTGTTTTGGGAGGTTCGGTGTTGTTGTTGTGCTCTTCCTCCTCGTGTTTACTGCTGATGTCATTATTGTGCTGGCTCGTCAAGAGTTGGTTCAACATCCGTTAGATGTTGTTTAGAGCTTCCTGTTGAGCTCTGAAGGTATGCTCCTGTGCCTCCAAGCGGTGACGGAGGCCATCATTATAGTTATTGTCGGCTATATTAGCCGACACTCTATCGGTCTGTATGGAGCTGACTGTGGTTGAAGAGGCATATCTGCTAGCTTCCTCTTCATCATTAGACCATTGGAATAGACCTCTCAATGGTTCCGGTAACATCATTCTAGTTAAAGAGGATGGTTGTTCGTAATTATAGGGTATTGCTATCTTGGATCTTGTGCCTCAAAATGCACCCTCTTGCCCCACAAAGGATTGGCCTAAACTAGGGCTATAGTCTGATCCTGGGGAACTGAACAAAGAAGAATTAGTATCACGTTCTGTCGTCTAGTCCTGAGCAACACTCATCCTCTTTCTATCATGTTGACACATGTTGAGGGGAGATCTGGAACATTTTGCGCTTTGTTCTTTTCTGAGGCTTCACAGGCGCCTGAGTTGATAGTCGGTTGAACACTGACCGTCGGGCTGGAGGAGTGGTGGGGACTGACCCTAATCGGCAATGGACTGAATGGACCATCATGAATTGGCACCTTGCTTGTTTACAGCGGGAGGGAGAAGCATGGCTTAGTTCTTCACAACAGAACTTTTGTTTGTTGTTTAAGAACTCTCATAATTTAGGGTTAACCGAGCTTAAGCGGTCTAGTACAGAGACTCAAGGAGGTCGTAAATTAGGTTGTTCAAGCTAAAGAACCCTAACTTTGAAGTTTCTCTTTTTAACTATAGGTGAAGTTAAAACAACTTCACTTTTAGCATTAGCTCCGCTTGACGAAGCCAAACTTTTAGCTCCGCCTCCAAGTGCGAGCTTAGCGCTAGAAAGCACTGGGAGCGAAGCTAAGGTAGCTTCACTTTTAGCATACAGTGGTGCTTTGATCTTCGCGTTGCAGCAAAGATAACTAGCACTATACAATGCTTTAGTTCTAACCTTGCGGCTAGGAACTATGCTAGCACCCCTAGGTGCTGAAGCTGCATAAGAAACGCTATCAATACTTGGGGGCGCTTTGCCCTTGTCTTCGCGTGAGAGACGAGGTTAAGCTTTAGCTTCGCATGAAGCTTCATGCGAAGAAGCTCCTGGCTTCGCCCTCCAGATCTGCTTGCCCTGAGCAGTCTTAGGTTTGTGTGGAACCTGTTTGGCCTTGCATGAAATGCCAACATGTTGACGCGAAGTCAACTTAGCCTCAGTTGAGAATGAGGGGAATTGAAGCAAGGTTCGCTCAACATCACGCGCGATTGGTATAGGTTTGGACAAGTCTCAGTTGGAGCCGCTTTCTAATCTGTAGCCACTAGAGCTTTGACTACGGAGAACCTCCTGTGCTTCCATGCATGGAGTGCTGGACCACCCCCAGAGAGGAGTCCTCAAACTTCTCTTGGTCAAAGTGGATGACCAAAGTTTCGACGGTGATGGTTCAGCACTCTGACTGTTGCATTGCGACATCATCTCCTTGTTGCGAAAGAAGACAATCCCCAGCAGAGTCACCATCTTGTTTTCCATCAGGAATCGGAAGAAAACCTTTTGTATTGATTTGAAGAAGATAACAAGTAAAAGAAAAGAAAATTTACAAGAATTTTTCTTCTCGAGATTCTGGGGAAGTATACCGGTGGGAATCTGATCAGCACGCGATCACTTTATCCCGTTGACGATGCAATCGGTCAGATGTTCAAGCCTTCCTTGGGGAGTTTCTTTCTCGCCTGGTTCCAAAAATCCTCTGAAGATGGAAGACTTAGAGTAGTGGGACCCTGGATGAAAGAGAGTTAAGTCTCTAGAGTTTTGGAAGCTTGGAAGTAAGAGAATACCCTTTGCTAAAGGTCTCTTAGATCTGAAAAATTTTCAACCATTGCTTCATCTTACAAGGGGCTATTTATAGCCAAATAGGGGTGTAACCTCCCCTTGAATTTAGTAAGGCTGAATCAGCCTGTTAGCTTCGTGCCAAACTTGATATAGCCTCGCGAAGAAGCTAAAAAGGAGCTTCCAGTGAAGTTAGGGTGTTGGAACCCGCTTGCACGTCTTCACTTATTGTGGGACAAAGTGGGCGGGTTTAACCGCCCACTTAAAGTGGCATTAAGGCAACTAACTCCACTACTAAAAGTGGAGTTACAACTATTAATCCCCACGTGGATCTGAAAACGGTCAGATGACCAGGCAGAGTTTGCAACAGAACTCTGTTAAGCTAGACCACTGTGTGGGGGAAGCTTCGCGTGAAGCTAGTTCGAGGAAGCTTCATGCGAAACTAGCAAGGCTTGCTTTGGGCGAAGCTAAGCCTAATCCTTCTCGGTTGTTTTCAACAAGTCTTTGGCCTATCTGTGACTTGGACATGTAGGCAAGTTAAACACTGTCTGGACTAGTTGTTGAACTGTATTATGGGAGGCTGCCTGCCTTTTTGAAGCGTCAACAGAGCTCAAAGAGCAGATAAAGTCTCTCTCAGAGCGATATTAACTTTCTGTCTTTTTATAACTTGTATCTTTTTTTTGAATAAAAGACAAAGTGTTTGTATCACTCTTACTATTTGACAAAAATAAAAGTGATAAATTTTTTTTGAATCACGTATGTTTTGTTTTTTAAATTGGAAAATCAAACTGAATAAAGCGAAGAATTTTAATTGCCAGAGGTATGATATTAACTTAGCAAGTAATAATTAGGTAACTTCATTGCGGAAGTTGAATAGCAAAGGTGTAGTTTTAACCAAAAATCTCATTTTCGTTGAGAAAATTGAGGGGATTACTGTCAAAAATATGATTTTGAACTTAACAGTGATATTTGCTAGAGGTGTGGTATTAACTTAGCAATCAAAGAGGTGTAGTATTAACTAAAGATCTCATTTTCATTAAGGAAATCAAGAAGATTATTGTCAGAGGTATGATGTTAACTTGACAGGAATTTGTTTACTGATCGAAAGGAACCAGCACTAGAAAATGTGTGTTTTATAAAATCAGTGTAATTAGGTATGTGTGCTAATGTTCCCTCAATACTTCTATTATAGCATTGGCTCAACGAATCGAATCCACAGGGACGGGAGGCGATAGAAGCATTAACAGTTCTTATTCACGTCGGTTGTTAACAGTTTCTTCTTTGTTAAAGAATTAGAAAAGGTAAAAGAAAAGAAAATCCAGAAGTGATAGGTAAGAAGGCGATAAAAACGTGAATGTGAAAACAAATGAGAAATAGTTGTGAATTAGTAAAACAAAACAAGAAAGTAGAAAATGAGAGATAAAAGAAAATGAAATAAGAAAAGGTTTTGGAAAATGATAAAAGAGTTTGGAAATTGATTTTTAAAATAAGATAAAAGAAAACTCATGGCTACTAACTACCAATTGCTCCACTAACCATGCTAACCTCTTGGTGATAGTTGCCTCACATGGATCCTTGGCCATCATTAATCCTTGGTTTCAAGAGACGATACAGAGTATGGCACATAAGAAGGTTCTTATACATTCAAACAACATATCATACCACATAACAAGTTGCAAGCTACTATTAATTCATCAAAATCGGTTAGAGGTGAGCATGAAATAAAGAAGACATTGCAAGTTAGCAAGTTAGTGGGTTAGGTGTTGAAATGTTAGAATGTTAGAATCCATCATCATGAGCCATCAATAGCTCTTGTAAGAGTAAGGCCTTGTAGAGGCTATTAGATTCATGTGGATTATCAAGTAAGGGGTTAGATGGTTAGTGGTTAGTAGTTCGATTTCCATGAGAAGAAAAGATTAGCTAAGCATCATGTAAAAGATGGAGAAAATTACAATGGAGAAGAAAGGAGACACCTTACATAGATTGTCACCATCTATTACATCAATCTCTCTCTTTCTCTCTCTGATTCTCTCTGCCCTAATACAAGAATCTAAAAGAAAATAAACATATAAAAGAAAGAAGAAGAACACCTACACTACACTACACTAAAAGAGAGAAAACCTAACCTAATTCCAAATCTACTTGCGTTTTGGTCCTCTACAGGAATATATATAGGCAAAACAAGCTTCTAAAAGACGAAACGAGGCCACACGTTGAAGATCGATGCGTGGCCCCACCAATACCAGGGACCTAGGTCCCTGATTTTGGTGCATGGCTTCGTGTCGCATTTAGGACCTTCTTGGTATACTTGATTTCGGGTATATTCCTCCGGATCTTCGTCTGACGTGTGCAAAGATCTAGATTCAATGCATCTTCTAGAAGTTCCCTTACTTGGCCTCCAAAAAATGCGGATTTAATTACCCAAAAATGAGTTTAATTAAGCTCTTATTACCCATTTGCCCTCCTTGTCTTGATTATCTGCAAGAGAGACCAAACACGGTTTAGACCGACATTTTATTCATAAATCGGTGGGAAAATGTGATATAATAATGCAGAATTATAGGCTAATCACACCCCCACACTTATCTTTTGCTCGTCCCGATCAAAACAAGAAAAGAAAAACTATACTACAAATATTATTACACCACTTTCGCAGGTGACGCGATTGCACTGAGCGTGTGCAACAAGCCGTTAAACCTCTAGGTTTCCTCTAGAGGAGGAGTTTGTCTCCTGAGGGTTTTCAGCGGATTGCACCCACAAAATCCATAAAGAAAGAAGACAAATATTAGTATTTTGAAAACACATTTTGAACGAGAGACAAGTTTAAGAAATATTTTTGCAAAAATATAAGCGATCTAAGGTCATAAGTCCACCAAAAATTAGTCTTCCTTAAACTTAATCTCTATTCAAGATCTTGTCTTCAATTAAGGTAAGAATTCAATATTGGATTGAATATTTTATCCTTCATAAAACCTAGATAATATGCACTTTGTGATAGTGAAGATTTATGAGATTTCAACTCTAACCATCAAGCCATTTATTTTTATATATATATTTTTTTCTTCTTTTTTCTTCCCTTAGTTTTCTTAGGCTTTCTAGTTTACCCGGATAGTGAGCCTTTAACCGATGACTCTCAGACCAGACGGTTTTAGGGCACCAGATGAGAAAACATCACTCGGGTTTAAGGACTCGAATAAACAAGGCCACAAAACTAAGGGAGATTATTTGTTTCTTTTGACCACCGTTAGGCGTGAATAATCATGCTTCTTGAGGCATAATTATCCAGCTTAATAAGTGATTTTTTTCGTATATATATATATATTTTTATTTATTTTGCTTTATGACATTTTAGGTCTTTGTATCCATCCCAAAAATTGTGTAAGAGTGAAGTGCATACTATCTAAGCCAAAAAATTCGAGATAAAATTATCTCTCCAATTCTCTTACTTAGCCTATAATTTTAAATAAGATCCATTATTTTGACTAGGTTTAAGATGTCATAGTTAAGGTTTTCTTAATTTCTAAGATCATCTTAATTTTCTTCAAAATAGATCAAAACTTTGTCTCTTATTTCAAAAAGTTTTTTTTAAAGAAAGAAAAAAATCCTATACAAAGAAAAATTCTAAGAATATTCTAAAAGAAGTGTAAAAGAAAGAAAATCTAAAAACTCTATGATAGTAAACCCTCCCCCACACTTATCTCATGCATTGTCCTCAATGCATAGATGTATGTATGCATGAAACAAATAAAGAGGGAAGGAAAAATCACCTCAAGGTGGTAGTTCCGGTGGTGGTCTGATTGGTCCACGAAATGTGGCACAATCCAATTTGCGTGGAGTCCGGAGGAACCCACCAGAGACCTCTATAATACAACTCACTATAATGATATAGGCAGTTATGATTTTTATTAAGAATTTTACCTCATCTAATTTCCAAATTTTCAAAATAATTTCAGAGTCAAATTTATCAAGACGCTTGTCCCAGAATGGAATGATTGATTTAGACTCAGGAAGTACAGGAAATAATACCGACTCAGGAAAAAGACTTAAGTCAAGTAAAGGTTCAGGAGTCGAGATTGGTTCAGGAAGTGGGTCTAAATCAAGAAGTTGAAACTCAAGTCCACATTCATTTCCCCACTATGGAATGTGACTTCTTAAGGTTGGTGATTTCAGTTCAAGAATGATAGGTGTAGGAACTAAAACTGACTCTAAAATATTACTCAAGTTGGGTAACAAAACAGGAGTCAATATTGATTCATGAATTTGAACTAGATCACAAATCTGAGAATCTAGGTCACATTCCTCATTGAGTTCAATTTCATAAAAATGAGAACTTAACAATATGTCAATGGGACATTCAAAAGTATGAAATTGGTCAAGTTCAATTTGTTGATCAGAAAAGATTGGTGATTTAATTTCACGATGGATTGGCACATGATCCAATGTTGACTCGAAAAAAATCCTGATTCCCCTTTTGGTGGTGATCCCTCTTTTGGTGATTCCCCTTTATCTCCTACTAGTTTTCTCGTTTTAGCTCCAGAATTTGACGAAACGACCTTTGATCTTTGACTTTCACCACTTGATTTGGAAAGATTCATTCTAACTAGTTTTCAACCGATCTGATTTGCCCTGATCTGCCCAGATTTTCTGATTTTGAATTATTTTTGAATTAAATCAGAATTTTGATGGGCTTTTGGGCTCGTTTCTCTTTCCTTTCCTTTAGCAATGGGCTTGTATATAAATTAGACAATAATTAGGATAAAAAATAGAGTTTATTATATAATAAATATGAGAATGTGACAATGTATGTGCAATATATGTGACTGATCAATGGGTGAGAAATTTAAAGGAAAATAGAGGAGTTGAGGTTTGCGTCCAAGGCTGGAGTTCAAGCTCCGCGTCTGGGCTGGAGTTGGGGGGAGCCTCGAGTCTGGGGAGGGGAGAGAAGAAGTAGGTGGAGATATTTGTGGGGGATATTTTTTGTTTGGAGGATAAAAAAGGAAGAAAAAAGAAAAAGAAAAGAAAAAAAAGGAGAAGGAAAAGGAGGGGGAAAGGAGAAAAGAAAAGAAAAGAAAGAAAAGAAAAGGAAGATGGAAAATGTCATATCAAACTCCCAGATCCGGGAAAAATCTAAATATTACTTTAATCGGCCAAATTTTGACTACTTCAGAAAGATCCCCAAAAATTTTAAAAATAATAAATATTATAATGAGGTACATGGTGAAATTAGATTCAAAAAGTTCAATCCCATTTTTAAATTAAAAAAAACTTGAAATCAATCAGTGATACCAGTCGATAGCAAATTCGGTCCAATTTTGATACATTCAGAAAAATTTCTAAAAATACGTTTAGATAGAAAATATGATCTTGAGGAACAATATGAAAGCAGTTTCTAGAAATTCAACTCTATTTATAAATTAAAAATCCTAGAATCGATCAGTGACACTGGTTTTTAAGATTTTGCAGAATAATTCTAAAAGATTTTAGAAAATCATGAAAAATCTAAAATATTGAAAAATATTGTTTGAAACTGAAATCAGTCAAATCTGACTAGCAAAAAAATTAAATCAAGCAGTACGTTAGGATCAAGTTCCCGTTTGGGTTGACTCTAAGTCAGAAAATCTGAGTCCGATACCAACTAATAACATAATTAATTATAAAATAATAATAAATTCTTGGAGATAAACAGGAAAATATGATTGAAAAATCAGAATATATATCTAAGTACATATTCTGAAAATAGGGTATTACAGTAAAGTAGATACCATCTTATTTACAAAGCATATTGATAGTAACATCTTGATAGTACAAATATATATTGATGATATCATTTTTGGATCTACTAATGAAAAATTATGCAAGAATTTTGAATTGTGCATGAACAAAGAGTTTGAAATGAGCATGATGGGAAAGCTCAACTATTTTTTTGGACTCCAAATCTAGTAAAAAAGCGATGAGATCTTCGTAACTTAGGTCAAGTATACCAAAGAGCTCATCAAAATATTTGGGCTAGAAGATGTGAAGATTAGCAAAACTCCTATGGCTACCACAACCAGACTTGACAAGAATGAACAAAATAAAAATGTTGACATTAAACTCTATCGTAGAATTATTGATAATTTACTTTACTTGACAACAAGTAGGCCAAACAATATATTTAGTGTTTGTGTATGTGCTAGATTCCAATCTTATCCTAAAGAGTCTCACTTGATTGCAGTAAAATATATTATTAAATATCTTAAGAGTACTATTAGTATGAGCTTGTGGTATCTAAAGACCGGAAAATTTCACATGACGAGTTATTTGTGTTGGGAATATGAAGAATATATGTAAATCTTTGAATTGAATTACGACAAGATCCGTTGATCGAATCAATTGGATGATGGTTGGAGTGTGTTCTCCTTCCATTGGGGATGAACGTGGTATATTCACATGTTCAATTCCGACTTCGAATGAATGAGATATTCAAGTCTAAAGTTTGCCTAATTCAAAGCCAAAATGGGACTAAAGGTAGCTAAAAGCATTTAGTCCCACATTGGCCATGGGATGGAAGTTTGAGGTGTTTAAATAGAGAAAAATGAAAACAAAGGGTGTGCCCTTTGGGTACGTGGAGTTTTCGCGCGCAATTGGGAGGAAACCATGCCCGTACGTGCGCACGCGTGTGCCGCCGACATTAACGATAACATTGTTTGATATGTTATGTGGGAAAACAACTGTGGTATGGAACACAGCTAAGTATTACATTAGTTAGGTTAATAATAACCAACCACACTAGTGACATATGCTAGGTTACACATCTTCACATCAGTTGTTTGTTTACAGTTGTGATAGTTGCCTTTTTCCACATGATTTATTACAGTTAGATTTATAGCTTGTTTCGGGTTACTTAAGGCTTAGCGCGTATACGTGAGGTATTTTCCATGCGTATATGCGTCGCCGACTCATGTCGCATCTCCGCTCCAGCGTATTTTCGGAAGCGGGGTGTGACAGAGTTTTCTTGCTACCGGCCGGCGCCGGCGCCGGTGCCGGGCCGGGCTCGGGCTCGGGCTCAGGGCCGGGGCCGGGTCCGGGTTCGGGTTCCCTACCCGGTCCGGTTCTTTTTGAACCGGGTCTCACGGGTATGGGTTACGCGGAGCATACTCGCTCCGCCATCCGGATTCGAACCGCCCCGCGCAACGGCTGTCTGTAAACCGTCGCGACAGTTGGGCGGTTGCTGCGGTTGAAACGAACCGTTGCAACGGTTCAGACCGAACCGCTGCAACGGTTCAGACCGAACCGCTGCAACTGTTCGGTTGGGTTCGGACCATAATACCCCTTCCGGAGCGCTATAAATAGCGCTCCGCTTCTCTTAATCAAAACACACCAAATCAACTCTCTCTGCATTCTGAGTTCTGAAGTGAGATTCTCTCTCTCTCTCTCTCTCTCTCTCTCTGTTTTGAAGTAACTTCCAACGGGAAGTGGGAAATCAGCAACTCGGTTTCCGAAGCGACTTCCAAGAGATTCTGTAAAATTCGTTCTGAAAGAGGGCTCAGAAAATTTAACAGATTCTTTAGTAGAATTGTTGTCTGAATCTGGGACTTCCGAAGAAGAATATTCTTCTACCTTCCTCCTTCCTCTACAGTGGGTGCTCCTCCAAAGTAAAGACAAATATTCTCCCGAAATTTGTCTTAGTCCCGCTGCTTCAATAATCCTGTGAAGGTACTGGTTAACTACGGTTCGACCGTACGGTGATTTGGTAGTGCTATCCAAATACCGTGAAGGAGTGTTGTATCTTGGGAGACCAGCGTCCAGTAACCCGTTAGCACCGGTGCGGCGGACGTAATTGTCTTAAGGAGATTCGCTTTAAGCGTATCTCACTCCAAGTACTGGATAAGTGAATTAATTTCTTTATACAGGGGTTATACTGATATTCAGTATACTGAGACTGACTTATAAAAGTCTAATTGGTGTTTAAACAAGGAAGGTAATTGAAAGGTGGTTCTTTAATTGAAGAACGTTCTATTGAACGGAAAACCTCCCACCTGATATTAACCTGTTGGAACTTGATTCTGATGATACATTTGTGAAGCCATTTCATTGGAGCTCTTCTCGCAAGATTATACAGAGTTCTACATGCTCAAGACATTCCAAAGAGAGTGTCTATGGATGTGTATTGTAATATTTAATAGCATGTTAAAAGCCTTGAATACACACACACATCTTAGTCATATTAGTCGACTTATAGATTTGACTAGTCGACTAATACAAACTATAGTCGACTAACCCTTTATCTATAGTCGACTAACTTCTTGTCCTGCAAGATACCAACTCTCTGTTTCTGACCTGCACTCTATATTAGTCGACTTACTAGGTTTACTAGCCGACTAATAGATGGCCTAGTCGACTTATAATATAGTTCTGGTCGACTTGGTTCAGTTTCTAGAAACTTGTCTTTTGATTCTAACTTGACCTAGTTGACTTGGTCCCAATACTAGTCGACTAACCTTGTGAAATTTACCTACCCTAGTCGACTAACCCCATATCTCAAGTCGACTAATGGCAGTTTCTGACTGTTGGACAGTTTCTGTTTTCTGGTATTTTCTCTAACGTTATCCAACGTTTCATTATTCAAAATTGACCTGATAACTACCCTAACTGACTATAGATTTCAGCTATAAATAGGTATGTTATCTTAGGCTTCAAACACCAATTCAAATCAATAGTTTTTTGACCAAAAACTCTGCCAAAATTCTGGTTCTCTGAAAACTGTTTTTTCACTTTCTGTTTCTTCACCAATTCCTATTCTTTTGTGAAGATTTCTGAGAGTCAACCTATAATAACCCTTGTCCACGATCACATACTGATTCAAGGCTTATAGGAAAGTTTGTAATCACTCAAAGAGGAGCATTGTACAAGAGCGTCTTCTTGATGTAGAAGAGAGGTTGTACAAGGTGTTTGTCTTCTTGGTTGTAAGAAGAGTTGTACACATTTGGCAAAGGAGATTTGTCAAGTAGTGTGCAAGGTGTTGATTTTGGGTGTACAAAGTCATAGGATAAAGGAAAATCTCAAGCGGGTGGCTTGGGGAGTGGATGTAGGTCACGAGGACCGAACTAGGATAAATCTCTTGTGTTTGCGTTTGCATTATCTTTTCTGAGATTTAATTTCCTTTTATTGCAAGTTTATTTCTATAACGCTAATATTGTTATTTGAGTGTTGACGTGTATATTAGATCCGACAATTGGCATCATCTCGGGACCAACATAACCGACCTGGCCAATTAGATCGGTGATATTTCAGTGATATTGATTAGTTGTCAGATTGATCCTAGAGACCAACAATTTTAAGATAATTATTATTTTAAAGTTTCTTACTTCTGTTCTACTTGAACTTGCCGAAAATGTCTGAGACTAATCAAGATAGCTCAAGCAAGGCACTAAACATGCAAATACAAGCTTTGATGCCTACTCCACTTCCTAACCCGAAGCCGGAGAAGCCAGGAAAATTTGATGGCACAGAATTTAAGAGGTGGCAACAGAAGATGCTCTTCTACTTGACCACTCTGCATCTGGCCAAATTCCTGCAAGAAGATCTACCAGAACCCGGAACTGATCGGGACTCAGTCCTTGCAGTCGATGCATGGACTCAAGGTGACTTCCTTTGCCAAAACTACATTTTGAATGGACTGGATGACTCTCTTTACAATGTCTACAGTCCTATCACAACGGCAAAGAAGTTATGGGCCAGTCTTGATAAGAAGTACAAGACTGAGGATGCTGGTACCAAGAAGTTCTTCGTAGGACGATTTTTGGAGTACAAGATGGTAGACAACAAGACTGTGATCAGTCAGGTGCAAGAGTTCCAACTTATCTTGCACGAGATAGAAGCTGAAGGTATGATTCTACCTGAAAGCTTTCAGGTTGCTACTATCGTGGAGAAACTCCCACCTGTGTGGAGAGATTTCAAGAACTACCTGAAGCACAAGCAAAAGGAGCTGAAGTTGGAAGATCTCATTGTGAGGCTTCGAATTGAGGAGGACAACCGAAAGTCCGAGAAAAGGAGCAGTAAGAACTCCTATGAAGCCAAGGCCAATGTGATCGAAGATTCAAAGGGAAAAGCATCTACTTTCAAAGGCTTAAAGCGGAAGAAGACTGCCCAAAGGTACAAAGGCAAGGTCCAAGAAGGTAAGAACATGCGCTTCAAGGGAACCTGCTACATCTGCAACAAAGAAGGGCATAAGGCGAATGAATATCGCAGCCGTCTCAAAAAGAACAAGAGGAACCATCCACAGGCAAACTTGACCGACTATGCGTCGCCAAGCCTTTCAGCTGTGGTGTCAGAAGTGAATCTGACTACCAATAATAAGGATTGGTGGGTAGACACTGGGGCTACTCGGCACATCTGCTCTAAGAAATTATTATTCTCTGAATATCAAAAACTAAAGTAAGATGAGCAACTATTCAAGGGAAACTCAGCCGTCTCCAAGGTTGAAGGAAAAGGCAAGGTCATCCTGAAGTGGACATCTGGAAAAGTGCTTACTCTGAACGATGTGCTACATGTTCCAGATATCCATAAGAATCTGATCTCTAGATCAATACTTAGTAAGAAACGATTTAGAATGGTTTTTGAATCAGATAAATTTGTACTTACTAAGGGTGGGATGTATGTGAGAAAGGGTTATCTTGTTGATGGACTTTTTAAAGCCAATGTTGCAGTGGTGGATAAAAAGTCTGTGTATTTGTACCCGAAGCTTATAAATAAAGGAAAATCTTCTGTTTATTTGCTTGAGTCTCCTACTTTATGGCATGCTAGATTAGGGCATGTAAATTACAAGTCATTAAAAAACTTGTCTAATCTAGGATATATTCCTAAACTCAACTTGGAGAAATTCGCAAGTGTGAGATTTGTGTTGAGGCTAAGTTAGCAAAAAATTCATTTTACTCAATTGATCAACAGAATTTTTAGGGTTAATTCATAGCGATCTGTGTGACTTGAAGTTTATGCCAACTAGAGGCGAGAAAAAGTATTTTATTACTTTTATTAATGACTGTACAAGATACTGTTATGTGTATCTTTTAAACAGTAAGGATGAGACAATGAATATGTTTATAACATATAAAGCCGAAGTTGAGAATCAACTCAATAAGAATATCAAGATTCTAAAATCCGATAGAGGCGAAGAATATGAATCAAATGATTTTAGTGAGTTATATTCTAAATTTGGTATAATCCATCAAACAACAGCACCATAAACTCCTCAGCAAAATGAAATTACTGAACGGAAGAACAGAACTTTGAAGGAGATGGTCAAGTCCATGCTCGTAAGTTCTGGAGCTCCGTTGAACTTGTGGGGGAAAACTCTGTTAACTGCAAATTATATTCTAAACAGAATACCCCACAAGAAACTTGGTCTTATACCATTTGAGTTATGGCATGGAAGAACACCTTCCTACCATTACCTCAAAATGTGGAGGTGCCTTGCAAAGGTGCTAGCACCATTACCTAAAAAGACTAAGTTGGGAGCAAAAACTATGGACTGCATATTCATAGGCTATGCCTTGAATAGTAGTGCCTACAGATTTCTGGTTCATAAATCAGAAATACCAGATATCCATGTAAACATGATTATCGAATCTAAAGATGCTGTGTTTTTTGGAGACATCTTTCCATACAAACGGGAAACAGATAAGACTTTTGGGAAAAGAACACATGAGATGGCATTCAGGGACGAAAGCCCCGAGGAACCGATTGTCAATGCGGAAATTGAACCAAGAAGAAGTCAGAGATCAAGAATCTCAAAATCTTTTGATCCAGATTTCATAGCATACGCTATTGAAAGCGAGCCTTAAACATTTAAAGAGGCTATGTCTACCCCCAAAAGCACAAATGTGAAAAGAAGCTATAAATAGCGAAATAGAATCCATACTAAGTAATCATACTTAGGAATTGACAAACTTGCCTCCTGACAGTAAACCAATTGGGTGTAAGTGAATTTTCAAAAGAAAATTAAAACCGATGGATCTATCGATAAGTACAAGGCTAAATTAGTAGCCAAGGGTTATCGACAAAAGGAAGGACTTAACTACTTCGATACTTATTCACCAGTAACAAGAATAACCTCCATTCGGATGTTAATTACAGTTATAGCATTGCATAACTTAGATATCCATCAAACGGAAGTCAAGATTGCATTCTTAAATGGTGAATTAAATGAAGAAATATATATGGAGCAACCTGAAGGATTTATAGTCAAGGGCCAAGAACACAAAGTTTGTAAATTGGTAAAATTCTTATACGGTCTAAAGCAAGCTCCAAAACAATGGCATGGAAAATTTGATAGTGTCATGATCAAAGATGGATTCACTATCAATGAATGCGATAAGTGTGTTTACACTAAAACAGTTGAAAATGCATGTATCATTGTTTGCCTTTATGTAGACGACATGTTGATACTTGGGACTAATATTGAAATTATTAAGTCCACTAAAAGAATGTTATCCAACAGTTTTGACATGAAGGATCTGGGGGTTGCTGATGTAATTTTAAGAATTAAAATCACCAGAACACCAGACGGAATCAGTCTATCTCAATCTCACTACGTGGAGAAGATGATAGAAAGATTCAAGGATCATGAGATAAAAGAGAATACTAATCCTTTTCTTCCACACATCCACCTTCATAAGAATACAAGAACTGGAATACGCCATTTGGAGTATTCTCAGATTATCGAAAGTCTAATGTATTTGATGAATTGTACTAGATCTGATATTGCTTACGCTGTAAGCAATTTAAGCAGATACACTAGCAATCCTAGTGATCAACATTGGACTGCTCTACTACGAGTATTGGGTTACATATCACATACCAAGGAATATGCCTTGAGATATAGACAATATCCTTCTGTACTTGAAGGATACAGTGATGCTAATTGGATTGCAGATTCTGAGGAATCAAAATCAACTAGCGGATACGTATTTACTCTAGGAGGAGCAGCGGTATCTTGAAAATCTTCCAAACAAACATGTATTGCCCGTTCCACTATGGAATCAGAATTCATAGCCTTAGATAAGGCCGGAGAAGAAGCAGAATGGCTTCGACAATTTTTGAAAGATATACCATTATGGCAAAAGCCAGTGCCCGCTATATGCATATACTGCGATAATCAAGTAGCTATATCTAGGGCACAAAATGTTATATACAACAGTAAGTCTAGACATATTCGTCATAGACATAATACTGTTAAGTAGTTGCTCTCAAATGGAATTATCTCTATTAATTTTGTCTCGTCAAAAGATAATTTAGCGAATCCGCTTACTAAAGGTTTAAGTGGAGAGCATATAAACTGCGCATCGAGGGTAATGGGTCTAAAAGCCTAACCTTATCAAGTCAGCTTAATGGAAATCTCACTTAGCGACTGGAGATCCCACGGACTAAGTTCAAGAGGAAAAACTAGTTATGATTGACTCAGCAAGTAAGCACTTGGGAGCTTGACTCCAATCCATTCCTAAGGTGCACATAAGTGCTTTCTACAAGTGGATTAAGGATAAGTTTAACGCTTTTAATGATGGCTATATCTTATTACTAAACAAGTGGAGTAGAGTAGACTACTCTTAGGACGATCACCTATGCGAGCATAGAGTTTGGTCGGCTCTTTAGGAATTTCTATGGAGGCTGTTATTCCCTAAAGATACTCTCTGAAACTAAGAAATGTCCAGGGCCAAAATGGACACAATCGAGAACCAAAGTTGATTTGAAAAGTTACTATGTGAAGCTTGTTGACTTGGCTTACACTAACGGCTAACATCTCAAGACCTAGTTCACTGATTAGTCAGTAAGTCCGATAAAGTTTTCGCTATGGAAGGTTCAAGACCTAGTTCACCTATCTTGATGCAGTTTCTTTTCTAAGGTACCTTTCACAATAGAGTCAGTCTCTTTGTGTGTCAATTCCTTGAGTCTCCATTCATTGTGGGGGATTGTTGGGAATATGAAGAATATATGTGAATCTTTGAATTGAAATACGGCGAGATCCGTTGATCGAATCAATTGGATGATGGTTGGAGTGTGTTCTCCTTCCATTGGGGATGAACGTGGTATATTCACATGTTCAATTCCGACTTCGAATGAATGAGATATTCAAGTTTAAAGTTTGCCTAATTCAAAGCCCAAATGGGATTAAAGGTAATTAAAAGTATTTAGTCCCACATTTGCCATGAGATGAAAGTTTAAAGTGTTTAAATAGAGAAAAATGGGAACAAAGGGTGTGCCCTTTGGGTACTTGGAGTTTTCGCGCGCGATTGGGAGGAAACCATGCCCGCACGTGCGCGCGTGCGCCGCCGCTGGCAGCAGCGCCGGTGCCGGGCCGGGCCGGGTCCGGGTCCCCTACCCGGTCCGGTTCTTTTTGAACCGGGTCTCACGGGTATGGGTTATGCGGAGCATACCCACTCCGCTATCCGGATCCGAACCGACCGGCGCAACGGCTGTCTGTAAACCGTCGCGGCAGTTGGGCGGTTGCTGCGGTTGAAACGAACCGTTGCAATGGTTCAGACCGAACCGTTGCAACTGTTCGGTTGGGTTCGGACCAAAATACCCCTCCCGGAACGCTATAAATAGCGCTCAGCTTCTCTCAATCAAAACACACCAAATCAACTCTCTATGCATTCTGAGTTCTGAAGTGAGATTCTCTCTGTCAGTCTGTCTTGAAGTAACTTCCAACGGGAAGTGGGAAATCAGCAACTCGATTTCTGAAGCGACTTCCAAGCGCCGGTGCCGGGCCGGGCCGGGTCCGGGTCCCCTACCCGGTCCGATTCTTTTTGAACCGGGTCTCACGGGTATGGGTTACGCGGAGCATACCCGCTCTGCCATCCGGATTCGAACCGCCCCGCGCAACGGCTGTCTGTAAACCGTCGCGGCAGTTGGGCGGTTGCTGCGGCTGAAACGAACCGTTGCAACGGTTTAGACCGAACCGTTGCAACTGTTCGGTTGGGTTCGGACCAAAATACGCCTCCCGGAGCGCTATAAATAGCACTCCGCTTCTCTCAATCAAAACACACCAAATCAACTCTCTCTACATTCTAAGTTCTGAAGTGAGATTCTCTCTCTCTCTCTCTCTCTCTCTCTCTCTCTCTGTCTTGAAGTAACTTCCAACGGGAAGTGGGAAATCAGCAACTCAGTTTCCGAAGCGACTTCCAAGAGATTCTGCAAAATTCGTTCTGAAAGAGGGCTCAGAAAATTCAATAGATTCTTTAGTAGAATTGTTGTCTGAATCTGGGACTTTCGAAGAAGAATATTCTTCTACCTTCCTCCTTCCTCTACAGTGGGTGCTCCTCCAAAGTAAAGACAAATATTCTCCCGAAATTTGTCTTAGTCCTGCTGCTTCAATAATCCTGTGAACGTACTGGTTAACTACGGTTCGACCGTACGGTGATTTTGTAGTGCTATCCAAATACCGTAAAGGAGTGTTGTATCTTGAGAGACCAGCGTCCAGTAACCCGTTAGCACCGGTGCGGGGGACGTAATTGTCTCAAGGAGATTCGCTTTAAGCGTACCTCACTCCAAGTACTGTATAAGTGAATTAATTTCTTTATACGGGGGTTATACTGATATTCAGTATATTGAGACTGACTTATATCAATCTAATTAGTGTTTAACCAAGGAAGGCAATTGAAAGGTGGTTCTTTAAATAATGAACGTTCTATTGAACGGAAAACCTCCCACCTGATATTAACTGACCTGGCCAATTAGATCGGTGATTTTTCAGTGATATTGATTAGTTGTCAGATTGATCCTAAAGACCAACAATTTGAATGCCGACTATGTAAGTTGTAAAATGAATACGAAGAGCACTAGTGGAACTTGTCAATTTCTAAAAAATTATCTTGTTTCATAGTCTTCCAGGAAACAAAATTTTATGACCCTCTCAACCACCGAGGCCAGGGCTTGTTGTGCGCAAGTTTTTTTGAATGAAACATTCTCTCCTTGATTATGATTTGTATTATGATAATATTAAAATATTTTGTAATAATAGTAGTACTAGGAGCTTGTTGTGCACAAGTCTTTTGGATGAAATTTACTCTCATTGATTATGATTTGCATTATGATCATATTAAAATATTTTGCGATAATAATAGTACTATTAATATGACCAAGAATGCAAATCAGTAAAGTAAGACCAAGCATTTAGAGATTCGATATCACTTTCTTAGAGATCATTATGAGAAAGGCGATATTGAAATTGATTATGTTTCTACCGATTTTCAATTGACTGATATTTTTACAAAATCACTTGATTATAATAGATTTTCTTAATTTGTGGTGAATTGAATGTTTGTATGATGGATTTAAAAGCTTAGAGTTTTCAAAATTCAACTCAGCATTATTTATTTATTTTCAATTGGTTCAAAATTTCAAATATTTTCGTATGTTTTTCAATTGGTATCCATGTTTCAATTTTTTTAAATTGGTATCACGATTTTTCAAATTTTGCTCCTTTTGATTTATGACAAAAAGAGGGAGAAGAATTGTTGAAAATTATTTTGTTTTTAAATGTTTTAAATCTATTTACCCATGTTTTAGTTTTATGCAATAGTTTGTTAAGAACTCTTACTTTATTGCATATTTTGTTGGTCGAAGGAGGCATGGATAGATGGATGGCTATTTATGCATATTGTTCTAAATTGTTAAAATTTCTATTTATGCATGCATGTGACTTGATTATATTAGACAAAATGTTTTAGTCATATTGAACTTGATTTCAAATAAGCATAATTTGAGGGGGGGGGGGGACTTTCAAGCTCTTCATACTATTTTTTATAGACAACTCATATGTTTTGTCATCATTAAAAAAGGGAAGATTGTTGGCCCAAGGTTATAATCACACTGATTTCTTATTTTGATGATTAAAAAACTCATGTAGTTATAAGGTTCTAATCAAGTTCAAGTGTGTTTAAGTTTTTCAGGGTACAAGAAATTTAGTTTTCATTGAAGTGCTCAAGTTAACTCAAGTATGGGATTCAAGCTCAGACGATCAACGCATAGATTTTTAAGAAGCCCACTTGAAGGAGACTTGAAGATTGAGTAATCTATGCAAGAACTTTGAATGTTTAAGTGTAGAGCATTGAATTGATGCTCAAGAATACACAAACATAAAATTCAATGTCTAATTTTTTATTTGTAAACATGTTTCTCAAAATGTTTATTGATACATGTTCAATATTTTCTCAAATTTTTATAACCATTTATATACATGTATCTCATAATCTATATGTTGCCAAAACTATTTTTATTCATATATAATTTATTTAAAAATAAGCACAATTTCAAAAACAGACATTAATTAGGTTTTTGGGATAGATCGGTAAGTCGACCGGTCGACCGCCCTATGTCCAAAGTATATGTACAGCGGTCGGTCAACCGAGCGGTCGATCATTTGTCCACAGATTGTCTGTGCATGTTTGCGGGTCGATCGACCGGTCGACCGTGAAACCTTAGATCCATCTGTTTCTAGTTTTGGTCGATCGATCGGTTGACCGACTGACAAATTCAAAAATGCCTTAGTCTCTGTTTGTGGCCCGGTCGACCGGACGATCAATCAACAGGCAACGACTAGTTTTGAACTGGCTTGTCGGTCGACCAACCAGTTGATCGACAGTCTAGCTCTGCTATAGTAACGGCTAGTTTTCAAATCTGATTGATTTTTGACTTTTCACCAACGGGTATTTTTGCAATTTTTGAATCTAATCACCCACCTAATACCTAGATTACCCCTATAATGACTTTTACCTATTGCCTGTATATATGATCATTTGTAGAGGATTTATAATAAGAATATTCAAGAAAATCAAGTTTTTACTCAAGAGAAAATTTATATAATTTTATAATTTTCAAGTTTCAAGAGCTCTCAATTTCAAATCAATTTTTTTAAGTTTGAAGCTCTTAAATTCATTCTTTTAAACTAAATTTTCTCTCACACAAACTTCTTGAACTTCATTTCTCCATTCTATACTCTAGGAAGTTATAAAAATAGGGTTTGTAGTCACAAGGAGCTTATAAACTTTGTATGTCACCTAGAAAGGGGTGAATAGGTGATAAGCTAATCAAATGCAAAACTACCGCGGAATTGAAAAAAATTTATGCGTACTAAAATTATAATGCAAGAACACAAGGTATAATACAAGAGTGTAGCCGAATTTCTAGTAAAGGGCTCTTAACTATCTCCTCAAGATTCCTTTAGATTAAGAGTTGAGGTGCCACTATGGCTCTCTTGATTGAATATAAGTGTGAGCACACAAACAAACCCAAGCATATATATCAATTTAGTACAAGAGAATATCAAGCATATAAGAGATATGAACAATAAGAACTTGCAAGATATAAATAAACAAGTATGAGAGAGAGATGAGCAATCGCAAACACGAGAGAATTGTTTCGAGGTTCGAGCACACTTGCTCTACGCCCCCCTTCAACACTATGAAGAATTTTTACTAAAATCGATCCCACAAGATCACTCGGTGTCATAACACCTACAACGAGCTCTCTCAAGAACTCTTAGACTCGCAAGTCCCTCACTTGTTCTTGCAAGAACAACACACACAAGCACACTAGCTTGCCAAGGCTGCACCTCTACAATTTCCCAATACAAAGGGGGTGGAACACTTGTGATCACTTCTCTTGATCACAAAAGTAACTCTCACAAACAAGGATCCCTATAGGATGAATATAGTAATGAAAAGCTCAAACTTGTGTGAGAAAACTAGGTAGATAGAGTGGTGAAAAAACTCAAGAAAACTTCTTTGAAAACTCAAGAAAAACACTCTTTAAAACACTCATTTTGATATGAAAGTTTTAACTCAAAAACATGTGAAGAAAAACTCTAAAAGAGATGGAAAAAACTGGCACTAAAATTTCTCCAAAATCTTGTACAAAACTAGCAAAGAGAACCATAATTTATAGGGTTCAGAAAACTAGCAGTTGGGCTTGGTTTTTTGGCCAAAATGACATGCCGGTCGACCAACGGTCATTTTTCATATGGGGTTGCTGGTCGACCGCACCCAGGTCTTGACCTATCGGTCGACCTCTCGGTCGACCGAGGCAAGAACCAGAGAGCTGCTGGTCGGCCGATCGCTCGATCGACCGTCCGGCGACCATCCCTCAAGCCAAGGCTTTGTACAGTTGCTGTGCACATCGATCGATTTCTCGGTCGACCGAGCTCTGTTTCGCTTGACCGGTCGATCGACTGCCAGAAGCCCAAAGTCAGGGTTTTAAGGGATGAAAATTTTGACTTGTAAAACCCAAAATTTTATTTAAAACCCATAAAAATCCACAAAAATAAGTTCATTAAAACACTATGAGGTACAAATATGTGTGATTAAAAATCAACGCATATTACAAACATATTGAACTATTTTTTCGATATGAAATTAAAGCTTAAAACAAAAACCGTATTTTCAAAATCAATCTTCAAATTGAAAAACGATTTTTTCAAAACTTGTTTAAATACAAAAATAAGTTATTAAAACTCATTTGAAGCATAGTGTGTACGGAAATATGATCTAATACACTTATTAGATGAAATATTCTCATTTTTGACAATAAGTTCTAAACAAAGTTTTGATTTAAAAAATACTTACACACATAATATAGAAACATCAAAATAATTTTTTCTAAACAATATAAAACAATAATGTGTATGGATGAAATCCAATACATATAAAAATCATGTAAACTTGTTTTGATGAAATCTATTCATGAAATCGATTCTTTGAAGCTCAAAACCAAAACATGTATTTTTCAAAAAAACTAAAACTTATTTAACATGAAATGTTTTGAAATATTTTTTTTGTGTGTGTGTGTGTGTGTAAATAAGTTTGAGTAATCTACAACTAATCTATCATTTACATTTTATCTAAAAAAAATAAAATCTTAACACTTACAAACATGACTCAAGTCTCGAAAATCTTCTCTTGAAAATCTTCTTCTCCATCTCGAGTTGGTTCAAACTTTAATCCATGAGCTAGACTCTTCTTTGAGTACTTGATGCGATCTTTGAAGCGCGATCTCTTGAGTCAACACGTGCTACCTTCAAAACTTGACTACGAATCTTTTGTCGAAGCTAAACACCGACTAAGATCTTGATAAATATCTGAAACTAAATGAGCACAAGATCATTAGTACTATAACTACATGAGTTAATCATCATCAAAACTAGAGTGATGGGCCTTTGGCCAACAAACTTCATTGACTTTGTGCTAATTCTTGTGTAAAGGATTTAAGGTTAGGATTGTAGCTCTGGGTTGTAGGCTGTCTAAAAATCACCAAGACAAGCCACCAAAACACAGAGATCCAAGATCCAGGCGCAAGGCTAAATGTGACAATCAAGACGCGAGAGATAGCCCGCGTCTCAGCATCAAGGCTCGTTGGCTCAACGCCCGCGTCTCAGCATCAAGGCGCGTCAGCCCGAAGCCCGCGTCTCAGCATCAAGGCGCGTCAGCCCGAAGCCCGCGTCTCAGCATCAAGGCGCGTCAGCCCGAAGCTCGCGTCTCAGCATCAAGACGCGTCGGCTCGACACCCACGTCTCGGTTGCAACTACCCCGATTATGGCGCCATCCACCGCCCATGTAGCGGGGAAGTTGGCCCTCATCGTGGAGCATTTTTAGGGGCACGATCACCCCCTAAAAATCCTATAAATAGTCCCGTCACTATTGGGGACGCAGACAACAAGGAGAAGAGAGGACGACGACGATTATCGGGCAAGAGAGAGATTCCGAGAAAAAAAGGAGAGATCATCGACAGAGAGAGAGAAAATCCTTCAGCGAGCTTACTGAGTACTAGCCGCTCTTCGCCTACCTCCTCTTCTAGAGTTTTGGTAGACGGAGCTGAGTTACTCCCTCTACCGACCGAAGAGAAGATCCCCGACGGTCCGAACAGTCATCCGGTCAACGGAGAACAAGATTCACTCTCCACCGCCACACGAAGAACCCAGCACTAAACAAAGGGGGAATTCAAGATTCAATATTCCCCCTCCCTTGTAACCGGAAGATTAAGCCGGCTGTAATTTTTTCCATCTGATTCCAGGAAACTTACGCCAGCCAACCCCCTCTCCGTGTCAAACAAGAGATGGCGACTCCGCTGGGGACTACTTTCGTCACTGACGAACAGATCGTGGCGCAGGATGATGTTCTCCGTAAGGGGAAGATGGTCGAAACACTCGTTGTCGAGTTCGACCAGGCGAAGTATGAAGAGTTCCTCTCTTCTGGCTCTAAGAGCCCAAAGACCCGCGTCTGCCGCAGGGTCTCAACTGAAAAGCTACCTGAAGCCCAATCTGAGGCTCTGTCGGGTGCCAATGCCCACTGTGCCAAGACAAGTTCACGCGCCAACGCCTCCCAGAAGGCCCGCGTGACCTCAGGCACTGCTGTTGCGATCAACCGCGTCGCACAGAACACACGCGCCAATGCCTCCCAGAAGGCCCGCGTGGTCCCAGGCACCACTGCTGCTGCGATCAACTGCGTCGCGCAGAATACCCGCGTCAACGTCTCTCAGGAGACCCGCGTGGTGAACACTCTTGGTTCTATAAACCAGGATGTTGTTGGTTTCTCTCCACCTCCTCGACGCAACCGGAATGCTGAGCGTCGACAGAGGAGACGCGCGCGTCAACTCCAAGTCGGAACCGTTGGTTGTCTGACTGGGGGTGGACGCGGCGTACAATCTGATGCCTTGCCCGCACCTCGTCCAGTGCGTGAGATCCGCGTTTGGTGACCCAAACGCGAGACCCCTCAAGTTGAGTCCTCTGAGGACCAACTCATCAAACGCCAGGGTGAAACCTCCGCGTCTTTTCAAACGCAGGAAGTACGCACTCATAGGCGTGGGGCCCAGCAGCCCACTCTCTCTCAAGCAACTCTGCCTAAACGCATCAGGCAGCAACGCGAGACTCGCGCGCGCGTCATACAGCCGCGTCATGAGAGCCGCGTCCCTGAAGTCTGCGTCCAGGCTGAACAGCACATGACTGTCTCCCGTCTTCGACGTTGCGAGACCAGTCTCTTTAATCCCCCTCCCACGGATTTGAGGGATTATTTGACAAGGAAAAAAAGTGCCAATCAAGCCACTTCGTCATGCTGCTGTCAACAACTCATCCATATGCTCTCTGGATGCCATTATGGATCAGGCGTGCACCAGCAGTCCTTAATCAGACAGCTGACCCTTGTTTTCCATTAATTTTGCAAAAAAAAAGGGAAAACTTACAAATAAAAGTTTGAGGAGCTAAATTACAAGTATTCTCAAAAGATTACAAGTAGATCTCCTCAGAGATTCTGGGAAAATGTGCCGATAGGAGTCTGGTCAGCGCGCGACCACTTTGTCCCTTTGACGATGCGAGCGATGAGATTCCCTTCTCGCCTGGTTCCGGGAATCAGAGAATAGAGGGTTGATAGAACCCTCTTGCTGCTTCTCAAAATCGCCTTCAATTAGGAATTCCTTCTCGCCTGGTTCCGGAAATTCCTTGAGAAGAAGAACGATGATAGGGCATCAACACCCTAGATAGAGAAAGCAATTCTCTAAAAGGTCTCTGAATTCGAAAACGCACGGTGCGTTATGAAGAAGCCTCGGTTGAAGAAGTTGATTGATCGATTCTCGTGATCAGAAGGCGATTGATGGCTCCTTCCTCTGCGATCCCCTCCTCCTTTTTTTTTCTTGTACCCATGGCGGGTTATTTATAGGGAGAGCAAGGGTATAATCGTCCCCTTGAAGATATGGAAACAGGTTGAACCGAATCTGTTTGAATCTGGAAAGTAGCCTTGCTGCGAGGCTAGAATAGCTTCCGCGGAGCTAGAAAATGGCAAGTCGGTTGATCTTTCCGATTTGTTATGATCCTTTCCATATCGTTGAAGGATTTTCCCTGATCCTCTTACTCGTTTCAAGAGAGTCAAGAGATTGCGGCAATCACCTGCCATATTTGAATCCTGATTGGATTTGATTAGCTTAGATCTAATCTCATCAGGAGATTTGATTGGTCAAAGGCTGACCATAGCAGGCTGATGGCGGAGCTGCCCGCTTTGAAGCTCATAGCGGAGCTAGAGGCAATTCCTGGCGAAGTCCGAAAAGAGGCTTTTCGGCGAAGCTGTCAGTTAGCTTCCTGGCGATGCTCTGGATGATGTTAGCCTCTCACACGAGGCTATCTCCTTGGGCTAATGTAATGCTAAATGCTAGCATTTTAGACCTGCTGAGGTCTGTTTAGAAACAATCCGGGTTCACTGTTCTGCTTGCTGGATCAGTGGAGTCCAAACTGCTTCCTTGTCCCTTGGAAGTGGGTAAAAACTGGTCTTCAGCTCGTCTGTCACTTGTCTTTTGTAAATGTCAACAAGTTTAGACATTGTTCGGACTAATGAGAATCTTGTCTTTTTTAAGTGTCAACAAGACCCCCTTCAAAGTTTTCGAGAGTCTGCAATAGCTCAGACTCCGAAACACTTTGAACTGCTGTGATGGTATGTGGAGTATGAACGTCGCCATGATGGTTGAGTTCAGCTTCGCCTTCAATCCTGCTTTGGGATGAATTCGCCGAAGAATTGCACTGGTTCGCGAGTTGCTTCGCTTCGGGGTAGCTCCGCATCTGGGCTTTCAAGAAATAAGTTCGCTTTGGAACTCCTGTTGCCTTTTCAAGGCCAACTGCCATGGGGCGGTTACGAGGAGGATCATTCCTTCTTTTGCGCCAATCGAGAGAGATGTTCTCCGATTCGCCCGTTTCCAAGGGAGGATACTCCCTTTCTTCAAGGCGCCATAAATGCCTTTTTATGAGGGAGACGTTTTCTTCCCTTGTACGGTTCCAATGGGAACCGTCCCTGTTATCAAGGCGCAATCAATGCCTTAAGTGCGCTCGTGCTTCCATGCTTGAGGTGGTTGCGCTCAGGCCATGGGGCCTATAAATAGGACACTTGAGGCCCTCTGAAGAGAAGTGCCTTGCCTTTCTTCTTCCCTTCTCTTGGTTGAAAGAGATACTCAGATCTCTGAATTAGTGGGAAAACCCACTCTGGTTATCTAACCGGCCAAGGACCAGTAAGTCTTGATCATTTAAAGACTTCACCGCTTTTAGGGAACTCATCTCCCTTGATTTAGCTTTGGCAGCTCGCTTCAGGGATTAGCTTCCCTTGTTCTTCATCTTGCAATTGGCTGCTGCAGAGAAGGATCTCATCATAGCTTTCTGTGAAGCTATCATCTTGGCTTGATCAGTGAAAGATCGTTGCTTGTTAAGTCCGCTGCGCAGGCAGGACTTGGGACTTGGCTTCTTCAATAGTTGAGCCAGTCTTGCCATATTGGTGAGGTTGAGACTGTTCTTCACAAGATCAGTCTGACTTTGCCGTATAGGCGAGGCTAGGACTTGGCGTTTGCTGAACCAGCCCATGGTTGCCGTGCAGGTGAGGCTTATCCTCTATCTGGTAACTTGATGGAAGAAACCATGAAATTGCCTTATGCTTCCCCGGTTGAAGCTTTACTTTTAAGCAGGAGGAACAATTCGGGGCGGCGAGTGCGCGTCCCAAGGGCTGTTGGCAGCCTCTTATCCGAGATGATTCGATCTGAGGTGAGGCTGGCCGCCGCCTTTATCGGAGAGGATCCGCTTCAAGATAATGGGCGTCGCCTGTGGGATTGTCGGCACCATTGCCGACTTTCAACTTTGGTGGCCTTTGATGGCGATCCACTTCGGGAAAGTGGGCATCGCGCCTGTTAGATCACTGGTATCACTGCCGATTCCCATTATACGTGATCTATCGTGTTGGCGGCGATAGGTTTTTATTGCCAGGCTTCAACAAAAATGGCCTGGTAAGATCTGCCATTTTGTGGAGAAAAATGACCGTGTCCTTGTGGCAGAACTGGTTACAGCCTTGTGCAGGAGGAAGACCTTTCTTGTCCAGTTGATCTGGTCTGGAAGCAGATAAAACCGCTTGTATGCCTTTTATGCAAATGGCCTTGCTAGGCAACTTGGTGTGTTGTATGAAACACAACTTTGATGTAATATCAAATGTACTCTTGCTTTTAAATCAATGAAAGTTCTTTGTCTGATCATTTGATTTTTTGCTTGCTTCACTGAGAGTTCGGCCATTGCTGGGCTAAACTGCGCACGGAGCTAAGGACATAGCCCTTCCTTTGAATGACCTTCGCGAGGCTGTCATGTCAGCGCCTCTTTAGAGGGCTAATTCAAACCTTTCGGTTAAGTCCTGGAAGGATTGCGCGAAGTCCGCACTTTGCTCTTGTGCGGAGTTAACCCTTTAGTGGGATTGAACCGTCGCTTTTGGGAAAGCGTCTCAGGCGCTTCGGGCACTGTTTCGAATTAATTCGAAACGGCGGCATGTGCCCTTTTTTGAGGCCTCGATTTAGGCGCTGATTGGCCTATAAAAGCCCGATCGGGCTGAGAGAAAATCATCATTTCTCTTTGAATTTTCCAGAGTACCTGACTCTTCTTCTTCCTTTTCTTCATCTTCAAGAGTTCAAAGACTCCTGTAATTCTTCAATGGCGCCCAAGAGACGAGCGGGAAAGGAAGCAGCGACTTTTGCAGCGGAGGGCCCTCCTCCTCCGTTCATTGAGCGACCGATCGCTGGTAAGAGACTCTCCAATCTGATTAGAGAGTGGTCTTCATCTTTTGGAGTCGATACTCGGCTATTAGGACGATCGAATATGATCTGTCCTTATCAGGGAACTCGTTTCCCTTAACTTCCCTATTTTGCTTGCACCAGGGAAGTAAGAACTGAACAGTTCTTCTCTTGGGCTTCCATAGGAAGCCATTGCTTGGGCAATTTTCATCCTGTTGAGGAACAGGATATGGGTCGCGTGCGTTCAGTCGTGGCCACGAAGGGTGACTGTTAACCATAACGTCCTTTTGATGACGTCAGCCCTTAGGGCTATGCCACTTCCTGCAAAGATGCAGTCTTATCTGTGAAGCGAAGCTTTTTATCAAAGCTATTATCCCGCTGTTCCTGCTTACTGGGCGAGGCTATGCCTTAGCGAATTTTTATGTCTTCGCATCCATTTGATTGGTGAACTAATCATAGTTCATTTTTTTTTTTTTTTTTTTGCAGTACATTACGCCTCCGGCCTCCAGAACAGTCTATTTGGCGTAACCAGTCGAGCAGGCGGGAGCATCAGCTTGCAGTTCATCGGGCAGGCTTCCTTGTTCAGTGAGCCGAGCTCCCTTGTACGGGATACGCTCATTCAGAGCGGTGGCCCGCAGGCCATGCGGAGCATTTTGACTACGGCTCCGTTTGAAGATATCGACCGTCAGGCTTACAAAAAGCCTGACTTCATGTTCGGGGATGCTGCACCTGATCCCGATCGCCAGCTGCAAGCCGGCGAAGGCCAGTGGATCTTCCAGTTGGATGGCGAGAGATTCTATCTCCCGTCTAGTAAGCGGCATTTCGCTTTGTCTTCTTTCGCGAGCGTGACTTGGGCTCGGAAGATGGCGTCGGGCGTTAGCCTAAATGCCGAGTCTATAAGTGTCGGGAGGTTGACTTTCCAGACCGGCTATTCGAGGGCGGGCCCTCCTCGTAGCATAATAGGGCTATACCCTGGGAAGGTGTCGCGGGACATTCCAGTAGGAGAGAATCCAGCTGCGGCGCCGACCTTCGGCACTCAGTTCTGCGAAGCTGACGGGAACTACCCCGCCACAGATTTCAGAGCTCTTGGTTGGGTCCACCCTCCTAGGTCATGGTGGGCGGAGTTGACCAATTATATCCTCAATCATTTTGAGGGGGAATTAGAGAGGTTGAACCTCTATGAGGCCGTCAGGGCGACCTGCTACGGCATTGAGATGAAGGTGGCATGCTTCTACGCCATTCTTGAGTTGTACTGCCCAGCCTCGGGGACTTTCTTCACCCCGGTTGGTGAATTGGGCATGGCCCTGCATGAGATGCGAGAGATCTCTGCTTTGCCCTTCGGGTCTCTTCCATATGAAGAGTATTTTCCGTGTGAGGCGGAGCTGGCTCTCTTGGAGAAGCAAGAGCCTGCTTTGCTTGAGACATATCGGGAATTGATGTGCCACCTGCACATTTGTTCCAGCATCCACACTGGTGGTAAGGGTAGCTCGAAGAGCTTGAAGAGCTGGGGGAACTACTTGTTCCCGGATATGACTAGTGTGCCCGAGGCAGCTCATTGCAGAGTTATTGAAGAAGACATCTTGGCGAGGATGGAGGTGCGTGCTGAAAAGGATATCGTCGTGACAGAAGATGATGGTCCTTTCGAGAAGGGTGATTTGGTCCATGGTCACCGCCTGGGTCTCCTTCCGGCCATGGTATGTTGTATTCAGAGGGGCCTTCGTGTACTGACGGAGGCTTTCTGCAGGCCGATGGCGTCAAGGCGAGGGAAGGGTGCCGTCCTGCCTTGTGACGGACCCAATCCTAGGGTAGGTTTACCGTACACCTACTTGATGGCGTGGTTCGCCTTGCACTGCCCCAGTTTGATTGGAGCTGGGGAAGACCCACCGCAGGGCGTTCAAACGGCGCTTCTCCGTCGTTTTGAAGGCTGTCTGTGGCAGAAAACTTATGTGGCCGAGGCCCGTAAATTAGTGCGTCGTTATGACGCTTATAGCCTGTTCCGTTGTTTTCCTCGCCTGCGGGGTGCAGGATACAACGAGGAATTCCATGATGAGGAGTCAGGTCGATCTCCCATGAGTCGGGGTGTTTTCGAGTGGCTGGTCTGTATCCGGCCCTCGCATTTGCTGTACAGGAGTGGGGATACCTGCTACATGGAGCCCTACATCCCGAGCCGGTTCGCCCGCCAATTTGGGTATGACCAGTTGTATGTGGGCAACCCCAATCCGGACCTGGCTTTCCTGGGGAGCCTTATTGATGGGGCTCGTGCTTGGCGGTTCTTTACCGCGGATGACACTGGAGCGTGGCTACGCACGCCGTTGAGGGATCCCGGCTTATGGACGACCCTGTGTTTCTGTCAATGGTATGCAGCTTCGAATTCCACGCCTCCTGGATTCAATGCCAATAGTTCAGGTGTGAAGTTGATTTCTCATCGGATGAGGCAGAAGGCTTTGGATAAGAAGGAGGGCAAACGAGTCCGTGTTCCTGGCATAGAGGAGTTCATCGCTGTAGATGACAGCGAGGCTTCTGATGCGGGGAGCCCTCGCTTCGAGGCAGAGACAAGGGCTGATGCCCACAAAGCTGGTGCTCATGAAGCCGGGTCTGGTGTAATGGGGACAGCTCCCCCACAGCATGTGGAAGAAGTGGAGGAAGAGGACTCTGAGGTCCACTTCAAAAGGAAGCGTGGGAGTGGATCCCGTAGGAAGTCGTCGGCGAAGAAGCCCCGTCGCCAAACTCCTACCATTGTGGTGGAGGGCGAACTCCCTACGGCGCCTCCTTCTGCTGCTCTATTAGTGGCTGAGCCGTCGGTTGCTGAACCGACTACTGGTAAGATTGGTCCCATTTAATATGTCTTCAGCGCGCTTTACATAACTCATCATTTGCTTTTTGTTGCAGGAGCTGAGGCAGTTGGAGAGCAAGGGGAGCACTACGATCCCCTGTTCACTTATGGAAGTGCAGCTGGTTCCTTTGCTCGCTCGGAGGAGTCTGGAGGTGATGCGGCCGATATTGGCCCTTCGGGCGCTGGGACTTCTAAAGGAAGTCCTATGGCATCCAGCTCTGCCGGGTGGTCTGCAGAGGAATCGGCGAGTGGGCCAGCTATCCGCGTTGAGTCTGGTAAGAACTTTCCGATGGGACCCTTGGATTCCGATGCGGCTGACGAGGTGACATCGGCCTTCGGTATGAATAAGATCTCCTGATCCTTGGCTATTTGTTGCGTCTCCTTTTTGACCTTGGTTTTGTTGCAGGCATTCGTCCCCAAGGTGCGTCAGCTTCAAAAGAAGCGGAGGGTTTTCTTGAAGGGTCAAAGGGCGATATGAGCGCTTCGACCGGGGCAGACGCTGCTGTGTTAGACGCGCTGTATGGCGACCTGCCTTTTTATCAGCCCAAATCAGCGGAGGGCCCTGAGGTTGAAGAGGCGGCAGTCCCGGAGGTACCCTCACTTCCAATCACATCAACGAGTGAGGTGCAGACTGTTTTGCCGAATACGGCACTGAGGGTGATTGTCAGCCCTACCTCCCCGACGCTGGTAGTTGAGCCTGCTGCTCAGGAGGTGGTTGCCAGTCCTACCTCCGCGGTGGCTGGCGTGCTGGTGTCGCTGAGGACTCCGCCGAGGTCACCTTTGGCTTGCCCTGCTGCAGTCGATGTTCCCGCTTCTTCTTCCGCGGTGGTGTCGACTAGGTTGGTAGATTGCTCCGAGGTTGTCTCAAGGGTTGATGAAGCTGAGAATGACTTTATCGGTAATCTGGTCGACAGCTTCTATAATAGTTTGGAGCAGACTATCGGTCTAGTCTTGAAGGGCTCGCCTGTGCCATTTTCGAAGCTGAAGATGGTTCTCTCCCGTGGCATTGAATGTATTCGGGACTTTGAGGGTACCATCAAGCTACTGCTCTGGAGCTCCTGGTAGATGACCTTGAGAAGGACGTGGAGGAATGGCGCCATTTCCATCGTTCCGACGCAGCGTCTTTGGCTGATGAACGGCTCGCACGTCTTGTCGCCCAGAAGCGCGAGGCTCAGCTCGCTGCTCAAGAGGCTGTTGAGGCTATCTCCTCTGACTTGAGGTCCTTGGAGGCAGAGGAAGCAGAGGTTGGGAGTGCAATTGATGCTTCCAACAGTGCTCTTCTTGACGCTGAAGATAAAATTAAGAGGGCTGAAGAGATGATCCGAAAGGCAAATCTCCTCTTGTCGAAGGCTACACAGATGCGTCATGAAGAGTCTGCGCGGCTTAAGCAACTCAGGGCTCGAAGTGAGGAACTGGCGGAGCGGAAGTCATCACAGAGGGCGACTTTGGTGGAGACCGAGGTTCGTCTGGCTCAGGCGGTGGACTTCGATGAGGCAAAGCTAAGATCACAGGCGCTGGCCCAGGCTGAAGATGACAGGAGGGCGCGGCTAGCTTCGCTCGGAGATCGGATCCGATCTTATCATGTACGCCTATAGGCTTCCTCCATGTATCCCATCCTTCTGGATTAATAGAAAATTTTTCTTTTGTCGTCTGTTGTTTAGATAATGAGACATGACTGTCTGTTGGTTCAGAGGTTGCAGTAACATAACCGAATGGGACGTTGCCAGTCTCGAGGTTAGCCCTTTGCGGGGCTTAAAGGAAGGGAGATACTTGCCTTTTGTAAATGTCAGCAAGCATCGAGATTGAGACTTAGCTGTCAGCTGGTTCAGAGGTCGCAATGACATAACCAATTGAGACGCCACTAAGCTCAATGATAGATGAGGCTTGGCTATCTGCCAGTTCAGAGGTCGCAGTGACGTAACTGGTTGAGAAGCCACCAAGCTTCAATCAATAGGTGATACTCGTCTTTTGTAAATGTCAACGAGTATCGAGACCTGTCTTTTGTAAATGTCAACAGGGCTCGGGATTGAGACTTAGCTGTCTGCTGGTTCAGAGGTCGCAATGACATAACCGATTGAGACGCCACTAATGCTCAATGGTGGATGAAACTTGGCTATCTGCCAGTTCAGAGGTCGCAATGACGTAACTGGTTGAGAAGCCACCAAGCTTCAATCAATAGGTGATACTCGTCTTTTGTAAATGTCAACGAGTATCGAGACCTGTCTTTTGTAAATGTCAACAGGGCTCGGGATTGAGACTTAGCTGTCTGCTGGTTCAGAGGTCGCAATGACATAACCGATTGAGACGCCACTAATGCTCAATGGTGGATGAAACTTGGCTATCTGCCAATTCAGAGGTCGCAATGACGTAACTGGTTGAGAAGCCACCAAGCTTCAATCAATAGGTGATACTCGTCTTTTGTAAATGTTAACGAGTATCGAGACCTGTCTTTTGTAAATGTCAACAGGGCTCGGGATTGAGACTTAGCTGTCTGCTGGTTCAGAGGTCGCAATGACATAACCGATTGAGACACCACTAAGCTCAATGGTAGATGAAACTTGGCTATCTGCCAGTTCAGAGGTCGCAATGACGTAACTGGTTGAGAAGCCACCAAGCTTCAATCAATAGGTGGCGGGGTCTCGTTTTCACGAGGGAACCGTTGTCATAGGTTTAATGTTAACGTAACAGCGGAGTATATGTGGTCCTACCATTCTATGGGTGAGAATTGGTAGGTGATTTTGGAGGTCTCATTTTCACGAGGAGAAATGAGGGGACTGCTGTCATAGGTTTAATGTTAACGTAACAGCGGAGTATATGTGGTCCTACCATTCTATGGGTGAGAATTGGTAGGTGATTTTGGAGAGGGAATCAAATGGGAGCAGGTCCCTTAGGATTTTTAGCAAACCCCCAGCTATCAACGGGTTTGATATGCCTTTACCAACTACCGTTTGGGTTGGGCTAGCCATGCTATTCCCCTCAGCATGATGAGTTGTTGAGGACTCATGTTGGGCTTAGAGGCCAACATTTTCCTCTATCCTTGGTCGTTAAGGATGTCGGATTATCAGGTTGATGTCTGCACAACCTCGATTGTCTTCTAGGGTGACTGGTGCATGGCCAGGTCCCAGTTGATCCATGGCCGTATAGTCTCGCTTGGAGGAAGAGAAAGGCTCTCTTTGTGCGCATTTCGGACGCGCGGATCTCGATCAGAGGTGTAATGTTAACTTGATCGAGAGCAAGATCCTTGATTAAGGATAGTACTTCTTTAAGAATTTGCCATTGATCGGCATCATGAGTAGGTTGCCACCTGCATTCATAAGGCGGTATGCTCCGTTTGAATAGACTGTCTCTATTACAAACGGTCCTTCCCATTTAGGCTGAAATTTGCCTTTGGTCTTGTGCGTCATAATCATCGGTCGTCTGACGGCTAAGACCAGGTCTCCTTTCTGGAAGATTCTCTGCTTGACCTTTTTATTGAAGGCTTTTGACATCCGAGCCTGATATAGCTCGATGTGTTGCTGAGCTTGTAGTCGCTTTTCGTCTAGGGCTTCGAGCTCTTGAAGACGCAGGCGATCATTGTCTTCTGATGTCATCTTAGTAGTCAAGGCTACCGTAATGATGGCACCTGGATTTCCAATGGGATAACTGCTTCGCACCCATATACCAGGGGAAAAGGCGTATTGCCTGTCGGTGTCCGCACCGTAGTCCGGTAGGCCCAAAGGCATTCACCGAGCTTTTCGTCCCAATCTCGCTTATTCGAGGAGACGAACTTCTTGAGCAGCTTGATGATTGTCTTGTTGAATGCCTCTGCCAAGCCGTTGGCGGCAGGATTGTAGGCGGTTGAAGCCACATTCTGAATTCGGTATTTATCACAGAACCGATAGAACCCTTGGCTTACGAACTGGGGACCATTGTCATGGATGATCCGTCTGGGTACACCAAATCGATGGATGACCTGGTGTTTGATGAAGCTAACCAGATGGGAGGTTTTGACTTCGGCCAATGGTATGGCCTCTGCCCATTTTGAGAAGTAATCGGTTATTGCCAGGATAAACCGGTGACCTCTTGCCGAAGAGGGACTGATTGGCCCTACGACATCAGTTCCCCATGCTTCAAATGGCCATGAAGCAACAGCAGGGTGGAGCAACTCCGAAGGTTGGTGTATGAAGTCTGCATGGACCTGGCACGCCTTACACCTTCGTGCATACTGGGTGGCATCGGCCATCATGGTCGGCCAGTAGTACCCAAGTCTGTGCAGCCTGTCTTTAAGCTTTGGACCCGGCTGGTGAGCTCCGCAAATGCCATCATGTGCTTCTTTAAGCACTTCTTGTGCCTCTGAATGAGAAAGGCAACGGAGAAGGATACCATCATAGGAACGACGGTAAAGTGTCTTCAAAGTGGGATCATAGTAGAAGCGGGGCGACCTTCGTCTGATGGACGCCGCTTCTTTGGGATCATCCGGGAGTAGATCGTGCAGAGCATAGTCAATGAGAGGGAAGCGCCAATCCCTCGGCTCAAGATCCACGGAGGTATTATGGACTTCTTGGATCTTTAGCATATACTTGGAGCATACGAGATGCCGGGTTGCGACTGTGAGGTGATACTCTGTGTCGGCCGGTAAGGCTAGCGTCGTCGCTAGTGCAGCGAGAGCATCCGCCTTGGTATTCTGAGATCGAGACACATGCCCGATGTAGAAGCCTTCAAATAAGCTAGCCAATTCGATGGCTGTATGATAGTAAGGCACCAAGTCCTCATGGCGGACTTCATATTCGCCTTTTACCTGGCTAATGATCAGCTTTGAATCGCCATAAGCTTCAAGATAGCGTACCCCCATTCCGTGGGCGAGCTGGAGGCCAATGAGCAGAGCATTGTATTCCGCCACATTATTAGAGCATGACTCTGTCAAGGAGAACGCCCTGGGAAGGATATGATCTTGTGGGGAGATGAACACAACCCCCACTCCGGCAATAATCTTTCCTTTGGGGCCCATCCGCGATGCTCCGTCAAAGAACATCTGCCATACTTCCTCTACTGATGTTGCATTAGATTCGAAGACCTCATCAGGGATGTCTTCGTGAAGCTTTGAATGTTCCGGGACCGGATGCGCAGCCAAGAACTCTGCAAGGGCTTGACCTTTAACCGCCTTTTGAGGGGTAAAGGTTATGTCATATTGGGATAATAGCAGTGCCCATTTAGCCAACCTTGAGTTCAACGACCCTGGCTTCGTCATGAGAAGACGTAAAGGGTTTACCCTGGAGATGACATGTATGGTTTGGCCAACCAAATAATGTCGTGTCTTCTGGACAGCGAAGACGAGAGCTAAACACTCTTTTTCAATAGGATTGTAGCGAGATTCCGCTCCTATGAGAGTTCTACTCAGATAGTAAATGGCCTGCTCATGGCCATTGTCGTCCTTCTGAGCGAGGAGGGCGCCGAGGGAATAATCCAGGGCTTTCACATAAAGCAAGAATGGTTTCCCTGATGTAGGGGCCACCAAGACTGGAGGTTTTGTGAGATACCTCTTAATGTCTTCATAAGCTTCTTGACAAGCTTGATCCCATATGAAGGCAGTACCCTTCTTCATTAGTCGGGTAAATGGTTGGCAACGGCCCGATAGATTTGCTATGAATCTCCTGATATAGGCTAACCTGCCTTGTAAGCCTCTGAGCTCTTTGAGGTTCCTTGGTGGATGCATGTCCTGGATGGCTTTGACTTTGTCTGGGTCTAGATGGATTCCTTTTGATGTGATTATGAACCCAAGGAATTTGCCGCTGGATACTCCTAAAAAGGATTTTGTCGGGTTCATTTTCAACTGATGAGCCCGCATTATATTGAACATCGTCCTCAGATCGCGAAGATGTTCATCTTTGTGGCGACTTTTGACAGCAATGTCGTCAACATAGCACTCCACCGTCTTCCGGAGATGATCGCGGAAGATCATGCTCATTGCCCGCTGGTAGGTTGCCCCGGCGTTCTTCAATCCGAAGGGCATTACAGTGTAGCAGTATACCCCCAAAGGCGTTCGGAAAGAAGTATGCTTCTCGTCATCAGGATACATCTTGATCTGGTTGTACCCTGAGAAGCCGTCCATGAAAGACATCCTCTCGAACCCGCATGTGTTGTCAATCATGACATCAGTGATGGGCAGTGGAAATTCATCTTTGGGACAGGCCGCATTGAGATCACGGTAGTCGATGCAGATCCGTATTTTGCCGTTCTTCTTAAGGACGGGGACTATGTTAGCCACCCAATCTGGATGTTGTTCCTCCCGGATGAAGCCACAAGCAATGAGCTTATGAACTTCGGCTTCAATAGCCTCCATGATGTTTGGGCGGAACCGACGTTGTTGTTGCTTGACTGGCTTAACGTCGGGCTTGATGTTTAGACGGTGCATAGCGACCTGTGGATCGAGTCCAGGCATGTCTTCATAGCTCCAGGCGAAGACATCTATATACTCTTTTACGAGCATTATCAATTCTTCCTTTTCGATAAGTGATAAGCTTTCACTTATGAAAATAGGCTTGGGGTGATCTTGACTGCCCAAGTTGACTTGGATCACTTTGTCTTCGGTAGGTGGCTCGCGCAGCTCGAACCGCTTTTCCCATTGGAGGCTTAATTGCTGGGCCCAAGGTTGCTCATCAGCAGCTTCCGCAGGTTCCAATTGACTGCCCGAGGTCATATTCACAGTGAGACCGTTGAACATTCCTCCTATGCTGATGTCAGAGTTCCATTCAGCAGATGAGTCTGACTGTGATGGAATTGGCTCGTCGTCTTTGACTTGAACCGTTACTGATGATGTGGGTGTAACATAACCCAACCCTCTGCGTGTACTATCATAGTAATTTGCAGGTTTCCCTTTCGGGACAGCATTACGCATCAGACCGCGTCTTCCCTTTCCGAAGTTCAGGCTGCCTGCCTTCTTCAAGTCATATCCATCTTCTCCATAATATGGCGTGCCGGTTGCGCATAATGGAAGAACTGTGGGGCTTCTGAGTCCGAGCTTGAATCTGTAGGTACAGGTCTCCGTGGCTGGGTCTACCGAAGATTATCGGCAACTGACCTTGTTTGGATGGAGGGATCACCAGCGTGGCCCCTTCTATAACCTCCACAGATGTAGTAGCCGAACTTGGCTTATGTACGGGCATGTGAAGAGAGCCATCCATGATGGATTTAGTTGACTCGATGCTCGCAGGATAATCAAAAGAAATATTATCATTAATCATCCATTCGCGTTCCTCATCAGAAGGGATCTTACATCGGGGATTATTAAAGCATGCTACTATTGGCTCGCCAATCAAAATGGCTGGCGTGCCCATTTCGGATTCCGAATCCGCCTCATTGCCACTTCCATCACTGTCTGGCAATGGTTCTCCCGGCGTTCCACTAGCCTCTTGATATAGGAGAGCATCTGTGAAATAGTTTTCACCCCCTTGAAGGGCTGCTTCTCAGCGAAGACAGTTCGTACTGTCGCATCATCCTCAACATACTTGAAGCACTGATGAAGAGTGGAAGGAACGATCCAGTTGGCATGGATCCATGGTCGTCCCAGTAGAAGGTTGTATGATGTGTCCGCGTCAATGACATAGCATGTCACTTCTGACTTCAGGCTTCCGATTCTGCAGCGAAGCCGAATCTTTCCAAGCGGATGGCTGCTCCCGGCGTTAAAACCGTATATTGTAGTGGTGGTCGCAGACAACCTGTACAGTGGTATGCCGAGGAAGTAGAGGAGCCTTTTGGGGATGATGCTGAGCGCAGACCCCGGATCGACTTGTATCCTTTCAATGCAGGTTGAACCGATATATCCGGTATAGTACAGAGGTCGATCATGCTTGTTGTCTTTGAGAAGCATATCTTCTGCCGTGAAGGTAATGGCAGGTACCTTTGACTGTGCGTGATGGCACTCTGAGCAGGAAGGGCGCATCTCATCATCAGGAACCTCGGGCATGCATGTCAGAAAGGACTCCGAGTTGGCTAGCGCATCTCTGAGTGCCTCTCTTGTCTCTTTAGAGAGACGAAGGAGCTCGTGTATTGTGATACGAGCCGGGATATTGGCTAAGTGGGCCAATATATCAAAGCGAAAGGGCGTGGCTAGCCCTTGGCTTGGTGGTTTCTTCAACACCTGGTCGAATCGCACCTCCTTAGGTTTTTCCCTCCCTTTGGTCAGGACTGGAGCGGATGTCGGCATTGGTACTGACGTTGTTTGCTGTGGTACCTCGTCAGTAGGTTTGTCATACTGCCTTAGGTATGACTTTCCAGACCGGGTGCCCGTCTGTTGAGGCGCATCTGCCTGCGCTGTACAGGCATGCTTTTCTTCTTCAGAATCGCTGAGGGAAGCCGAAGTAAGATTACCATCGTCTGGCAGAACAGAGACGACATTGCAAGACTTGCCCTTTTTGCTGGAGTCCTTCGACGTCTGTTGTATGTCTTGGACGAGGTCGGGGTGTATCCATATAACTTCCCCTGTCTCCAATGTCAAAGGGGCGAGGCCCTTGTTGTTTTGAGTCATGGCTGGAGGATGC
>JAVJIF010002247.1:0-75297 GCA_038442645.1 Agave tequilana
TATACATCCTATTGAAAATATAGAAAGTAAAAATACAAATTTTATATACTCTTCTCTTGCAAACTTGATCCTTGAGCTCTTCTATGTACTTAGACTCTGGGATCGACATCTTTCATGACTTCAAAAGGTGTGAGTCTTATGGTGAAGTCACGAAGCAACATGGTGTTAGCCTGAAACTTATTTAAAACAAAATTATTAGAAACATAACTACATATGTTATGCTATCATTAAAACTAGGGCAAATAGCCTTTGGGCCAACATAACGGTGTAGAATATTTGAAACCTAATAAAAGTTGGTATATGAGGTTTTTTAATGTTTAGATAATGATTAAATGGTCGGATCGAGAATTTGTATGTCTAAAGTCATAGATCTAAGTAATAAACTAATTTTACCCGTCCATTTGTGCTTGCTTGATGCATGAATAAGAAAACTACAAAACACTTGATTTTTATTTTTAGTTACTTTAAGTAATATAGATCAACTTCAACACGGTGGATCTTGTATTTGCATGTTCTAACATTGAAATTGAGTGGGAAGGATTCATGCTCAAATCCTTCCCAAAAGCAACCAAGTGCACACACATCTCTTCTCTCTTTTCTAACCAACTAAAGGACTTATACAAATTCTAGACAAATTATTTTCTCCAAACAAGCAAAAAGAGAGCCAATTTCAACAAGAACAAGTACTCATATACAATCTCCAATAATCCCAGAACAAGTACTCTTGTATCATTAGTATTTTGAGACAACAGACACAAAATGTCAATAAAGCATGCATGAGGGATGTAAACAAGCTACTCAAGGCATGCCGTGAATCTTTTTAAGACTGGAAATTTTCGGTGTCCTTTTCTCCCCAATACTTTTTGCACATTAGTAGTGGCAGGGCCCACATCAATCGTCCTCTTCTTCCTCTCATTTTCAGCAATCAACACAACCTAAAGAAACAAGATTGGTCCTACTACAATCATGAAGGGTGAAGTGTGTTAGGCTTAAACTTCTACAATGTCCCATGGAGGAGGATAGGTAGCAGCCCATAATCTCCAACAAGTGGCATTTCAACCTTCAAAAAGGTGCACTTTGCATTGGGTGGTGGGTTCAATCACAACTGTCACGTCTACGACACTGACGACTGAGAATTTACTAGACCGTGCAGCACATAGTCCACTAATTTAACAGCACACGACGACTCTACGCATCGCATTCAGCATGGTGATTCCTTGATGTGTTTAGCTCGCTACTTGCTTGAATTGTTCGAATTTATAGACTAACCAGATTCAAACTAAGCTTGCTTGTTCGTGTTCCCGATTTGATTAAGCTCCATATTTGATATTTATATGTTTTTAGCAAATTCTTGTGTATGAATTGTAGTCACACCGGATTATAAGGAAATAGATTTGTACCCTTCCAAAAAGATTTGAGACCGAATCCTTCCGACTCAAATACAATACTCCAACATTCGAATACAAGATTAACTCCGTTAAAGTTGATCTGACTCAAATACAACACTCCAACATTCGAATACAAGATTTATTCTATTAAAGTTGATCTATATTATTTCAACTATATATAAATCAAAAATCAAGTGTTTTGAATACTGTACCTCATACATTAAGTAGAAAAAAACGAACGGCCTAAATAGTGAGTTGGTTAGTTTAACGGTGTAAAACATTTGAGACCTAACAAAAATTGTTTGTTAGGGTTTTTAGATGTTTAGATCGTAATCAAATGGCTGGATCGAGAATTTGTATATCTAAAGATGTAGATCTAACCAACTCATTACTTTCAACTGTACATTTTGCGTCGCTTGATGGATGGGCAAAACTATTCAAAACACTTGATTTTTAATTTATAAACTTGAAATAATATAAATCAACTTCAACGGAGTTGATCTTGTATTCAAATGTCAGAGGGTTGAATTTGAGTAAAAAAGATTCAGATTCAAATCCTTTTGAAAGGACACAAGTATATCTCAGATTATAAATGTATCTTCTAAAGTCGATTACACTCTATATGATTACACTCTATATAAATGAAGGAGGCTCTCTACACAAGTCTATCTCGGATTATAAATGTATTTTTCTTAAGCCTATTACACTCTATATAAACGAAGGAGGCTCTCTATGAGTGCATTGAGAATGTTAAGGGCGTGTTTGTTTCGTCACAAAACGTCGCAAAACGCAAGTCGTAAAACTTCTTTTCCATTTTCCGTTGTTTGTTTCGCTAAAAAACAAGTTGCAAAATGCAACTCTTCTTTTCCCACTTGCAGTTGCTACAGTTAAATTTGTGGTCATGTAAATCTCACTTTTACACTCATATTTTCTCACTTACAGTTGCTACAGTTAATTTTCTGATCATGTAACTCTCACTTGTAGTACACTTACAGTTCAAAACAAGTTACTTGATAATCAATATATAATTTAATATTATTAAATATTTATATTTTAAATAGTGTTCAATTTCTTATTTAATTATTTAATTATTTTATATTTTTAATCTTTAATTTTTTATTGTTTTTAATATTGTTTTAATATTTAATATTTTACTACTTTAATTTAATATTTTTATTTAATATTTTATTTAATACTTTATTATTTTATTAATACTTATTCCATTTTTTATTATTTTATTTAGAGTTAATATTTTATTAATATAACAATATTATACTTTAATATAAAATTACTATATATTTAATTATTTATTTTTAATATAAAAAATTACTTTATTAATATCATAATAATATATTTATTATTATATTAATATTTTATTATGTTAATATTGTAATAATAATTCAGTATAATAATACTATAATGATAATTTATTATTAAATTATAATGATATTTTACTTTGTTAATTTTATATTTCTATAATATTACAATAATATTATAATAAAATTTATATTATAATAATTTTTAAGTATTTTTAGTATTATAATATTATAACTATATTTTATTATTGTTGTAAGATTTTTTAATATTTATATTTTATTACTATTCTTAAAATTTATTAATGTTCTTTAGATTTTTCTTAAAATTTTATATTATTTATTTAGTTAATATTTTAGTAATATTTTACTATTTATACTAATATTTTATTAATATATTGTTATAATTAAAATATTAAGATTATTAATTTTTTATCTCAAATTTATTAATACAATTTAATTTGCAATAGTAGATTTAATTTAATAGTATTTATAATATTTAAATCACTGCTACAGTTAATTTTGTGGTCAACTTTTTCACTTACACTTTTACATTACCAACCAAACAGCGTAAAACACAATATACTTTACCATTTACACTTTCACATTGTCAACCAAACACCGTAAAACACAATATACTTTTCATTTACACTTCACTTTATCAACCAAACACCGTGAAACACAATATATTTTCTCTGCTACAGTTCACTTTTTCCATTCTCATTTTACGACTTACGACTTGCAACGTTTTGCAACGAAACAAACAGGCCCTAATTAGGAATTCTTGGTATCAATGTTGAAAGTCCTAATTTCAAGACTTCTATAAAAGAAAAAGATCAATAGTTTGTGTGCGGTTTGGTATTTAATTAGCTTGCCATCGACTTGCTCAATTTATATAAAAGCAGCCAAACTTGAACAAGTGAGCTTACTCGAATTACTCTCTCTCTAAACAAAGAAGACTCTCTACGAGTGCATTAAGAGCAAAAAGGACAGGTAATTAGAAACTCTCGATTCCAATGTCGTCTTAATTCAAAGAATCATGAAAGAAAAAGAAAACAATAGTCTACGTGGTTCGGCATTTAGTTAGCTTGCTCGCAAGTTATTCAACTAATAAACGAGTCAAACTCAAACAAAATTAGCTCGCTCGAATTCAGCTTGTTTACACCCCCAATTTGGATAAATATACATGACACCGAGACAATGTTATTAGATTTGGTGGAGCACTGGAGCGTGTGTTGCATGATCGTCCAAATCTGAGTCTCACGCAGACTGCGACGAAATGAGTTTATAAATTTGTCTCGCAGATGTGAAAAATCTGACACATAGTTTGAATTCGAAGCACCAACTCCAGAAATTTCAGTCTCTCTCGATTGAAGGTTTGTTTCAGCCTAGCTTGTAGCTTAGACCGAGTATTACTTTCAAGACTTGAGTGAAGAACAGACAGAGTAGGGTTTATTTTTTATTCTTTACTTTTATTTTTAGGCAGAGGCTAAGATAAGAGCTATTCACATGGTTAGTTCAAATGAGTTCTAAAAGAGAAGGTTAAGTTCAAATTTTAAGTGATAACTGAATCATTTTCTACTAATTATAACAGCTACAACTTTCAAAGTACTTTGAGATACAGTTTGAGATTTGAAATGATCCAAACATCTGATTCTATTTTATAGGCTTTTTTTTTGTATAAATTTTATGTACTAGATAATAGTAGCATGCTATATTATCTCTGATCTTAACAATTTCTTGTCTGACTATTATGTTAATTACAAGTTAAAATACTAATTAGTATTAAATTTCCTTTTCTTTTAATTGCATTTGAACTAAGTTGCTTCTCATATTTATTAGTAGGTGAAACCCTAAAAATCTTTTATTATTGATGTTGACAATATTTACAAGATTGGACTCTATATGGTAAGTTATAAATAAAGTAATAAACGTTGCTAACGCATTCCTCCAACTCATAATTGATGAAACATAATGAGTTATGATTTTGGAGGCTTGAGTTTAAGAGGAACATAGAGATAACCCTAATGGGATAACAAAATCTAGTGAAGAAGATGAAAAATATTGTATATTGTCCATACAATATGCTTTCAGTTAGGACCCGAACACAAATGTAAGAAAGATGAAAAAGGAAACAAGAAAGAGATCTAACTCAACAAGATTCTAAATGGCTGTTTGTTTGGCTGAAAGTTGCTGGAAAATGAGGTTTTTTGTAGGGCCCGTTGTCAATTTCCCAGCCACAACCCCTTGTTTGTTTGACAACCAGGAGGAAAAGAGAAAATGATTCAATCGTCAGCAAAATGTTAGCAAAATGTTTCTTACATTTTGGGCTGAAAATGCTTGGAAAACTGACAAGCACGTAGTTTTCTTTCTCATTTTTTTCAGCCAAACAGATCCTACACATTGTTTATTAGCTCGAACAATTAAAACTGTTTTCTTTTTCGCACTAATAGATGGCTGGATTGATAATTAGTGGTTATTTTCCGGACGTGAAATTTTCTTTTGAGAATAGAGGACAAAATAAACGCTCCAGCCTTAATATATATTTATTACCCAAACAATTTGTCGTCTGATAACAGTGAGAATCGAGTTTGGAACCTCCCTCTTAGAAATAGCCTCATTGTCAGGTTTATCAGCTTTTACTTCACACACAATTTGTCTAATGGTTGATTAATGCCTACCGTCCAAGAGCTAAGCTCGTGTTTGGCATTCAGCACTGGCGGACCCAGAGGTGGGCTGGGCCGGGCTATAGCCCGGCCCATTTTTTCGAATATTGTCTTAAATTCAATTTTTTTTTTTTTGTTCTTTTTCAAATATTGTGTTAGATCCCCTTATATTTTGATTTTCTTTTAGCAAATTTATTACTAGTTCCACTTCTGATTTAGTGGAGAATACTGTTTTATTCTTTTGAAAAATGCACACAATTCATAAGTATATGTTAAAAAAAATTGCAGCCCACGCCAAAATTTATACCTGGTTCCGCCCCTGGCTGGGGCAACAAGCTAGCAAAAGCTAGATCTTAACTCCTATTAACTCCCGTAAGATGTTAACAAATTCTATAAACTTAACACAGAGAGCTTGAACAAAATTTTAAACTCCTTCAAGTCAGTGAATTAATCAAATACAAGAACAACACAGAGTTTAGTTACTTAACAACATAATCTTTATCAACACAACACACATAACTTCAAACTTCTCTAATGTCAAAAAGTGTTTAGTAGCACAGCCGTATAGAATTCCCTATACAGTTCGTTTTAATTAGAACCACGTAACACGTATGAGATCTCAACACGGATCCTAGAGATTCAAGTTATTGTGACACGCACGCAACAAATTTAATCCCATCTACACTCTCATGATTAGATCAAAGAGTAGAACTCTTAGCATCAATCAACCAAGTGAGACTCGGACAACGAAGAAAGGTAATTAAAGGAGAGGAAAGGCTCTTTCAGGTTTGAACTAAACAAACTTGAGAATGTCCAAACGCATCTTCTTGCATAAAAAGGAGATCTTTGGTGATCTATCATTAATCATTATACAAAACTCCCTTCTGCTGCCAAATATCTCTGCTCGATGAGACAATTGTTTTTAATAAAATAAAATAAAAGGATATTCGAAAAGTGGTGAAGCTTTACAGGCTTAAAGCTTCACGCTGGACAAAGACCCTGAGAAATGGAAAAAAAGTTCTTGAACAACTTGGTTGAAGCTTGGAACGTTGAAATGGTCATTAAATAATTTTTAGGGGCTCAAAAATCCCTTGATGAGCTCAAAAGCTTAATGGTGAAGGAGCAAGCTTCCCCCAAGTAATACTGGTGATGGAAATTGGGAAGCCCACTTAGAATTGGTCTGTTTGCTCTTTTAGCAAAAGCAAATGGCTTCTTGGAGGTCCCATTGAAGCTCTCCCAAAGCTCAAAGTGTGAATTGATTCATTGATTCCCCAACACTCCCAAAAAGGTCTCTTTAGGGATCCTCCATGTAATTAGACAAAAGAAAGGGTGATCACCTGCAGTTTGAAAACTTCATACTTTATGCTACCAATGGCTCATGTTGACTGGCTTCTAACAAAAAGGAAAAGGTAAATCAAATATGTTGCAAGTCAGTGGTGTTTGGTATTCATTGAAATTGTTTTGATGTAGTTGTTAGTCTGAAATGAAAAGTGAAAAATGAAAGCTTGGTGTTACTTGTAGGACCTTAGGGGGGCTTGGGGTTGATCAGGCTTGATGAAACTCTTTAAATTTTAGAAATTGAAAATAAACTTCTTTTTTATGACCGTTTCATCAAATTTTAGACATCTCGACTGGTTTCTCATATAAACCGTAACTTACAATCTAGATTGTACGCTTAGCGCATCTATGTACTAAATCTTTAACGTGCATGTGCATGGTTTAATCTCGATCTATCAATCCTTACTTGTACATTTAGAACTAGCTGATTTTGAAATATCCATAATACAAGACATATTTCTAACATAAAAATGTTATTGGTACAAATTAGTACAATAAAAATAAATATATAATTCAATTGGAACAAAATTAAACCTAGTCAATTGGGAGAATAGGAGGATCATTATTTATTTCACCCCACCACAATAGATTTAGGCCCAACTTTCTCCCCTCCATCATTACCCACTTTCCCACTTTCCTCCCATTCTAAGTATCTTGAAAGTCCCCTCCACAGTTACCACTCATTATATGAGTGCTCTCTTAGCTTTTCCTGCGGAATTATTCTAATGGGACTCTTAACACTTCTATCATTGACACTCAGTGTTTACCACGAATGTTTTCATAGAGCATAGATCAGTGCAAATTAGTATTCATCCCCAAATAGAACCACCCAGTATCTTACAGCCAACAGAACATTCTCACAATTCTCTTAAGTAAAACCAATTAATAAATTCTTGTACACACTTCGTTCTCATCCTTAAGACACTACGAGTGGGTTTTTTTTTTTTTCATATCGACAGCTAGAATCTTTGTTTTCATACATTCACCAGCCAATCTTTATATTTCCATTTCAACACCCTAAAACTCATAAGTTGGGATTTAAAAAACCCTCCACGGTAGTTACTGTTTATTTTTAATAGTGGGATGATCAAAAAGCTAACTACCCTCGAGGAATATGATTGGTAGCAGATTTGCCCTTATCAGGTTCTCTTCCCTCTCACTCCTATGCTTTCTCTCACTCCTCTCCGTACTTTCTCTCACTCTTACTCTCAGTGTCTCATCTCTCTCTCTTATACTCTCTCCCATCTCTTTCTCACCACCAAAATTGTACTTTATTGAACAGTTATAGTTAAGAAGCGGTAGACAGAGAGATCGAGTGAGGGAAGAAGCTATTTAGAGTAACTAGATAAGGAGTTGGTTAGTTTGAGTGAATTTTTTGGGTTTAATAAGAGAAATGGGTTTGGTGAGAGAGAAATAAGAAAGGAAGAATGAATGGGTGTTTTGATCAATTTAAATAGGATTTTATCAGGTCTGAAGTTAAAAAAGAATATTCCAAGAATCTTTAGAAGTATAAAGGGGTGAAGGTTTTTTGTTCCAACTTATCAGATTTGACATGTCGAAAATGAAAATATAAAGATTTGAGCTAAATTAGTAAATATTTTAGGTGTAGACATGATTAGGCAAAACCCTAAATTCTTTATTCAAAGACTTGTTTGGTTTGATGGAAGTGGAATGAAACAATGTAAGTGAGAAATGAGAATGAGAAATGTGAAAGTGTAGTGAAAAATTAAGATTTGTACAATTCTCATTTCCGGTATTTGGTTGTAATGTGAAAGTGTAAGTGAAAAATTATATTGTGTTTTTCGGTGTTTGGTTAGTAATGTGAAAATGGAAGTGAGAAAATTGACCACAAAGTTGACCATAAAATAATATTAAGTTAAATATTAATTCTAAAATAACATTTTTGAACTCTAATTGAACTGCAAGTGAGATTTACATGACATAAAAATTTAATACATTAACTTAGAACTTATTACAAGTGAGATTTACATGATCACAAAATTAACTTTAACACTCTGAAAGCGAGAAAATAATAGTGAAAGAAGAAGTGATTTTCTTATCTCTCATTCCCAATTCAAAACAAAAAAGCTCCCACTTCTCATTTTCTTCTCTACCATGGATCCAAACAAGCCCTAATAAATTAGAAATTAGAAATGAAAAAGGCATAAGCATGATTCATCAACTGATGTACCCCATCTCTTAAGGCTGCCATTTCACCCACTCCACCCAACCATATCGCATATCTCTCTGCACCTGTCATGCTTTTCTCCTGATTAACAAAAACAAATGCAATTTATACATTTACTCACACTATATATAGTAGCGCACTAAGATCCTCTGCTCATCTCTTCACAGTTAAAGTAGGAGCAAATGTCTCTCCTCACAGAGACCTCTCCCAAGCACTGCGCCAACAAAGGCTTCCATCTGAAAAAACTCATCAACAAGAAGCTCCTCTACGCTCTCTCCACCTTCGTCTCCTTCCTTCTGTTCATCATCCTCGTGGTGTACCTCATCCTCCGCCCCTCGAAACCCCAATTCTATCTCAAAGACGCCGACCTCGCCCTCTCCTCCTCCGCCCCCCGTGGCCTCCTCCTCAACTCAACCATCCGGGTCACCCTCCTGTCGAAAAATCCCAACACCAAGGTTGGCGTCTACTACGAGGACGTGCGAGCCTACGCGATCTACAAAGGCCAGCAGATCACTGCAGATTCCTCACTTCCTTCGTTCTACCAGGGGAACGGAGACGTGAATCTCCTGTCGACGTCGCTGCACGGGGCCGGGATGCCCGTGGCGGCGTCGGTGGGGTACGAGGTGGGGAGGGATCAGGTGGCCGGGAGGATGGTGCTGTCGGTGAGGATTGATGGGAGGCTGAGGTGGAAGGTCGGGGGTTGGGTGTCGGGGAGGTACCGGTTCGACGTGGACTGCGTGGCCGTTGTTGGGCTCAGGCCGGGGGGCGGCCCGGCCGGCTCGGCGGTGCAGGGGACGCAGTGCTCGACTAATGTTTGAGAGTTTTCTGATATTGTCGATGGCTAGAATTATGGTACTTAGTTAATAGTTAGTAGTGTACTTAGTTTTTTAATTATACGGAGTACTTGATTTGTGTATGTATAGACTCTCGATTCTCATGTTTGGTGTAATTTAATGTCCCTTTTGTACACTTTTTTATTTATTTTGCCCTGATGACTGGTGAAGAAATGATGGGTATTGCTTTTCTTTTGGGTGGTGGTGGTGGTGTCGTAAAGTTGTAAAGGATGGATAACGAGATGAGACGAGGATTGGGATATTCTGAAGAGATTTGAGAGTAAAAAAAATGAGTGGGAATGTGGGAAAAATAGAATCCCTCGCAATTTCTTTCTCGTTTTTATTAACAGCAGGACTCACTGTGTAGTGTTGCATCTTCTTTTCTCTCTCTTTTTCTTTTCTTTTCTCTTCTTTTCTCTCTCCCTCCTTTGTAACTAGGGAGGTATCTTGCCATTTGGATGCAAATTCTCTCCACTAAACAAATAAATAAATAAATAAATAAATCCACGGATTGATCTGCTGACTAATCACGACTGTTGAATAAGGTGTTTAGCAAGTAACATACCTCTTTCAGGGCCATGGATCGTCTTTACGAAGAGAACCTACAGTTAGAGAGACTCAATTACGCTCATGTTGTCCTCATTCCAAAGAAAACGAAAACAGCAGGAGTTGGAGATTACAAACCTATTAGCGTGCTTGACATTTCAACTAAAATTACCTCTAAAGTGCTGGCCTAATAGACTTAGAGATATTCTTCCTGGCTTGATAGGTGACCACCAAGCCGGGTTTGTTAAAGGGAGGAGAATTCTTGACTGCATCGCCACTATTTAGGTATCATACAATTTGTGGCATGTCATAAAGAACCGAACTTCTTGTTGAAACTTGGTTTCGAGAAAGCCTATGAAGAATAGGACTGTGTAATTGAGACTATGAGACCGTGGGGCTATGTAGGGAGAGAGGAGATGAAAGCTTGATGAAGCTTGTCGAATTCAACTTACATTCGGACTTCGTTTTTGAAAAGGAGTCGGTTCCAATTAGAGTTTCAAATTGCTTCTCCTTTTAGGATTTAGATTATTTTTAGGATTTGGATTCTTTTTCTGAATTGGGGTCGAATCTAATTGGGGTTTCCTAAAAGTGCAATCCTTATTGTGGTTGATAGTGAATAGAGTCTTTCTTACCTGGGACAATCTCAGTGCGACAAAGCTGGCAAGGCCCAAGTATTTGTCTTCTATGTCGTAATGAGGGGGAATCAATAGATCACTTGTACCTTGGGCCCAATTTCTATTTCTATATTAGATATGTGTAAAACCAGGACTAGTATAAATATCCCCCAGTTGCCAACCACAATTAACATTCTTCGGTTGGAATGGAGATCATGGTCCATTATTTAGGTAAGTAGAACTATGTGGGATATTACAGCTGCTGTTGTATTCTGAGTACTTTAGAGAGAGCGTAACAATAGAATTTTTTACAGTACTGTCAAATCTCCTATGTTTACATTTCAGGTGCTACACATTTTATTTTTTATTAGTGTAATTTTGTCTCAGGTAGAGCAAGGGAGCAGGCATATAGGATATTCATAGATCCAGAGTAGGATGAGTTTATAGAGAGCACGTCGAAGGACACATGGGATAGGGACGAGACGATTTTGGCAACTCAGCTGACGAGTGAGCGAGCAAATACGAGGCCGCGATTTTTTTTTTTTTTTGGTGCTTCTGTCAATGATTCGTTCCTGACTTTTTGGTTTTCCATGATCTTTGCCTGGATTTTGTTTTCAGGGCTCTAGTGGCTATGTTTGGGATTGCTTTTGTACTTGCTTTTGTTTGTTTTAGACTTTACATGGCACCAACGTTGCTCCCTTGGGGTCACCAGGTTCAAATCCACACGGATGGACATCTGAAAAGTTTGAGAGTTACCTCCAGCTTTTTCTTTTTAAGGAAAAAAAAAATTGCCTTCTGCAAGCATCAAATTCCACCTCTATCAGCAATGTATAGCTGAAGATTACCAAAGACATGAAGAGCATATGAAGACACCCATGAGGCAAATGCAGCTATGGTCCGTCTCTGCTCGCCCTGCTGATCTCAGATGAGTGCACCCTTGAAGATATTGCTGCCCTAGAGTCTCCAGATGCCATGCTCCCCTCTCAGTATTTTGATTGTCTGTGTTCCCTTTTCTTCTGTAGTTAGTTTTTATTCCCTTTTAACCCAAAAAAGAAATACTATACAATACAGAATTCCTCCCTGATACCAAATTCCGTTGCAGCTCAGCAACGAACAAACCTATCATGTATATTACTGTTCTGGAGGTTAAAAAAATGGGGAAAGAAAATATGCATATGCATTCTTAACTAACAAACAACAGCTCAAACTTATACAAGGATTGAACAAGGCAATTAGGTATACCGATACCCATTTTCCCTTTTCTGCTTCTCTCAGAGGAGTTCAGACAGCACTGATGCTGCAGCTCTCTTCAGCGAATAGGATGCTTTCAGCAGATCAGATTCAGAGTGACCTGCGGAAACAACCATGCAGATGCCCACACGAAGGCGATATTTGTCCAGAAACGACCTCTTCGTGGTCACAATAAAAACTGAATCTTCTTTCAGAACCTATTTGGTAAAAGAAAATGAGTCAGTCCCCGGCTGCAGTCCCAGTTTGGAAGCCAGACCAACCGACTATTCGATTGAAATCTTCCTTCATAAACCATCTACTGACTTTATCAACAAGTTCGTCAAGAAGCTGCAAGTCACACTTGGGAGATCCTGTTGTTTCTGTTATGCTTTAGAACTATCAAAGGTGATAAAGGATGGCTTGTAATAGCAAGACCTGGTACATCTGCTAAGCCTGCCCTTCATCACAAGAAAAACAAAGGGAAAGCTGTTACTAACAGAAAGCTTGGAGAAAATAGTCAGGAAAGGTGTAAAACACTAACTGTTACTAAAAAACATAGCCACAACACCACCAATCAAGCCTTGTTCGAGTTACCAACATAAATGACACACCCAGACGACACAGTTAGTATTTCAATCATGTTATTAGTATTCAATAATTCAAATGACCTTAACAATTCGCTTTGGCCGAGGGCATACAAACAAAGGTGAATAGCAACATAGAAAAAGGTGAAACATTCATACATATAGCAAATCATACAGGGGAGATCCACATCATCCATCGTGATCTCCATGTGTTAACCTAGATATGTAGGACACTTCCCCAAAATTTTGATGTGTCTTTGTCAGACAGAAACATATCAATCCACGTCAAACAATTGTTTTCCCACTCATCAACCTTGTCTTCCCTAAGAAAATGAACAATCTAAGTGTGGTGTGCCTTCTATGGTTAAAAGATTACAGTAAACTAATTGCTTTGTCATTATTATATGTAGTACAGGCTTTTCTTTTTCATGTGAAAGCACAAAATCAAACATTAATTGCTTTGTCAAAGGGTTTTGAGTTGAATTTGAATTTGAATTTGATTAAAACGTGCAAGGTACTCAATACTACCGCTATAACAAGTGGTTATGTGGATCGTGATCCACAATGAGGGACTAGCGATGAAAGCTTTTTAGTAAGTTCTCTTAGTTCACTTGAAATGGTTAAAATTCTTTTAGTTCTTGAAAAGAAAATGAAAAAAAAGAATTATAGTTAAGTTAAGAAGAAAATGGTAGATTAAGAAGGTGGAGAAAAATAGAAAATGATTTTGTATAAAGAAAGTGAAAAATAATGAATAGAGTTGAAAGATAGTGATGTTGGTGATCTAAACTAAAAATTAAAAGAAAGAAAGTTAAACCCTAAAAAATACTTACTTTACCTCTTCGGCGTCTGCTTACCTTTGACCCGTAACGACGATGTACCTTTGTTTGAAGGCGAGCGAAGTATGACAAATAGGATCTTCCCCATTCCCGATTTACACTACGAAATGAAGGGGCAAGCTACACTATCATAGGAATGACTATCTATCACCATAAGCCATCAACGGCGCTTGCAAGGGCAAGACAACTTCGAGGCTATCAGAGTCATTTGGATTCACAAACACAGAAGAGGGAAGCAAATAAAAACAAGAGTAAAAAAGAAAAGAAACTTCGATTTGATTCAAATAACAATGAAAGAAAAGACTTGCTTACACCGGTGTCACCCTCAGTACAAGCTTTGCTCTTATTCCTCCATGAAACTCTCCTCTCCTCTCAGTTACATAAATAAAATAAAAATTACATAAAACAAAAACCAAAGTTACATAAACTACAGAATAACCTAACTTCTACTTTCTGCTTCATCCTCCTTTGCCTCTGATGTGTGGGGTATTTAGAGCATAGAAATGGATAAGGAAATGAGTCGAAAGATAGGGGGAGCTAGCTATTTCTGAATTTGAATCATCCCCTTATCTCCAAACTTGATTTGATGTGGATATTCAATTCTGATCTGCAACTTATTGGTGTGTTGATTGCTAAATATAACTTATCAAATGATAGAATTAAAAATAGTGATCAACGTAAGAGTTGTAACCCTTTAAGTCTTCTTTCTGGATCATCTTGAATCATCATATTTGATTTTCGGTAGCGAAAGTTATGATTCAAATACTAAAATGTATTCAGTCTGAATCCGAGTCAAAATTGCTTCATCTCATCCGTTGATCTTCTATCTATCCATTTATCCCCTTGAATTTTGAATTTCAGCTTTAGATTTGACGATCTATCTCATTATCCTCAGTGAAACCGATAGGATCTTCTTCTAATCTATTTTTTCTTTGAATTTGAATGATATTATCTCATATGATATACCCGGTCTTCAGATAAGATGGCATAGAACCTCTGGATTTGAATCGATCCCTTTTCTTTTGAACTTTTAGATTTAATTGGATAAATCACACAAAATCCGGTGAAAGAAATAATAGATAAGAAAAGATTAAGATAAAAAGGATAACCAAAAATAAGGATAACTGAAAATGAAGAAAAAGAAAAAGAGGAGTTTTTTTTTCTATTTTACAATAAGTAGTCACTAATAATTAAATTCATAAGTTTCCAACAAGTTTAAGCATAATCAAGTTTAATCATAAAATCAAGAAATCTAATCATCTTTCTTTAGAGAGTTAAATTCAATATTTCCACACCAATCCTTCCTAACTCTTCCAATCTTATGCATCTTTATGTAAGTAAAAATAGTTTTAGCTTGGGATTATTTTAATCAACTTCACCTTTTTTAAATATACATAATTTTTTTTTGGAAGAAGTTTGAAGAGTTATCACTTCGTTGCCCTTTAAGCACATCTTTTTTTAAATATGATAACTCAACTAATTTTTTTGTGTAAATATCAAGACTTCTTGAGGCCCTAATGCACAACTAATTGATTATTAGATGTGCTAATACATATATTATATTTATATATATATTTTTTTCAAACTTACCTGATTACCTTTCGCATAAATTCCAAGGCTTGATTAGGCCAAAGCACCTAGCTAATCAATAATTAGATTTATTTATTTTTCATATATATATATATATATATATATATATATATATATATATATATATATTATAATTAAACTATATATTCAAAACAGGCTGAGCTATCATCATCATCCCAAGCATAAAACTTATGTTTATGTGTATATAAGATGCATAATCATGTCAATAAATTCTATATGGTGTTTATTTTTTAAATTTTTTATCTCAAAAATTATAGATTCTTTCAAATTGATCTTACCATCAAAATTTCAAACTTTGTTAGATTCTTAATTCTTTAAAAAACTTGTTAAACTTTTGGCCAAAAAAATTATTTTTTTTACAAAGAGAGAACTTATGTTAATAACTAAAATATGTTACCTATGTTAGTGAAACCCTCCCCCACACCTATTTCATGCATTGTCCACAGTGTTGCTGCCCAAGGTGGTTGTTCCGGTGGTGGTCGGATTGGGCCAAGCGTTGCTGCCCAATCTAAATAGTGTGGAGTTTCAAGAAACCCACCTTGATGACATCTTCCATATATATATTTTTACAACCCCTAGACTGAATAGAATCATGTATGATCTTATCATAAAAATCATTCCGGTTATATGACCAATCTTGGAATATCATCTCGGAGTCATAATAGTTTACGCCTTGGTCCAACAACGGAAAGTGAGTTGGTGAAATGGTTGATTTGGGCTCAAACATGAAAGGAAAGGGAACCAATACTGACTCGAGAATATTACTTAAATCATGTTTGGGTTTAAGAGTCGATTTTGGTTCAAAAGTTGTTCCGAATCAAAGAATTTAAGTTCACATGCATGATCCATCAATGGAACGTGAAAATCCAAAATAGATGGTTCAATTTCAAGATATATAGGTATAGGAATCAATGTCGGCTCGGGAATTAGGTCCAAATTGGGTAAGAATATCGGAATTAACATAGATTCAAAAATTGAAACTGAATCGTAAAGTTGGCGATCAGGTTCATATTCACAATCAAGTTTAATTTTCTTTAATTGAAAACTTGCCAATTTATTCAAGATTTGGGATTGGTCAAGTTCAAATTGGTATGTTGAAATTGAATCTTGGTCAAAATCTCCAAGACACCATGATTCATGAGTCTCATCAATATAGCTAGAAGTGTCAGAGATAGTCAAACATTTAACATTGATAAGGAAGAGTTTTCTCATCCCTATAACGGTTCTCCCATTTGCTTATTGTTGCTTCTAACCTATCGATAGCGGCTTTCATACTCTTGTCTAAGTCAATAGGTTCTTGTTGAGGTGAGACTTGGCAAATTGAGTGTGGATCTTGAAGTTTGACATTTTGATAGGATCGTGAGTCTTCCAGCTTTCTAAGTCATCACTCGACCACTTCTAGAATCTTATCGAAGTCAGATTTTTCTTCTATAATACGATCTTGACAAGGAGTATACGACACTGAATGTTGGTAGAGTGATTGACCATATGACTCGAGGGAATTGTATCCCCATTGACTCGGTGAAGAGTAGAGATGATTATTTTGACTTTGTTCAAAATATTGGGATTGGGGCATGTATTGAGTCAGATAAAACCAATCCGACACACTTGATTGGTTAAAGTTATGCCATGTCGGGTTGGTGAAAGTTGAGTCAAAAGAGATCGAGGTGAAATATGGTTTATATTTGCATGAGAAAAATTATAATTATAATCCATATCACACAAAAAAAACAAATCAAAACAAAGAAAAAAAATCTAGTCTATGTTAGTGTAGATATTAAACCTAGACAAGTCCTAACTTGTTACACTGTCCACGGGATGTATATTGCAGAAATCTGACCACAAGTTAATAGACCAGGTAGGTGAAAAGATCAGTGAAAGGTATCTGCGCTAGAGCAATGAGCCTAATTATGCCAAATCACTGTTCTTCTAAGTTTCGCCTCTTAATCCCCTACCTAATCACCGATTTGACAAGAGTCAAACTCTAACAACTTTCTCCTTAAGTCAATCTCCTGTTAGGTCCGAGATGTCCTTACGGCCAACATCTACTCAGATTTTAATTAGGGTTGGGTTAGTGAGTAAGGAGATGGCTTGTGGGCTAAGGAAAGGTCACGACTTCTCCACCTTATGTTGCTTATGGGTTTTGCCCTTAAGACGTTTTCATGCAATTATGCAAGTATATAGACAAGTAACACTTAAAGCAATTATAAATCAGCCAAAGTATTTTCTAATCTAGATGTAATGCATACGTATCTTATCTCCAGCACTCTTCAATAGTAATGAAAATAGACGAATTAAACGAATCCCTATGATGGAAAGTCTAACCGTTTTTTAAGTGATTACAAGATGAATTACTGTTGGATTAAAAATTAGTATGTAGAACATGGTAACATGAAGAAATAATAACTGCAGAAGCTATAAAAGTGCAATTCAATCATCCTGCAAAGGAGGGTGACTAACTCAACTATATAGCTGCGAAAATGTCGCTTTTGCCCCGTTTGCATGGCTTGATTGTGAAGAGAAAAAAATTAACAAATTAGTGAATAAAAGAAATATCGTTCCCTCCCCGGCAACGGCGCCGAAATTTGATTGACAAAAAGACAGAGTTCAAGAAAGTGTTTATCTGATTTGTGCTGGCCTCTGAATTCTTGCAATTTAACCTTGATAGCAATGGTTATACGGGTCGATCCTCAGGGAGAGATGCGAGTGAAGCGTTTCGGTATCTTTTTAAACACTAAATTGGTTAAGTGGTTCTTTTTGTTTTAAAAGAAAAATAATTTTATGTGAAGTGTTAGAGATAGAAATAAAAGGGAAAGATAGAGTTCGATTAGAAACTAGGGTTTTGAAAAGAATTAAAGAATAAGACTTACTAATCATCCATCACCACTAACTACTAACCTATACTAGAGTATACTTCACTTTGAATCATAAAAGTTATATCTTGGATTTGCATTCAATTTAAGTAAGATACATAAGATGAAAAAATCCTATTTGACATAATCACTAACCAAAACTTAACATTAGACTATCAAAGCCTTCCAAGTATAGAATAAGAAGAATAATCGAAAATCAACATTAAACTATTTAGGCAATCTAAGCATAGAATAAGAAAAATCATTGACTAGTATTAGCAAATAATAGATTAATTAGTCATCATCATGTGCCTTCAAGAATATTAGCTTATTTTAGGTTTTAAGCATGCATATGATTCAATCGGTCATCTAATATAGAATTAGAAGTAGTGGTGGATAGAGACTAATAAGTCATGAAATAATTTAGCTACTCATGATAGAAATTAAAGAAAGCAAGGCAAAAAGATCATAAAATAACAAAGAGAAAGCAAGTAAATAATAATGAAAAAAATTGAAAGGAAGAATAGAAGAACCTTCTAATTGATGTCGCCACGTTCAATTACAAAAGCTTCCTCCTTTACAAATCAAACTTGAACTAAACCCTAAAAAATTACAAACAGAATTCGAAAAAGAGACTAAAGAAAAATCCTAAGTTATGATCTCTAGAATTGATTCTGAGATATCCTTTCTTCTACTGCCTCTAGGGTGGTATTTATAGGAGTAGATGGTAGACTCCCAGTCGAAGACGTACACCCAACTGCCAACAGAGGTTCCAGAAGAACGTCGCGTTTCCGCGGCAGTAAAGGGGAGGCTGCGACAATCCTGTGGTGGATGGGGTTGCATTTTTGGCTCTGGCTTCATCTCGTCCCTCCGTCAAAAGATATATTCTCAGAATTTTCATTTGAACTCTAAATTTTAAAAGAACATCTTTTCAAGATAATTTGAGAAGCAAGTTATCTCTAAATTCGAATTTAAATTTGAATTATCTCCATTTATCTTTAACTTGGAACTTAAGCAACCTGCATTTAAGTTGATTTTCTCCTTTATCTCCAATTGGGATTATCTCTGAATTGCGGAGATAATGATATATCCTTTCTTCATCTAGATTTCAAATTGATTTAAATTGAAATCTGAATTTAGATAGGATAATTAGAAGCTTCATTCATCTTTATCTTCCTATTTAAATAACCACACTATAAACAAAAAGAGGGTTAAATAGCAAAATTAAATATAATATAATCAGGAATAAATATGCAAATGTGACAATAAATATGCAAATATGAAATGTAATCACTAGCCTTGATGATATGTTGGATCGATTAGGAAGGTTTTGCATGTTTTCAAAGATTGATTGAGAAGCAGCTACCATCATATTTGCATTAGACCGGAAGATGAATGGAAGACAGCGTTCAAGACTCCAGAAAGGCTATACGAGTGGATGCATGCCTTTTGGACTATTCAACGCATCAAGTACTTTCATGAGGGTGATGAACCAAGTGCTTACATCTTTCTTGGACAAGTTTATGGTTGTCTACTTTGATGATATCCTTATCTACAGTTCTAGCGAGACCTAACATCTACAGCATCTACGAAAGTGTTCACCGTTCTCCAAGCAAATGAGTTGTACATCAACTCAAAGAAGTGCAACTTCATGACTACAAGCCAGATATTCTTAGAATTCATCATCGGTTCGCAAGGGATCCATATGGACGAAGAGAAGGTGAGAGAAATTTGGGATTGGCCCGCACCAATGAGTGCTACTGAAGTAAGGAGCTTCCATGGGTTAGCCACTTTCTTTCGGTGATTCATTCGCAATTTCAGTACCTTAATAGCGCCTATGACATACTCTTTGAAGAAGGGTCTTTTTATTTGGACTGACGAAGCCGAAAGAGCTTTTGCACTCATCAAGGAGAAGCTTACAAACGCCCCCTTCTTAGCTTTTCCAAATTTCGAGAAGGTTTTCGAGTTAGAGTGTGACGCTTGCGGTGTAGGTATTGGAGCAGTACTCTCACAGGAAAAGAAACATATTGCCTTCCTCAGTGAAAAGTTAAATGAAGCATGGAAAAAGTGGTCTACATATGAACATGAGTTATATGCAATGTACAGTTCATTGAAGTCGTAGGAGAGCTATCTTATAACTAGTGATTTCTTTCTGTTTTCAGATCATCAATCACTCCAACACTTAAAAACCAAAAGCACATAAATAAGATGCATGCAAGCTGGGCATCCTACTTTGAGCAATTCAATTTTATGATCTGTCATAAATCTGGAGTAGATAACAAAGTTCGCGATACTTTGAGTCGAAGAGTTTCACTGTTGATCTCATTACAAAGCAAAATTATTGGGTTCAAATGTTTGAAGGAACCATACAAAATTGGATGAAGACTTTGCTGAGATCTAGGAGAAGTGTTCATTAGGACTTCCTACATAAGATTTTCATATGGTAGATAGATTTCTTTTCAAAGGAAGCCGGTTATATGTATCAAGGACATCGTTGAGGGAGAAAGTTATTAGAGACTTGCATGGAGGCGGGCTTGCAAGATATTTTGGAAGAGACAAGATGATGGCAAGTCTTAAAGAAAGATACTACTGGTGCCAACTGGGCAAGAATGTGACTACAATTATGAACAGCTGCCTAGTGTGTCAAGTCACTAAAGGCCAAGCTCAAAATACAGGCTTGTGTACACCTTTGCCCATCTCGAAGGATACTTGGAAATAGTTGAGTATGAATTACGTGTTAGAACTTCCTCGCATACAAAAGAAAGTAGATTCTATCTTCGTGATAGTTGACCGATTCTCCAAAATGGCACACTTTATTTCTTGCCGAAAGACATCTGACGCACCACATGTGGCCAAATTATTTTTCTAAGAGATAGTGAGACTGCATGGCGTGCCGAGTTTCATTGTTTCAGATTGAGACAAGTTTTTGGCAACATTTTGGACTACCCTATGGAGAATATTTGACACATCTTTTAAGTACAGTACATGACATACTCGCAAACTGGTCGTCAAACAGAAGTCGTTAATCGCACCCTAGGCAACTTATTGAGAAGCATATGTGGAGACAGATCTAGAGCATGTGATCAAGCTCTGCCTCAACCGAAGTTTGCTTACTACAGAATAATCTACAGTTCAATGGGCATGTCACCCTTTTGTATTGTCTATCGGCACGTACCTCATCATCTCCTAGACTTAGCCAAATTGTCTACTGGCGAGAAGTTTAGTAATACAGCTAGTGCCATGGCTGAGCAAGCCATAGATGTTCAAAAGGAGGTTCAAACAAGGTTGGAGAAATTCAATGCAAGATACAAAGCCGCTGCTGATAAAAGGAGGAAAGTAAATGTCTTCGAAGGAGACATGGTGATGGTATATTTGAGAAAAGAAAGAATTCCTGTGGAAATGTACAATAAGTTGAAGCCGAAGAATGATTCGTTCCAAATCGTGAGGAATATCAATGATAATGCCTATGTTGTAGATCTTCAAAGCGATATGACAATATCAAGGACATTTAATGTGGCAGATCTCTATGATTATCAACCACCAGAGTAGTTGTATCCAAATAATAACTTGAGAATGAGTTCTTTTGAAGGGAAGGGACTGATGTAGGAGATCAAGCAGCAAGGTAAGGAAATCAACAGGCTGAAATAACTTAACCTGTCGACATCCATTCCACTGGCCCATCGACAAGCTTTTCCCGAGAACCCGGGTTTGTCAATCTTTTTTGACCTGTCGACAGCCCCTTCATATAGCTTGTCGACAAGCTTTTACCGAGAGTTCGGGTTTGACAGTTTTTCTCTTACCTGTCGACAGCCCCCTTCAGCTGTCGACAAGCCTATTACGTATCAGTGTTTCTGATTCTGATTAGGAGTCCTTTTCTGGGTCCGTTTTGGATTTCAATTTATTTTATTTTTGCTTCTTTATTTTAGTTCCCGAGTTAAAAAAGTATTCTTCTTTTATTTCACCATATAAGGCCATTGTATCCTACGGTTTTATGTATTCGACTTTTAATCAATAAACTTTGAGTTTTTCCTCATATTTACTCGTGGATTCAAGTTGTTCCTTTTGGCTCGTGGATTTGGGTCATTCTTGCTCGTGAATTCGAGTAGTTACCCCAACCTAGAGATCCCTTCAGGGTTTGTTAGCGCTAGAACGAGATCCGCGTCATCCATCTTCTTCGCTTCCCTATCTGCGTCAAGTGTCTAACACCATCTTCCATAAGCAGTACATATGCAATTGGTTGATATTTCTTTATATATGCCAATATATAGAGAGGTGGGAGAGAAAATGTGTATCAGATGGCATCTGACGAAACTCCGTCAGATGGCGGCTGAATACACCCCTTTCCCACAAATTTTTTTTTGATCCAATTATCAGATTGTAATTCATTCCTAAGATGTGCATTTATAAAAAATCACATGTTTTGGAGTCCGTTTGATCATCTGATGGTTACAAAGTCTTATTGTTGAAAAATTGTTAAACTTTGAACCATTTGATACATGATCAAACGAACTTCAAAACACATGATTTTTTGTAAATACATATTTTGAGGGCATGGATTATAATTTGATAAGGTTGGATCAAAAAAATGTGGGGAGGGTTGTAAATTCATTCCTAAGATGTGCATTTATAAAAAATCACATGTTTTGGAGTCCGTTTCATCATCTAATGGTTACAAAGTCTTATTGTTGAAAAATTGTTACTATGAACCATTTGATACATGATCAAACGAACTTCAAAACACATGATTTTTTGTAAATACATATTTTGAGGGATGGATTATAATTTGATAAGGTTGGATCAAAAAAATGTAGGGGGGATCAGCCACCATCTAACAGAATTTCATCAGATGGCATCTGATATATATATATATATATACATATATATATTCCTCATATATGTGTGTATAGACTTGTGTCATTCCTGAAGGATTCGAGGCTGAATCCTTCCCACTCAAATACAACAGTACAACAGTCGAATGAAAGATCCACTCCATCGAAGTTGATCTACATTATTGCAAGTGGCTAAAAATAAAAAATCAGGTATTTTGAGTGATTTTTGCTCATCCATCAAATAGGCTCAAAATGGACGGTCGAAATAGTGAGTTGGTTAGTTTAATGATATAAAATATTTGAAATCTAAATAAAATTGGTGTGTGAGTTTTTGAGTGTTTAAATTGTGTTGAAATAATCGGATTGAAAATTTGTATGTCTAAAGAAGTAGATCGAAGCAATATATCATTTCGGACACCCATTTTGCGCCTATTGATGGATGGGCAAAATGTATTTAAATTACATGAATTTTGATTTTTAGCTACTTGATATAATGTAGATCAACTTTAATGGAGTGGATCTTGCATTCCGATGTGTTAGGAATGTATTTGAGTAGGAAAAAATTTGGCCTCGAATCCTTCCCACTCAAATACCAACATCCGACATTCATATAAAAAATCCACTCCATTGAAGTTGATCTATATTATTTAAAGTAACTAAAAATCAAAAATTAAGTGTTTTGAATACTTTTAGCCCATCCATCAAGCGACGCAAAATGGATACCGAGTTTGTTAGATCTATGTCTTTATACATACAAATTCTTGACCTGACCATTTGATCATGATCTAAACATTTAAAAGCTCATATAAACCAATTTTTGTTAGGTTTCAAATGCTCTATACCGTTAAACTAACCAACTCACTATTTAGGCCGTCTGTTTTCTCCTATATGATGCATGGATAAAAAGTATTTAAAATACTTGATTTTTTGTTTGTAGAAACTTGAAATAATATAGATCAACAAAAATAAAATGGATCTTGTATTCGGATGATGCATGGTTGTATTTTAGTCGGAAGGATTCGGGCCCGATTCCTTCCGGAACTACACACACAGAGAGAGAGAGAGATTTGTGTCATTTTGGAAAGATTCGAATTTCGAAGTCAAATCCTTCCCACTCAAATACCAACATCTGACATTCGAATATAAAATCCACTCCGTTGAAGTTGATCTATATTATTTCAAGTATCTATAAACCAAAAATCAAGTGTTTTGAATACTTTTTGCCCATGCATCAAGTAGGAGAAAAACGGATGGCCTAAATAGTGAGTTGGTTAGTTTACGGTGTAGAACATTTGAAACCTAACAAAAATTGGTTTGTAGGGTTTTTAAATATTTAGATCATGATCAAATGGCCGGATCAAGAATTTGTATGTCTAAAGACATAAATCTAACCAACTCACTACTTTTGGCCGTCCATTTTGCACCGCTTGAGGGGTGGGGAAAAAGTATTCAAAACACTCGATTTTTGATTTACAGATACTTGAAATAATATAGATCAACTTCAACGGAGTGGATCTTATATTCGAATATCGGAGGGTTGTATTTAAATGGGAAGTATTCGAGCTCGAAAAGGAATGAATATATATATAGGAAAATTTTCAAATGAGAAACTTTCTCATAATAAGCTTCGTGAGAAAAACCATATAAGAGAGATTTTATGGATGATCCAAACCGTTCATCATGATCTACATACTCTAATTAGACTACCAATAAAAAATCACGCGATTCTAACTTTTTTTACCGATGCATCAAGTGACATCTTTATTCTACGGTGAATATAACATATGTTTTGTAACCACTTGTTGTATGGGTAAAAAAGCTCGGACTCGCGTGATTTTTAATTGATAGTCTAAATAAAGTATATAGATCAAGATGAACGGTTCGGATCATCCACATAAAAGCTCCTATATAGTTTTCTCACGGTTTTCGTGTGAGAAAGTTTCTCACACGAAAACTACTATATATATATATACATATATATAGTAAGGTTACAATACAACTAGGTGTAACTAAGTTAAGTTACACACAAATCTTTTCACCACACAAAAATTTTGCTTGGTGAGATACAAACAAAATTAATGTGTGTGGTATCCACAAGGTGTTTAAAAAAAAATTATGTGGTGGAAAGAGGAGTGTGTATCTTAACTTAGTTACACCTATGTGTATTGTAACTCTACCTATATATATATAAGGAATCTGTACCTCAGCCGCCAGTTGAGAGACTCTCTCAGCTGGCGCAACGTAGCTGAATTTTAACCACAATTTTGGGTGCTGTTACCATCGTCGCAGTTTTATTTGAAGAGTGTGATTAAGTCGCAGTGTTTTTATGAGAACTGCTGCCATGGTCGCAGTCTTTTCTAAGGACTGCGACCAAGGTCGCAGTCTTTCTCTGAAGACTGCGACCTTACCAAGGTCGCAGTCTTTTTCTGAGGACTGCTACCATGGTCGCAGTCTATATGTTTTTTAAGGATTGCGACCATGTTACAGTGGATTGCAACCATTTTGAAGTGACAGCTGAGAGTCTCTCAGCTGTCGGCTGATATACAGTTTTTGTGTATATATATATAGTCTGGAAGGATTTGAGGCTGAATCCTTCCCACTCAAATACCAACATCCGACATTCAAATACAAGATTCACTCCGTTGAAGTTGATATATATTATTTCAAGTATCTATAAACCAAAAATCAAGTGTTTTGAATACTTTTTGCCCATCCATTAAGCGGCGCAAAATAGATGGTCGAAAGTAGTGAGTTGGTTAGATTTATATCTTTAGACATACAAATTCTCGATCCGGCCATTTCATTATGATCTAAACATTTAAAAACCCCTACAAACTAATTTTTGTTAGGTTTCAAATACTCTACACCGTTAAACTAACCAACTCACTATTTAGGCCGTCCGTTTTTTCCGTACTTGATGTATGGGTAAAAAGTATTCAAAACACTTAATTTTTAGTTTATATATACTTAAAATAATATAAATCAACTTCAACGGAGTGGACTTTCTGGATCTTGTATTCGAATGTCGGATGTTGGTATTTGAGTGGGAAAGATTTGGTCTCAACTACTTTTGGAAGGACACAACTCTCTCTCTATATATATATAGGAATCTGTACCTCAGCCGCCAGCTGAGAGAGACTCTCACAGCTGGCACAACGTGGCTGAATTTCAGCCACTATTTTGAGTGCTGGTACCATGGTCACAGTTTTATATGAGAACTGTGATTATGTCGCAGTGTTTTTATGAGGACTGCTGCTATGGTCGCGGTCTTCAGTCTTTTTCTGAGGACTGCTACCATGGTCGCAGTCCTAATTACAATGAAATTATATGATTTTTTAGGACTGCGACCATGTTACAGTGAACTGCGACCATATTAAAGTGACAGCTGAGAGTCTCTCAGCTGGCGGCTGAGGCACATTATACATATATTCTGCTTATGCAGGCTGAAAGAGGAGCCAGAATTTAGAAGATTCGACTTGAGACGAGTGCGACTGCTGAAGTGTCGCAGAAATGTGTCTATACATCTTATATAGCTTCCATTTTTTTAATATTTGTAGGTTCCCTTTTTTATTCCCTGACTTGTATAATTGTCATTTCAATGTCCTAACAGATGATCCATAGAAAGACCCTAACGTAACTAGGGATCCATAAAAGGCGCTGTTTGTTGCAAGACGTGTAAGTTCTCTGTTTTTTTATTTTATTATCTTCTTACTTTGTTCCAAATGTTGCCAGATCGTGGCATAATCTAATTGGTTCTCTGATTTCATGCAGAACTATGAGACAACCAACCATAGGATCAAAAGGGAGTTTGAACCATATGAGCCAATCAAACGGGCAAGTATTAGATAATATGCTTGTTGGTAGCTCAAGTTATTTCTCCCAACTTGGTAAGGATTTCATCCGCTTCGATTGGTTAAAAAGAAAGTAGGATTCCTACATGTAAATTTGTTCTGTTATTATTAGACACTCTACTTCCATTGTCTTTCAATCAAGTTAACCTAGTTTCTTTTTGGCCCATATGTTTATGATCTTTGGTAAATCAGAAACTATTTAGTAAGCTATGGAATCGATCAGATACATGCTACTAGTTTTTATTTATTTATTTTATATTTTATTTCCCGTCTATAAAACTGAGTCGTAATAGAGGTGAGCGGACTGCGAATTGCAATATTCACCAGATTTGGTATGTTGAGTCTCTTTGTTATCAACCTTCCCATGCATTTAACAACAATGAGAGATAATTCTGTCTTGATGGCTCTGGCCAAGTGATGGTTGGTTTGGTTCCAGCAGTGTTTTAAATTTTAACTTACCATCCTCCTTGGTGCGCTCATTCCAAACAAGGGGTTCTCGTCTACACCCTTTGTTCCTTTTTCGTTCACTGCACAGTTTAGATACTTGTTTCTTAATTATACTTTCGGGGAGAGGTTCAGAATTTATCTCCCGATCTTAAATCACCATTGCTGGGATATCCTCGACTAGGTATATTTGGTTACATTGGTGGTATGTTTACATTTCTACATCCTTTTATATTCTAATTTTTCAAAAGATTAGATATCTAGGTGGACTGGTGGAGTTGTCCAAATTTTTATATACCCAAGACCATTCTCATGTCAAGCCAATGTGTGACTGTTTGCTCGACCCAAATCCCAACAATCCCCCCTCGAACAAAGAATCTCCATGCAAGCTTAACTTTCTTCACAATGAAACACCAAATGCTCGATTGAGATCCAACTCTTCACTGCGTGAGGCAAACACGCCTTACGTGACCAACTGCAGTGGGTCACTCCTCTACACCGCCAACAACCACAGTGGGTCACTCCTCTACACCGTCTGCACCAACTACAGTGGGTCACTCCTCTACACCGCGAGGGAGGCGGCATGCCCATTCCCCAAGTATCTAGCGAGCCAAATTGCTTTACAAGGGCCCACTATTGCGCGCCTTCTTGCGCCAAATTGGGGATCAACAATATCGAACATCACCCACACACACGACTAAGTTAGGAGTATGGCTCGATATCAATTGAAGAACTTTGGGCACCATCCCAAAAGACTAGTCTTCTAGATGTAGTTGTTCAAATCCTTATATACTCAAAACCATCCCCATGTCTAATCGATGTGGGATTATTTGTTTGACCCAAATCCCAACAGTCTAAACACCTTTTCAGTGGCATATACAGTCCTTTCACCCCAGCTTCTGAGTTCAAGTATCTTACTATTCACTGTTACTGAAACTTTTTTTTCCATGATTTCAAAGACTAATCCAGTAGTCAGAAGTTATTCCGGTATTTTTTGTATTATATGTTTCTCCTAGCTTGCTATTTTTAAGATTTCTCTGGTAAGGGGATGGTAAAAATAAATTTTTTCCCCTTTGGTTAATCTGGCATATACGTCAATTTTTTCTTCTAACTCAATTGATTTGGTAGTGATGCATCTCACTGTGGGGAAAGAGGAGTAAAAATTTGAGGATGAGAGTTTTGAATAAGGCACATGATTGTCGACAGTTCTCTCGAGCTATAGACAGTTAGACACGGATACATCTTCTGATGAACTAGCTGTCGACAGCAGCCACTCTGAGCTATCGACAGCGTTTTACATAGAGTTGGGGTTTGTCAGAGTGAGGGTCTACTATCGACAGGCCCCTTTGGCACGAGCTAAAATTCCCCTGCCCCCCAACGCTACTGAGCACGAGTTAAAAGTTCTCTTGAATAATTTCAAGAGTAAAATTTTCACATGGTAAACTCAAATTAAGAATTATTTCTAAAGAGATCCATAACCAATGCCCAGTGACGAGAATAATTCCATCCTGCATGTTGAAGATGGAAGATAATATTGCATGTTTAGGCCACTACAAAGGTGAAAAGGAAGTCACTACACTTCGCTTAACTTCTGACTAAAGTCTCTGCTCGGCAAACAAATGTTTACAATGTAACAAGTGGATATCCAAACTTTATGGAAAAATGGAAAGAATATGGCAAGGATTTTCTATCCATTAGAAAATAAATACACATTTGAAAACCCCTTGGCCATAAACAAATCAAATATGAGACTCTTTAAATGCTATTTTCTAATGATGTGCATGAGAACTTGAAGATTTCACTTTGCTGATTTCAAGCAAGCATACTGCTTAGGCTTCATACTGAACATGTAGAAGCGAAAAATTATATTTAATTTGTTTAATTCTTTAACAACTGATAAGTTTCGATGTATGACTTTCAATGTAAAATCTGAACAAAATGCATTGTGAAAAGATCTACTTACATAACATCTAGGTGAATTAATAAAAGACAACAAGAGACGCAAAATTCATACCAACTCCGAAAGATAGAAATCCAGCAAGCAGATCCATAATTTCGTTAAGAAATACTGACGACTGGAAGTTATGAATAGATATTGTTCTATTTTACTCATTGGAATGTCTCGTGTCTCGCAAACATTCACTATAAGATTGTGAGTAATAATGGCAAGAGCAACTAACAAAACTACTGAAAAAATAATGGTTCAATATCTTACAAATCCGATAAACTCTGCAGATTTTCGAAGATACCTCCAATTGTTTGGGAGACAAAGTTGTGGCTGGCGTTACTACAATAAAAAATTTGCACACATAAGTTGTCAATAAGGTCACCAAAACACTTAATTTTTGATTAATAGATACTTGATCTAATATAGATCAATTTCAACGGAGTGTGGACCTTGTATTCGAATATTGGAGGGTTGTATTTAAGTGGGAAGGAATCGGGCTCGAATCCTTCCGTAATGACCAAGTCTATCTATATATATTTTATTCAGTGCATATCAAGGGTGCAAACCAGCCTGGGAGTCCTGAAATCTGACCTGCCCAATCTGACTCTTGATGAGGTTCAGATCAGGCATTTCACAGAATCTGGTGGGTCCACCGCTGTAATAGAAACCATTTTTATGTTGGGCTGGATTTCACCAAGGGGTTGGCCCCACTGGGTAAGCTAGCCTGACCAGAACCTGAATGCTTAAATAAGCCACCACTAATAGCATGATACGCTAAATTGAACCTCACCAACTTGAAAACTGAATAATCACTCAAGTTGATACAACAGACAGATGCCTCTCAGACTAAAGAAAGAAAAGATGGCAGAAAGAATTGTGTTACTGACTTTGATTAGTCATCAAAGTACCACTTCCTGATGAATTCAAAGTCTAATCTCAATCGTTTCAAGATCTGAAACACTTGAGCTTAATTGTTGGGTTGGGATTGAGAAGAAACTCTCAACCTCACATTGGGTCAAATTAGTTCAGCCCGGAGGGATTGAAAGTTGGGTTGGAGTCAAATGTATTCCCAACCTGCCGATTTGCACCACATGTGCAGAGACTTCCTGAGAAAACCATCCTTGAGTTTCTTCATCACATACCCTTAAGATTATAATAACACAATAATTTTTTGAAATAAATCATGCCCAGTAATTCTTGAAACCAATAAAAGATTCCATTGTTGATACCATATATTATACCCATCTTCCTACCATAACTATAAATGTAAACCCCAATAGAGAATCAACATCATTCCCACAATAGGAGAAAGTTTAAAGACTTGAATTTGATTATATTTTCATTAGTACATTTTCTCCATCAGATCGACCAGGCCGACTAGAACTTCAAAGAGATATTCTCCCTCCTTGCACTATCTGTTGTTGACTGACAGTGGTGAACCCGAGTGCTATGAGGATCATGGTTCAAAGTCTCGGTCTCGGCCGCCGACTCGGCCGGCACCGAGACGGATCGGTCTCGGCGACTCGGATCGGACTCGGGCGATACGCAAAAAACGCTACATAGAGCGCCAAAAAAATTATGAAAAAATCATGACAAATCATAAAAAAATGTAAACATCCAAATTCATGCATCACATATTCAAAACATATCACCTAACACTCAAAACATAACGTGAAAGCATAAATACAAGCGTCGTCGGTAGAAAAATATCAAAATACATGCATAATATAGTAAATTGCACAAAATAATTCATAAGTACCTGCTAATATAGTCATTTCCACATTGAATTACGAGGAGGCTCCAAATCATCATTATCATCTGGCCCGCGATAAGTATAGAAACCGGGCATATAGTTTCCATAAGGATAATGATATGTAGGCTGAGATGATTGGCCAGAGGATCCACTATCAGAGTAATATGGCGGTAGGGGTTGTGCAATATCAGCTTCATGGTGATAATACCCAAAACCTCGATAATCAGTGCTGCTAGTAGAGTATTCACCAGTGCTAGAATAATCAGTGCCAGAATATTGGCCAGATGTCAAATCCAACCCCTGTAAATGGCCTTCAAGACTATGATGACCATGTGAGTAGTTATCATGTCCACTCGAATAATCATCGCTAGAACTGAATTCGACCAACCGATCCAAATGCCTACGCTGTTGTGAAATCCCCGCCCGGCCTCCATGATCTGTATCTTGTGTGGCATAATATTGTGAATCCCATGTTAAAGCATCATCTCGTTGGCTTCCACCAACACCATGAGTCTCTTCAACATTACCACCATCACCACCATCACCACCATCACTGCCGCCATCACCCTCACCACCATCACCCTCACCACCATCATCGCCACCACCATCACCGCTGTCATCATCACCGCCATCACCATCATCACCGCCACTTTCGTCAGTATGACGAATACCTTCATCTAACCAACCTAAGTCATCTGGTGGTAACATCGGCTGTTCTCCCTCACGAATCCACTCATCCAAAATATCATCATCATTGAAAATATTGTTCAGATCAATTGGGTTGTAATAATCATCAGTGTCGCTTTTGCATGTCAAGTTTCTTACTCGCAACCGCATATTGTAATGCACATATACTAGTTTATGCAACTTTTTCATTGCCAACCGGTTGCGCAGTTTTGTATGAATTAGCGACCACGTACTCCAATTTCTTTCACAACCCGATGAAGAACATGTTTGGCTTAAGACTTTGATGGCAATTTTCTGCAGATTGGGAGCTTCTTCGCCATAATTAATCCACCAATCAGCTGGAAGAGATTGTTGCACTGCTCTTCTAGTTAGTGAGCTTCCAAATTCTCCAACTCCATCCACAAATAATTTTATCTGTGAGAATACACATCACAAGTGTTAATATTTGCATAACATTATATCGATGAAATAAATAAATTATTATTACCTCATTAATAGCTCTTGCTTGTTTAGTCAAATCTGGCTCCAATCTTTTAATGACCTCCTTTAATCCATATCTCACTTCTGGATGTGTAGAAAAGTTTTTTGAATATTGGAGTGCTGGATTTAAAAAATATGCTGCAATAATGTAAGCAAACGATTGTTATGATATGACAGTTTCAATTTCTAGTCAACAAATATGATTTCTAGGCAAATGAATTACCAGCAGCATGCAAGTGTCTATGCAATTGTCCCTCCCATCTTCTATCAATGATGTCCCAGTACTTCTTCCAGTTCTTATTTGAGGCCTTTATAGCCAATTTTGCTCTATCCATAGCTTCATATATAATAGATAGTGTAGGTTTCTTGTCCTGGTCCACTATCTTCAAGACTCTAACAAGAGGATCCATAATGTTTTGGACCTCTCTTGCCTTCTTCCAAAACCGGTCAGTCAGAATGAGATTAGCAACCTTATCTCGCACACTTCTTCTACTCCTTTCCTTGTTGAATTCACGCCATTCTGTAGTCGTGCACATTCTTTTCAAATCTTGCTCATAGCGAATAAGGCTTTCAATAGAAATAAACTCGGTGGCAAACCGTGTTATACCTGGTCTCAACAAATCTCTATCTTTGGTGTATAGCTTCATTAAATTCACCACTTTGAGGCTATTGTAAATGAATGATGTGATCACCTTAGCATCATCCAATGTCTCCTTGACTGATTTCAAAGAGCCAATATCTTCAAGCATCAAATCAATGCAATGTGCTGCACAGGGAGACCAAAACAAATGTTTTCTCTTCTCCATCAACACGTGACCAGCTGCTTTGAAACTTGCCTCATTATCTGTGACAACCTGCACGATATTTTCTTCGCCAACTTCATCAACAACTTTATCCATTAGCGAGAATATATACTCAGCAGTCTTCGAGATATTAGTGGTATCAACAGAAGTATGGTAGATCATGCTTCTATCACAATAAATCATGAAATTAACAATAGGCTTTCTATTATGTGAACTCCATCCATCACACATGATCGTGCAACCATACTGCGGCCATTTTGTTTTTATTGAAGCAATATATACTCCAATTTCTTTCACTTCCTCCTCTAAATAGAGATTGCCAATCTGGTACCCTGTAGGGCCTTTTACACCTGGACCTGCCTCCGCAATAGTATTAATCATGGCTTGGTAGTAAGGACCACTATCAGCTGCATTGAATGGTATTGCATTGTAGTGAAAGAACTTCGCCACGGATTTCCCAACTTTTTTCATATTCTCAGTTGAGAACATGCTTTTGATTGATTTCTGTTTTGTTGGGAACATGTAAGGATCAATACCACGAGCTGGAATTTCAGCTTCTCTCATAGTCATACTCCGACGCAATCCACGGTTACTCCCTGATCCTGAAGGCTGTGAACTACTGCCACCAATATCAACTCCTTCTGCCGATCTCCAAGCCATTTCACGACTTTCTTTCATGGCTTGTTTCAGTTGTCTTCTTTCAACTCCTTCTAAACCACCAACTTCTTCAATTTCATTATCAGAATCTTCTTCGGTCACCTCATAGAAATCTTCCTCACTTAAAGATCTCATAAGTCGGTCTTTTTTAGATTTAATGGCCGCTCTTTCTTTACTACCTTCAGAAAGATGTCGTCTCATTATTTGAGATATCTCTTTTGATACTCGCAAGCATCCTTCCACCTGACCGGGTACATGTGCTATATGCTGCTTCAATCTAGTGATACCACCATGGACTTGTTTCCCACAATAATTGCACTTCACAAGTTTTCTACTTCCACCAACAGGGGTACCATGTTCCCATCCAATATCGCGTTGCTTTGGAGCCATACTGAAATTTAAAAAAAATTATCTGTTAAATTAAATTAAAACTAAAATTAACTAAATTAAAAACATTAAATTAAACTCAATTAAATGAAACTACAATAAATTAAACTAAACTAGTTTATACTAGATTAAGCAACACTAACTTAATTACCTAACTTTAATAAAATAATTAAATTACCTAATTTAATTACAAAACTTTATTAAATTAAATAAACCTAAATTAAGTTAACTAAACTAATTTAAATTAAATTAAATTCAATTAAATGAAACTATATTAAATTAAGCTAAACTAATTTATACTAGATTAACCTACAATAAATTAATTACTTAACTTCAATAAAATTATTAAATTACCTAACTTAATTACAAAACTTTATTAGATTAATTAACCTAAATTAAGTTAAATTAACTTTACCTAAACTAACCTAAATTAAATGACATTAAATGCAAATTAATTAGAGAGAGAGAGAGGAACAGAGTGGGAGAGAGACGGAGACAGAGGAGAGAGAGAGGAACACAGTGGAGGAGAGAGAGAGAGAGACAGAGGGAGACAGAGAGAGACTGACAGGGAGAGGGAGAGATACAGAGAGAGAGAGAGAGTGCGACAGAGAGAGAGAGAGATACAGAGAGAGATACAGAGTGAGAGAGAGAGATACAGAGAGAGAGAGAGTGCGACAGAGAGAGAGAGAGATACAGAGTGAGAGAGAGAGAGTGCGACAGAGAGAGAGAGAGATACAGAGTGAGAGAGAGTGCGACAGAGAGAGAGAGATACAGAGTGAGAGAGAGAGAGTGCGACAGAGAGAGAGAGAGAGATACAGAGAGAGAGAGTGCGACAAAGAGAGAGAGAGAGAGATACAGAGTGAGAGAGAGAGTGCGACAGAGAGAGAGAGAGAGATACAGAGTGAGAGAGAGAGAGTGCGACAGAGAGAGAGAGAGAGAGTGCGACAGAGAGAGAGAGAGAGCGCGCGCGCCGCTGCAGGCCAGAGAGAGAGAGCGCGCCGCTGCGGCCTGCGGGGGAGAGAGACAGAGAAAGAGAGGGAGAGAGAGGCACAGAGGGAGGGAGAGAGAGAGACTGAGAGGGAGAGAGGGGAGGAGTACCTGCGACGGCGACGGCGACGGCTACGGACGGCGAGGGCTGGAGGTCGTCGCGGGGGAGACGGCGAGCGCGAGAGAGAGAGAGAGAGATCAGATCTGATCTCTCTCTCTCTCCCCGAGCGGATTTAAAGGCGAAGGAAGTCACGGGTCGCCGAGTCGACCCGGATCGGGTCCGACTCGGACCCGACTCGGGCGACTCGGCCGAGTCTATCACAACTCGGCCGAGTCGCCCGAGTCGGGTCCGAGTCGGACCCGATCCGGGTCGACTCGGCGATCCACGCGTGACTCGGGCCTCCGAGTCATCCCGGAGGCCGCCGAGTCGGATACGACTCGGCCGAGTCGTATCCGACTCGGCCGATCCTTTGAACACTGATGAGGATGCTTTACAAGTGAAAGCCAAGGACAAGTGGGAGCTTGCTATGGATGATGAGATGAAGTCTTTCATGAAGAACCAAACATGAAATTAGGTTGAACTGCCAGAAAGCAAGCGAGCCCTGCATAACAAATGGGCTTATCTAGCATGATGGCACCAAGAGGTACAAGGCGAATTGGTTGTGAAGGATTTCAACAATGGGAAGGTACTGACTTTACCAAGATTTTCTCTCCTGTTGTGAAGCTTACTATTAGATCTGTCTTGAGCATTGTGGTAGCAGATGATTTACATCTAAAGCAGCTGGATGTTAAAACTGTTTTTTCCGTGGTGATTTGGAGGCATCTATATGATGCAGCCACATGGTTATATCGTGCCTGAAAATGAGCAATTGGTTTGCAAGCTAAATAATTTCCTAAATACAAACTAAATGATGCATGCCCTAAGAAAAACCAATCTCTACTCTTGAAATGCCATTTTTTAAATTAAAGTTAAGTTGTGAGATTTTTTTAATTAATTATCAAAAGAAAAATTAGCAAAAGAAAGGAAAGATCTAATCGGATTTGCGAAATCAAAAACTTCAAGTGGGTCCTTGCTTTCACTCCTCCAGTAGTGTAACCTTACTCCAGTTGTACCTAAGAAAGGAAAAAATTAGTTTTTATCCTTAATAAAGAAAAACGAGCAACAATTCTCCCTGGCAATGGCGCCAAAATAAAATGATCGTCGCCTTTGCACGGAAGTTGATGTCGTTCCACTCATCATCCTCCATCTTCGATTGCTTCTTCTCAATACCAAGCAGGACCTTATGTGTGCCCTTCTTCAAGAGCAACGACGTTACTCGCATTTTCCACAACGGGAAGTAGGACTTCCCGTCGAATTTCTCCACCTCAAACTTGGTTGCCATGGTCACCTTGCTAGACATTGCTCTGATACTAATTGTTATTGATCAACATCGATACAACTATAGAGAAACATAGAGTTGAAGACTGAATAGCGAAAGTATCAGAGCGGATCTCCCACTAGTAAGCAATAAAGACAAATCACCACACAACCAAAAAATACCTGATTTAACGTGGTTCGGCAAAAGCGCATACATTCACCAGGAGGAGGGGAGAAACTCTATTGAAAACAGAGAGAAAAATATAAGAGTTACAAGAAGATCACTCTCACACAACTCTTAAAGGTGGAGTCTCTCATAAACTTGACTTGCCTTCAAAGGTCACCCCCAAGATTTTTTATATAGGCACCGAGAAAGATCCTAGTCCAACCCAAACTTCAACAATCCAATCAGCACCACCTCAGAGAAAGGAAAAAAAACCCGAATCCAATTCAAACTGGCAACAAAACCCAAAAAAACTGCTAGAATCCGATACTAGTCGACTAGACCCCCTAGTATAAGTCGACTAATAGTATGTATTAGTCGACTATACCCATTTATTAGTCAACTACTATGACAAAATCGGAGAACCCAACTCTCTGTTGGTTCCACTAGTCGACTATACCAAAGTAAAAGTTGACTAGGCTAAATCATAAGTCGACTAATAGACTTATTAGTCGACTTATAACATGCACAAGTCTTGTATATGTCTGTGCTTGATCTCTGAAGCTTGTAACACCTCCACCTGGACCTGTATTCTTCTCCAATGAATATGAGGCACTCAAAATACAAACAAGAATCGACCTAAGGGTGTGCCATCAACTTTACCGACGTGGATCTTATTACAAGGGAGATCGCCCAACGGTTCGCCATTGAATATGCCCACCATGGATTATCGACTATACCAATAAGGGTCCCCTTACGAGGGAGATCGCCCTAACGGCTCACTACGGATTATCGACTATGCCCACAGGAGTCTCCTTACGAGAGAGATCACCTTAACGGCACGGCAAGAATTATCGACTATACTCACAGGGGTCCTCTTACAAGGGAGATCGCCTTAAAGGCTTGCCATGGATTATCTTATTATTGAGCTCACCCTTTGGCACAACCAGAGGCTGGACGCAGGTCTCGTGTTCTTACAGTGAACGTAGACCTCACATATGGGCACTGAAATGCGTGTTTGATGGACGTGGATGTGTTTGCATCAGGAACGTGAGTCTAGGTCTCGCGTTTGGTGTCAGTGGCATAGACTGCAGTTGCAGTAGTTTCTACTTGCTGACGACGAGTGTGACGCCTTCGTCGATAATCAGCATTCCACTTGGTTCGCAGGGGCTGTTGGGGGCCCAAGATGCCTGGAATTTGCAGGGGCTTGAGAGGAGAATGTCAGCAAGATTGATCTCTGCCGCTGACTGACCGTGGGTCATGGCGCGGGTCTCTTGATACACATTAACGCAAACTATGTTGCCAACACGAGAGGCTGTCAGAGCCTCTAGAGATTTCAAACTGATTGCTTTAGAGACAAGCACACGGTTAACTTCTGAAGTTCTTTGAAAAGTCTGAATAGACTTGAGAGCGAGTCTCCGTAGAGACTTTGCGGTGCTGTCGCATGGCCTTGGGGCTAATGGACCCCGATGAGAGAAGTTGTCCATACTTCTCTTGGTAAAATTCGATGAGTGATTCGACCGTTGATCTGAGCTGCTTGAGATCGGCTTGCGCCATGACCTTCTCATCCCCTATTTTAAATATCGACCGAGTCAGCTGAGATATCGCCCGATATCTCCTTTTTTACCTGCTGTCGATACGATATAGGAAAATCGTTCGCCATATCGTTCAAATATCGGCCGATAAATCACCCGATATCGGCTAATAAATCGCCCGATATATCGCCCAATATGAAATAACTTATTTATTGCACGATTGCGTGCAAATGTACATTGTTTTTTAATGTCTTTGCATGCATATTACATCATTTTATTAGGTAGATATCTATGACTAAATCAACTTTTAGTTATCAATATTTCATTATATAAAACATCCGTTATGAACGCCCGATATGCACGCGTATCCCCGATATCCCCCCGATATCCATTATCCGATATGAAAAACTCCCATCCGATACGATCCCGATATCCAATATTTAGAATCTTGTTCTCATCAGATGAGAAAGAATTCCCAAGCGGAGTAGCCATCTTTTGTTTGGTCGGAATAATTTCTATTGCAAAGTTCTTTGAGTGGATGAAAATTACAACGGAACAATTCCTATTACAAAAGAGATGAGGTTTTGAGTAGATCTCCTATTTGATTAAAGTCGGGTTCTTCGTGTAGCGATGGAGAGTGAGTCTTGTTCTTCGTTGACGAGCCGAGTCGGGAGCTTCTCTCCAGATCTCCTTGAGTCACTGACGAAGTGAGCAATTTCAGTCAATGGCTGAAATAATTTCAAAGAGATTTAGAAGTTGAACTCAGCAAGTTAGAAGAGTAGAACACTTTAAGGCCAAGAATGTTGAACTCTAGCTTCGGTCCTCCACTTTCCGACCCTTTCTTCATAGCTTTCATAGCTATTTATAGGAAAATTTGGGGTGTAACTGACCCTTGAATCTCTCCATAATAGGATTAATTCCTCCATTATGTGAAGAAAATGTGGGTTTTAATCAACCCAGTTTATAACTATTAGTTACAGCAGAACACGATTCTCGCGTTGATGAACGGAACACGAAGCTTACAGGCTCGCGTCTGTGTTACAACATGGGGCTGCTCAGGCTCGAGTTGAAATTGAAACGCGAAGCTCACAGGCCGTTGTTTGAAGTTAAAACGTGGGACTCCCAGGTTCGCGTTTAGAATGCAAAGCTCACAGGCTTGCATTGAAGTCAAAACGCAACCTTGACTGAGGTCCGCGTTTAAAGTTAAAACGCGCTTCTGCATGAAGTCTGCGTATGGCAGAGAACGCGAGGGTCCGTGTCTGAGACTGCAACGCGACCTCCGCGTTTGTGACGTTCTCGTCGGAGGCACTTATTTTCAGTTATTTTTAGACAGCCTACAATGCTTTGCTCCGCATTTGCGTAGCTTCGCCTCACGCGTAGCTTCACCTCGCACGTAGCTTCGCTTTGCGTGTAGCTACATATTTCCCTAACTTCACCTCGCGCGTAGCTTTGCCTCACACGTAGCTCTGCATTTGCGTCGCGTCGCCTCGCACGCAGCTTTGCATTTCCCTAACTTCACCTCGTGCGTAGCTCCGCATTTGCGTAGCTTCACCTCGCGGGTAGCTCCGCCTCGCGTGTAGCTTCGTATTTGCGTAGCTCTCCGCCTGGCGCCATTATTTTAAATATCCGCCGATATACCGGTATATCGGCCGAGATATCAATATTTTATCCAAAACGATACGTTAAGTGCAAAAATTTACCGGATATCATTTTGGACCGATATGAGCCGATATATCGCCACATGGCCGATATATCGGCCGATATCCGAAATGAAATATCTGATATATCGGCCGATATAGTTACTTATTTAGATAATTATTATTTTTTGCTTGAGAGATCGTTTTATTTTATTTTATGTTCATTGTGGTATTTCAATGATATTTTTATATGATGTTTAGATAATAACTTATTTCTTTTAATAATGTCTTATATGTATTGACTATTGATATATCGTTCGGTATTCAGTATCCGGTATATAATTTTGCAGACCGGTATATCGCTGATATCCGATATTTAAAACACTGCCTGGCGCTTAGCTCCATATTTCACTAGCTTCGCCTCCCGTATAGCTCCACATTTCCCTAGTTCAGCCTCGTGTGTAGCTCCGCCTAACGCGTAGCTCCGCCTCGTGCTTAGCTCCGCATTTGCGTAGCTCCGCCTCGCGCATAGCTCCGTTGTACGCCTAGCTCCGTCGTGCGCTAGCTTAGTCTTACAAGCTTAGCTCCGTACGCGCGAAGCGCCAAACATGCTTAGCTTCCTCTATCTTATACTCACCAACATGATTTAAACTTATTATAGTTATCCTTGAAATCTCAGATGATGTTTTGCTATTAAATTTAGTGTTTAACTATTTTTGGTGGATTGTTCATTATTTAACTCTTAATAAATGTTTCATGTCGGCAAAAAGTATCATGTTGCACTACATGTTTATCGTGCAAATCATGTCACAAGCATGTTACTCATGGCACATTGCATATATGTAATATAATATTCAGACAACTTACACTGGAATGGGAGAAACTGACGGATACATATATGATTTTGTATTTAGGGTGGACAAATTGCGCAACAATACTTTGAGTTCTACCTGCGGCCACAGGAGTTCCCGTGAGAAATACTGGGATCCCTACTCAATTATTCCTGTTGGGGGTACAATAAGTCTCATTGCCTAGCGGCACGTTCTGGTTCAGCACCACACACTCATGGATCGTGGTCCCGGATAATTGCACGGGACCCACTTTAAACACAGCTTGTCGATACTCATCAGTTTTCAATAACCAACCTCGCTCGATTTATATGTGGAGGCATACGAATTAGACGAGTTCTAATAATATAATAAATTTGATTTCATGCGTATTTTGAGACTGCCTTGTTATGTCCAACTTGTACCCTCATGACTTTACTGGACACACTATTTTACACAAATGATTCTCTGTGCATGTCATTTGGCAAATTTTACGCACTCGTTGGGTTACCTTCTGACAACCCTTGACTTGCATATCCAGATCTCAGAGCGTGGGATGAAGTGGAACCTTTTTTTAGAGCAAGGTAAACGGCAGTGGATCTCTTCCCTATCAGTCTCTTTTTGTCCTGTTCACGAGAATCACCTAATTGTAGCTCGTAAGCATCTTTTAGTCTTTTTCATATTTTGTACTTTTGATACTTTTGTACTCTTGTTATGTAATATTCATGTAATATTAAATCACATTTTGTGATAACCATGTACACGTACCTTTACTATTTGAATGTATATTACCACCGTACTTTCGTACTCTGACTTGTCATGTACTGATGCTTAGCGTACATATGTTGGGGTATTCCAACCTAGCGTATCTGTCACTATAGTGTCCCAAAGTTACTCGTGGTCGGGCGGCTCACGATGAGGAAAGGAAGACGTCGGGAGTTCGGGACGTTGGCGACACAAGTGAGAGAGAAGAGAGGGAAGAGATAGAGATTTAGAGTAAAAATATAAGGTTTTAGGGCATTGATGGGTGAAAGAGAAGAAAGAATATAAAGAAAAGGGATGAGAAGTTGGGACAGGCTGAATTTTAGTCTCAGTCAAAAGAAAAAAATGAATATAAAGAAATAATAAAGAAAAGTGATATTGGGCGGGAGTCAGGCTGGACTTGGCTGGATTCTTGGGCTAAACTGAAATGAGAAGAAATTTAATATGGGCTTGGTTTTAAACGAAGAAAATAAAAAAAAATAAGAGGTGAAGGGGTGGGTGGGCAGTAAGTGGGCTTTGCGTTAAAGAAAATGAGAAAAGAAAATAGGAAAGAAGATGTGGGCTCATAGGGTGAGAAAAAAGAAATTGAGAGAGATAAGAGAAAAAATATCAATTTAAATATTAGATAATTAATAGCAATTATATATTAATAATAAAAATCATAATAATTAACAATAATAATAATCAATAACAATTAATAATAATGATTCGCATCAGATAATTTCGAGAAATCAGAATAGCGCAGCGAAATTGTGGTGCCACTAAGAAGCGATGTGGAAGCGAGAAGACATTCGCGATTGATAACAATCTATTCTCTTGATTTCTATACTTTCTTGATATCTATTCCCTTAAAATTGATTTATTTACATCCTTAATATCAAGAATTTTCTTATCCAAAAATTTAAATTTCGAAGACGAAACTTCTTATTAGGTGGGTAGAATGTAACATACCTATGTTATAATACATGTACATAATTTAATAATAAATAATACTATGTTAATATTTATACATATTTTGTATTAAAAGATTAATTATTATCTGATGCGAATCATTACTGTTAATTGTTATTGATTATTATTATTATTAATTATTATGATTGTTATTAATATATAATTTTATTAATTATTTAATATTTAAATTGATATTTTTTCTCTTATCTCTCAATTTCTTTTTTCTCAGCCCATGAGCCCACATCTTTTTTCCAATTTTCTTTTCTCATTTTCTTCACCGCAAAGCCCACTTACTGCCCACCCACCACTTCACCCCCTTATTTTTTTTATTTTCTCCATTTAAATCAACCCCATATTAAATTTCTTCTCCTTTCAGTTCATACCAAGAATCCAGCCAAGCTCAGCCTGACTCCCACCCAATATAACTTTCTTCATTATTTCTTTATATTCATTTTTTTTCTTTTAAACTGAAACTAAAATTTAGCCCATCCCAATTTCTCATCTCTCTCCTTTATATTCTCTTCTACTCTCTCACTCATCGATACCTTAAAACCTATATCTCTACCTTTGATCTCTCTTTCCCTCTCTTCTCTCACTTGTGCCACCAACGCCCCGAACTCCTGACCTCTTCCTTTCCTCGTCGTGAGCCGCCCGGCCACGAGTAACGTGCCCCAGCAACACCCCCGCAACCCATCACCACCATCATCGTCGCGGCCTCCCGCTTGAGCGCCAGCAACCGCCACCAACACCAACTGCAAGCTCCAGTTTCGTCCGCAATGGAGCTTATTAAAAGTGAATGAGCTTTTGGTCTGCAAGAACCGCTCATCTCCGCTCTCAGCAGCCAAACGTACACCCTCCTCTCCTCCCCTCTCATCTCCATTATCCTCTTATTTAAAGTTTAAATCTCATTTACTTTTTTGCATGCACAGTTCTCTGCTAACGTTCGTCCCCAACCCCTTTCTCCACAAACAACGTCGGCGACAAGCCCATTCTCGTAAGCCAGCCCTCCCCTTCCTCAAGAATCTAATGTTGATAATTTTTCTTACTTTTTCTGTTCATATACATTTGATTTCATCTCAGGTTTGGGATTACATACGATCGCCCTTTATTGATCTCAATCACGGCTACTTTGCAAAATTATCTGGGCTGGACAAAATTTTCATGAAAGACGTAATCTTTAAAAAGATTAAATTTATTATGCACTTTTTAAATGGAATGGAATTTGTACTATTATTGTTGTTCTTATCCAAAGATATTAATTACGTGAACAAATACCTAAATTCCCCCAAATTGATACAATCTTCTTGTTCCTCGAGTTAATATCAGCTTAAATGCTACTATGTTATTGGTTTTGATGATTTGAATTAGAAAATCCACTTTGTGCCCTCCCCATTTGGCAAAAATTGAAATTCTTTGATAATTAAAAATGACATGTAGGGTTTGTTGTGTCAAACCAACCTACTTTAATTACCCCTCTTTTGCTTTTTCAGTTGACTGAAGTTTTAATTTTTCTGCCTGTATTGATCATCTGAAGTAATTATTTATCCCACAATTCTGATTAAGTGCAACATAGAATACGTGTATCTTTTGTGGTAGACTAAAAATTATTAATCTGTTGTAAAAAAAATAGAGAATTGTTAAAAAATAATATCAGAGTTAGTAATATTTAATACTAATTATATGAGGAATAGAGATTTTCTTATTATGTAATTGTAATGTCTATATATTCGGGTATTGATCTCATCAACAACATACAGGATTCTTAGTTTCTTCAACTGATTTAACATGGTATAGAGTTTCTCAAATTTTCTTAGTTTAACATCGTTCTCATGTTTTTTTAGCATGAACTGGGCAACACTCATGTAGCGCGTTCCTAGTTACAATAAAGAAAATTTGAGAAACTTTATACCTGTTAAATCAGTTAAAAAAACTAAGAATCGTGTATTGTTAATAAGATTAATACTCGAATATATATACATTCCAATTAAATAATAAGAAAAACTTTACTCATATAATTAGTATTAAATACAGCTAACTCTGATATTATTTTTTAACAATTCTCTATTTTATTACAACAGATTAATTAAGTTTGGTCTACCACCAAAAAATACACGTATTATATGTTGAACTTAATAAGAATTGTGTGATTAATAATTATTTCAAATGATATATATGGGAGGAAAAATTAAAACGTCAGTTAACTGAAAAAGCAATAGAGGGTCAACTAAATTAGGTTGGTTTAACATAACAAACCCTACATGACATACTTAATTATCAAAACATTTTATTTTTTTTTGCAAATAGTAAGGGCATAAAATGGGTTTTTTAATTAAGTCATAAAAACTAATAATATTGTAGAATTTAAGCCGATATTAACTCGAGTAAAAAGATTATCAATTTGGTAGAAATTAGACATTTTGTTTACATAATTAATATATTTAAATAAGAACAATAATAATAAAACAAATTCCATTCTATTTAAAAAGTGCATAGTACCTTTGAGCCTTTCAAAGATGACGTCTTTTATAAAAATTTTATCCTGCCCAGACAATTTTGAGAAGCAGCAATAGTTGGAATCATAAAAGGCCAAGCGGATGCAATTCCTAACCTGAGATAAAATCAAATGCATATAAACAGAAAAAATAAAAAAATCAACAAAATTAGATTTTTGAGAAAGGGGAGAACTGGCTTACGAGAATGGGCTTATCGTCACGATGTTCGTGGAGAAAGGGTCAGGGACGTCCGTCAGCATAGAACTGTGCATGCGACAAAGTGAATGAGATTTAAACTTTAAATAAGGGGATGATGGGGGTGAGAGAGAGAGGAGAGTGTGTATGTTTGACTGCTAAGAGAGCGAAGAGCAGTTCTTGACTTGAGAAGTAGCCATGGATGGAATCATAAAAGAAATGTCTAAGGAATTTCTCAAGGAATACTTCCCAATTAGGTTAAACAAAGCAAATGGGTAGAGCCATCACTAGATTTTCTTAAAATCCGAATGAATTATTTTGTGAAACCTGGGAAAGACTTAAGAACCTCTTGACAAAATGCCCCATCATGCAGTGCCCAAATGGCAATTGATGTAGTGTTTTTATGATAGTTTATCTAAATCACACCGTCAAATGGTAGATGTATCGTGTGGTGGTACATTCATGACTAAGAACGAGAGTGAAGCATGAGAACTTTTTGATACTTTGAGTAACAATTCCATGCATCATGCTTTAGTTTCTCGCTCTGACAAGTCCACACCCACTATCGTCTAAAAGAAAGTGAAGTTTACGAGTTAGGACACTCAATAGACATCCAAAGTAAAGTGGACTGTTACCCAAAAGTTGGACCAACTTCTTTCTGTAGGATGACGTCAAGTCCCAACATTCACACCTCTCACTCAACAGGAAGTGTGTTCACTTTGCTCTAATCTGACTCGCTATGTGAGTGACTATCTTATGGCAGCATAATAGAATTTATTCAAGAACAAGTGCAAGTAGCCCAATATTTCTCTAGGCTAGTTAATGATCCATTCTCCAACACATACAATCTTGGCTGGAGAAATCGCCTCAATTTCTCCTGGACATCCCAACCATAACCACCCCAGATTTTTTTTGCAATCATTTAGTGCTCCATATCAGAACCAAACTCAACCCAGCACCAATCCATGTGTGCAAGCACCAGCTCCTCCTCAGTCGAACCCATCTTTTGAAGACAATGTGTTGCAAGCCCTCAAAGGTTTAGAAATGAGCATATAATTGCTTCATTCACATACACAATTCATTGTCAAGTTGGAAACCCAAGTGGGTCAACTGGCTGAAGCAATAACTAGAAGAGAACATGGAGCATTACCAAGCCAAGCTTGGGGAGAGTCTGGGACTGTCAATATTCAATCATCAAACCAATTATTGAGTCTAATAGGACACACCACTAATAGAGAAGAGAATTGAAAAATTCATATTTAAACTCGATTGAGAGTAAAAGCTTTCATTGATTGTTGATTCAAAAGTGAATACATGGGGAGCCTTATATAGGCTACAGAATTGCACTATCATAGTTTCAATTGAAATAGAAATACTAATCCCAAAAGAAATCAAAAATCTAAAAGAAAATCCATGAAGAGGAAACTATTAATCCTATTACAACTCTGATTACTACAATACATAAAAAAGAAAATAGAAATCCTACTACTATGATTTCAAAACTCCTGAAACCAATGGTATTCTTGAGCCTCCTTCAATACACTTTCCAAGATTTTGAATTGGGTTTTAATTGTGCTTCGGCTTCTTGATGTTCGCATCACCCTTGACTTGAGGTCAAATGACTGAAGCATTATTAACCTGCATCTCTAAGACTAGGGCTTTTTTGGCAACAAGAGTTTGCAAGAGTTAGGCTTCTAGCAGATTGTTAACCTACATCTCTAAGACTTGGGTCTTGCTTAGCAAAAAGAGTTAGCAAGACTTAAGCTTCTAACTCTTGCTAACTCTTCCAAGCACTCAAATTTTGTAAGAGTTAGAGAGTAATTATGGTGAGTCTTATCAAAGACAAACTTGAGATTTTTGAAAAAAAAAATGCCTTTGTCCCCTTATTTTTTGGGGGCAAGTGCATAACTCTTACACTAATTTCAAATTGGTGTAAGAATCAGTGTTTTAAAAATCAGATATCGGCAATATATCGATCAACAAAATTATATAACGGAAACCGGATATTGGGTGATATATCGCGATATGGTACTAAATACCGGATGTCATACCGGACGAAAAATATATGTAATTGCCTACATAACTCATTTGACACTACTTAAAGCAAGTTTAGAATGAATAGACTCATGTGATACTTGCCTTTTGTAGAAGCTCCTCAAATGCATTTATAGAAACTCCTCAAATACGTCAAGAGATAAATCAACTGAATATGCTCAACCTTCAAAACACAAAAATAATATCAATAATCAATATATATAAGAACATTATTAAATGAAATAAGTAGTTATTCAAACATCGTATAAAAACATCTTTAAATTACTACAATAAACATAGAATAAAATAAAACAATCTCTCAAGCAAAAAAATATTATCCAAATAAGTAACTAAGAGTCTAAGCAAGCAAGCATACCAAAGTTCAAAATTACAAAGCACCTTGCTTGTTTTATTAGGCACCTTCTTACCCCATTCCCAAGTTGGATATGTGCCTCCTCTTTTTTCTTGCACATTAGAAGCAGTGGAAGATGACATCTTGCTACAAATTTTGAAAATTAGCTTATGACAGATAATTGCTATTGTATATGTAAAATTTTGTTATTATCTTCTTGTATTTTCTTTATAAACTTTCTAATAGTGTCAAATTCTTGTAGGTTCACAACTAGATACTTAAAGACAAAATAGCAGAATCTGGCAACATTACAAGAACAAGAAAAATGCGACAACGCCTACTAGTAAATGAATTACATGATTGGTGGGAATTGTGTAAAAAATCATATATTTGTGTAAAAATTGTACAGTGTACATGATATGCACTAGAGCAATTGCAACATAGACAAAAAATAGACAATTCCAATAAATCTCAAGATAATCTATTAGATTGATCCTGCTACATTCTTGTACTTTTTTCTCTGAAGAGTATCAGAAAAATGTAAAGTTTCATGCGATCGAAAAGGGTGTAAATCTGTAATCACAAGTAGAGCACAATCTTGGTGTTTGTAACGCCAAGAAGCGTCCAATGATGAGCTTTCTTCCTGAAAAATAAGTAAAAAATAAAATTGAGAAAATTGATCATAACAGAAGAATAAATATCCTCCAACAATATCAATGCTACCAGTACATTATATCAACAAGAAGCAGGTAAAAAGGTACCATTGTGATTAAAACCACCACTAAGGTAAACACAATTCATAACAATTCAATAATCACAGAAAGAGAGAGAGAGACATGGAGACATAGAGACAGAAAAGAGGACATAGAGGGAGAGATGGAGACACAAAGACAGAATGAGGGAGAGATGGAGGGAGAGACAGAAAAAGAGACAGAGACGAGACAGAAAAAGGGAAATAGAGTGATAGAGACAAAAGAGAGATGTAAACATAGATATATAGAGATAGAGAGAGATGGAGAGAGATGGTCCAAATAGGAGATGCATCAAGGCGAGAGATGGCGTCGTCGAGAGAGAGAAGAGAGTCGGCGTCGTCGAGAGAGAGGAGAGAAAAGAGATGGCGTCATCGAGAGAAAAGAGAGATGGCGTCGGGAGGAGAGAGAAGTGATTCAGGGGGGAGATAACCGGTGTCGACGGCGGCATCGACGGTGATCACAATCAAAGAGGTGGATTTTGTCGGTGCCCTAGCTCGAGAGAGGTAGGATTAATTTTTCTTCCTTTTTTTTGTTTTTATTTATGTAACACGAGGGCCGGGATGACCCGCTTCATTAGCGGGTTGTGACCCGACCCGCCTAGCAAAACGATAAACCAATTATGTATAGCAAGAAAACCAATAACATTGACTTCTTTAATGAAATGAGAACCACAGATTATTTTAAGCACTCATCATTAATAAGTAATAACAACAAAAAAGTAGCATACAAGACTAAGTTCCCAGAAACTAAAAACCAACAAAGTTAGAAGAAGAATTTTTGTAAACATTTTGACAGATTTGGCATGTTAAAGTTTTCATGACTCCATTAAAAACTTGCAGTAATAGCAAAAGCACCAAGCTCATATAAGAATATATATAAAGAAACATGAGGGTGAAGAAGAATATGGTAAAATAGCATACCTTGTCATACGAAAATGCATTTTCTCGAAGGATATGTTTTGCAACAATGGGATCAGATATAACAACTGCATAATTTTGGGTGCAATATAAAAAATTAGTAAGAAGATATGGAGAGATGCATCAATGTCATGTAATTTTGGGTGCAATATAAAAATTGGGAAGGAGCAAGCACCTCTATAAACCAATCATACAGTGAAAAGAAAAGGGGCCAATCAAACAAATCAGAGACGGCTCCTTCAGCAGTCGGCAAGGCAACCCCCACTTAGAAAATTAGTAAGAAGGTTGCTTGCATTGTCAAGCAAATTTTTTTTGATCTTAGGTTCTTCAGTATAAGTTGATTGGCATCTGCATAACCAACAAAGCCATGAACAATGCTTATCATTAAATCTTCTGTTAAAACTCATTTTTCCTTTTCACTCTATCCATGTCCAAGAGCAAAACACAAGTGAACCAAGCAAAGAGAATGAAGAAGCAGCAGCAGCAACAAAGACCTAGAACTACAAATGGGCTTGAAACTAGAGGAACAAAGTTAGAAGAAGGCGAGAGAGAAACCCACCTGATTTGAGAGCATCATTTTAGTGATACTGAAGTACAAGAGGGAGCTAGAGGGAGCTAGTAGCAAAGACTTGTAGGTAGAGGTGCCGCCATGGACGGCCGTTGGGAGCTGCAGGAGAGCTAGAGAGCTTATGGGCTGAGAGGATGGGGGGAGAGAGAGGGGGCCCTGCTAATGATCCTCTGCAAAGCATTCAAGTTTATGACCTCCTGAGAAATCTGTCAGGAAAAAAGAACCAATATAATCAAAATAAATCCTTACTCAATTTCATAGACCAATTACCTTCTGATTTCAGTACAAACGCTAAAAAAATTTAAAAAATGAACTTTTGATTTGTTGCTATCTCACCTCGAACTCCAGCTCCGATCTCTTCCTTTCAAGGATCCCACCGCAGATTCTAATGACTTCTACGTATTCAGCCTCGGCGTCGCCTCCGACTCCTCGGTCCGATCGATCGCCGACGATGCGAAACGTTTGGAGTTCCTCGTGCCCTCGATCGAGATCCCTTTGAGAAACTGGGCGACTCCTCACTGCCCAGAGGGCACAAATTAATAAGTGACCCACCCGTGACACCCCCCAGGCCCCCGCCCCCGCGCCCCCCCCCCCCCCCCCCCCCCCCCCCCCCCCCCCCCCACGCACCCACCCGTGACACCACCCAGTCCCCCACCCCCGCGCCCCCCAACCCGTGACCTCCCCTGAACACCCCCCTGCCAACTGGGCTATCATTGCTCGGAAACATCAATAACTTGGACCCCAATTAAAAGGACCCAGCCACCCCTTTTTCGTGAGACTGATCAACAAAAGGACATGGCAGAGCAGCTGGCCACCCTGGCTCTCGTGACAGCACAAGAGATCAAAAAAACATTTCCATCCCCATTCATTATTCATCTCCCAGACTCTCACATGGCATGGGCTTTTTTTGATGCTTTTTTGTGTGGGAAATTTCAAAATGAAAATTTTCTTGGAATTGCAATGGCTATGAGTGAGAAGGGGAGGCCTAAAATGGGTCAATGTCCTTTGGTCTTGTCCCGCAATTATTTCTAGCAGAGAAGGGCAAGTTGATATGCCAACTCACTGTTTTTTTTTAACTACACCCATTGGTGCTGAGAAGAGAATCAGTGCCAAAATTTCAAAAAAATTATATCACCATGTGAAGGTAATATTTTTAGGAGGTAAGAAAAATAAATGAAGCACATAAATCGATGGTTAGAGTAATAACTAGCTAATGAGTATGGGTTCAAATATTGGTCCGCCGATTCTAATATATTCAGTTTTGGACTAACCTATAGAATGATCATTAATAATGAGGCTCTGTTATGCAACCAACAAATGGAGCAAGAGTTCAGGTCTGCTTTTGCTCAAGGCAAATGATCATATCCCAAACCAAACCAAACCAAATTTATTTTAATTGGTTTTTTAATAGCATCCTGTTTATGCTTATACTTATGTTATTCTAGTTTTATAACATACGCAAGAAAACATCTGGACTGAGATTGGTGAGGGCTTAACTCCTTTTTTCATGTTTCTGACATGGGAATGTCCTATGCGTACTTTAGCATACTTTTTGTGACTTCGTATTCTGAAGCTGGAAATGTCGGTTGTGCCTTTGTTAGACATTCTCCCTCCGGCGATTAGGATGCGAAACGTGCCGGGTTCGGCTCAGCCCGGTCCGAGCACGGCAGGCCAAGTTCGGACCTGCCGTCGTTTAACGGGCGGCCCGGTCAGGCCCGGGCCTGATCCCCCTTGAGGGACTCGGGCCCGACCCATAGACCTGCTAGGTCTCTGTGCCTGGCCGGGCCGGCCATATAAAAAATCCAAAAAACTGATTTTTTTAATAATCTCTTAATTATAGTTTTAAAAATTTTAAATATCTCTAAAAATTCAATAAAATAGAAAATCGATAAAATTTGACAAAATTGCTACAAGATATGAAATGCAAATGTAAAATTTTTGAGAGATCTTGAGAGTTTGAGAACTGAAGAGAAGTTGTAGAGCGTAGAAATTTGTAAAGAGCTTTTGGAGATTTTTGTTGTGATGAAGTGAACTGGGGAAGATAGTGTATTTATAAAAGGGAAGAGGGTGTTAAAATGTTTTTTTTTTCTTTTTTAGTAAAAGTACAATATTTGACCCAATCTAGCTAGTGGGGGCTATTTGTAAAAAAAAAAATTAAATACCCCCAACGACTATTTTCCCCCTTGATATAGCGATTGGGGTTTTTTTTTGCAAAAAAGAAATTGCAAACCCCCACCCCCCCGAACCCCCAATGGCTAAAAAATAGCTGTTGGGGTAGGCCGGCCCAGTTTCTGCCCAGGCTCGACGCCGCCGGGTTGTAGGTCGCAATTGGCACACTGGGTCACGCCCCGTATAAAGGGGCGGACCTAGGCCGGGTCTAGGAACTGTATTCCTTTTATACATGTACTCATGTACTCTTGAATTCCTGAACTTGTCATGCTCCTGCTATTTCCGTAAATTGATAATTACATAAATTATAAATAAGACAACTTACACGGATTTGAGGGAAGCTGATGGGTCCCGAATAGTTTCATGTTTATGGTGGTTATATCGTGTCACGCGTGGCCACTGTTGGGATTCATCTTGGAGGCCACCAAGTTTTTTCGTAGGGTATACCGGTACCCCTACTCCCCTGACTTCTTGTCGTATGTATAATCCCTAGGCCTATTTTTACGGGATCTGTGATACCCTACTCCAATTCAGGCATACAATAAGTCCCGGTACCTAGTGGTACGTTCCGGCTCAGCACCGAATACTTTATGATTGTTGTCCCGGGCAAGTATAGGACTCATCCTAAACATGATTCGTCGAACTCTATCAGTTTCTAAATAACTTGCTCTATAAGTTGTAAGTAAAAGTATGTGAAATGAGATCAACATTAAAATCTACAACTTAGACGACCCCAATTATAATAAGATGCTAATATTCAATTTGTTGTGCTGCTTTGTAACTCGAGTTGTATACGCTCAGATTACGGTAACATAGGATAAGGGTATATAGCTGAGGGTTTTCTTATTTGCATTATTCCTTCAATGTCTCATAGAGCCATGACCTAAGCTTGTACGATTGGTCTTACTTGTATTCGATTTTATTTGATTTTATCAGTTTTATCAGTTTTATGTTAGTTTAGGACATAACTAGTGTTGCCTTATCTGCTTTACATTCCGCCTCCATACCTGCTCTTGTATGCATGTGCTCACGACACAGTTTTCAATACATGCTTATGACTTAAATTTATCGATACACGTGTGTTTACCTATGCACGCCACTTGGCTCTTGCTACACCACTCGTTGGGGAGTTCTGACTCCCCTGGATCCTCATGTCCATATCCCAGAGCTTGGAGCTTGTGAATTCTCCCGGTTGGTGATCAGAGATGCGCAGCAAAAGCGTGAAATATCGGCAGACCGTTTGAGGCCTTATCCTTCTAGGCCCGCTGCTCGGCTCTCGAGTTTTCCCTTTGTGACTCGTGAGCGCCTTCTTGCATAGTTCATTATTGTATATCTCTTTGTATTCTAGTATTTGCGCCTATTGGTGATGTAATATTCTTGTAATATTATGTCACATCCTATAATAACTTTGTAATTGTACTTATATGTTGGAATGTATAATGCATCATGTACTTTCGTACTCTGATTCTTGTATGTACTGATGCTTATATGTGAGGGTATTTTTGACCTACTTTTATACGTCGCAGTAACGTCTTCGTATCCACGAGATCGGGGCGTTACAGGTGGTATCAAAGCCTAGGCTCTCACGTTCTCAGTACGTCCAGACGGCAAATTAATGGTAAAAAAAAAATCTGCAACTGAAATGCATGAATCCTGATTATAAAGTCCAACTACAAGTACACCTTCCTTGATTCCTGAGTCATTTCCATCTTTTCATTTTTTTCGTTCCCGTTTTCTTTATACCAACTTAAGATATGGATAGACTGGAGATGTAGCGGCAGAGTACTGAATGAAGCTATCATATGATCTCTTTGACCAACTCTATGAAATTCGAGTATTCTCAGAATTGATCTACAAGTGGGTTATCTTTTAGAAGTCAATATTTGGGATCCTCTATGGGTATTCTATATTTTTGGTCATATCTTTCAGAGTAATCAATGTCCAGTATTCAGAATTCTTAATTATCAGTCTTCTTTATTTGTACTCAGAATTATCAGGGTTTTTCTTTATCTTCGGCATTCTGGTTTATTCTCGGAGTAATATTAGGCATACATCACATCATGATTCTATTGCAGACTCTTCATCAAGTACAGCTTCAGGCCTCTTGAATAAAGAAATAATATTAGGTCAGTATTATATGGCATCGTTCGAAGATTTATATGGCAGGAAATGCGTAAGATGTCTATATTGCGATTATTGTTCAATCGACTTGAAAGTATTACCCATAGTTATTCATATCTTAATTAGTATATTTTCCGTCCCTGTCCTTTCTGTGTTCATTTTCCCTTATTGAAATTTCAAGGACGAAATTTTTGTAAGGTGGATGGAATGTAACACTCCGTTCCCGGCATACGTATTTAGTTATGTTTCAAATTCTCGATCATATTTTTTCGATTTACTTCCCATATTTTTTTGTTTCATGAATACTTATGCGATTGTTTTGCATTGATTTGTATTCGTGGACTCAGAGTCAGCCCTATTCTGAATCGGGAATCTGATCCTAGTGTATTCTTTATTTGATCTTTTTGATAGTCAGATTTGATCGATTTCAGTTTCAAACATTATTTTTCAATATTTAGATTTTTCATGATTTTCTAGAATTTTTCAGAATCATTCTGCAAAATCTTCAAAACTGGTATCGACCGGTATCGTTGATCGATTCCAGAATTGTTAATTTACAAACTAAGTTGAATTTTTAAAATCTACTTTCACATTATCTTAAAATCACATTTTTTATTTTAATATATTTTTTTGAGAATTTTCTGAATTTTTCAGAACTCAGCTGAATTTGGTGTCGGCAAGTATTGCTGGTAGAATTTAGAATTTTTATTTTAAAAAAGAAAATTTATTTCTAAAATTGATTTCATATTATATCTCAGGATGACGTTTTCTACCTCTGGGTATTTTTTAAGATTTTTCTGTAGCAGTCGATTTTTTCCGACATTATTAAAATATTATTATTTTCAGAATCTTTCATTTCTTTCTTTCTTTTTCTTTTCCTTCCCCCTATCCCTTCACCTGCCGGCCACTCCCCTTCATTAAGTTTTCTCCCATCCATCACTCACTTTCAATCTCTCTTTCTTTTTCCTTTTCTTTTCTTTTTCTTTTTCTTTTTCCTTCTCTTTCTCCTCCTTATCTTTTCCTTTTCTTTCTTTTTCTTTTCATTTTATCTTTCCTCTTCTTCCCCTGGCGCCTACGCAGAGCTCCTCTTACTCCTCATTTCTCCTCCAAAATTATCTCTCTGCCCCATAATCCCTCAATTTCTCTCTCAAATCCTTCTCACTATCTCTTCCTCTCTCTCCTCCACCCTCCAATTTCGCCTCTCTTTATCTCTCTCATCTACTCTATCAACCAAGGCCGAGCCACCTCCTTTGATGAGCCCCCACACCGGCGGCGAACCCCGTCGAGCTCCACCACCTCGGCCACCCCACTCCCCATCTCCTCTTCACCTCCAACACCAATGCCATCATCTCCACCTCTAAAAAAATCACCACCTCCACTCATCTCCACCATCATCACCACCTCTTTCGCCTCCTCCCATGCTCCTCCTTGGGGTGGCCGCGCGCCACCCCCGTTCTCCGGCGCCGCCCTGGTGTCCCCTGGTCGTCCGATTGCGGCCAGGGTGCGACCAGGCCAAAAGCCTGGCCTGCGTGGGCTGAGGAGGGGCATCAGCCCCCTCTCCTCTCCTCTCTCTCTTTACCGTTTCTCTCTCTTTACTGTCTCTCTCCTCTCCTATCTCTCTACCGTTTCTCTTTCTTTTATTCTCTTTCTCTCTCTAACTCTTTCTCTCTCCTCTCCCTTATTCTCTTTCTCTCTCTAAAAATATTATATATTTTAATATATATTGTCGGCGTGCTCGTATTTTGAGACTACGGGACTTCGCGGATTTTTCAAAGATTTAGGCGAGTGTCCTCGGCTCTTTTCGGTTTCCCCGCTTTGTCGGGTCGACTTGTATTCATCCTGTATTTGAGTTGTATTCGTATTTTGTATTGGGTTGTGCCCTTGTATTTGTATGTGGCCGAGTGCCCAAGATTGTACATGTATACGCTTGTGATGAATGTTTGTATTAGGGGAGTTTAATTCATGTACATGTATCATGTCTGCGATGTTACTCACTACTGCCTTATTACGTGCGTGTAATTGACACTAACACTTCTGCAGGTATTATACCCAGCCTCTGGGTTATCTTCAGCCGTCGGGTTTTCTATACCCAGCCTTCGGGTTGCGTTTAGCCTCTGGGCTTTACACTCAGCCTCCGGACTTCACCACTCCACGGTAGCTTAGATATTATCACATTTATATGCATGCCCGTGTGATACTAACATCTCATGCAGGTACCCTTATACTGACTCAGGGTTTCTGCCCACTCTCGGGCTAACTACCCAATTGGTTTTAGGCCTTGCACCCTATGGATTTCGTGGTAGCTACCGAGAGTGCGCCTAAACCCTGAGCGTAGCTCTCGCCCACTTTCTCAAAAGAGGAGTACGCTCAGACCGTCAGGCCTCTCATGCTCCACTTGGTAGGCATGCTTAGCACTCAGCATTTTACCACTAGATTCGTTTAGGCGAAATTCTGTCAGATTTTAGACTCGTCTTTTAAGCTGAGTCATTCCAGTAGCTTCGTCAAGCGCTCTAGTGACTAAAACACTGTTAGTTATCCGTGCCCCAGCTTGCTTAACTCAGCTTGGATGTTCGCTTGCTTGCTAATTACCTGCTTGCCAGTTTAACTATTCCTCCATTAATGGTTGTGAGGAGTTTGAAATCTCATTTATACTGTTTTCCTGAGTCTGCATGGTTTTTCGGTATTCGTACCGATCGGTACTGTTTTCCTGTATCGCTTGACATGCTTTCACTTAATGTACTATCATTTACCATGCTGTCTCTCGTCTCCCGCCAGTATCACTTGACTTTAATGTGTTACCACCTAACACCAGACATGCTACTACTTGACACCTGCCCTCTGTTATGATATCACTTATCATATGCCCTCTGTTATGATATCACTTATCACCTGCCCCCTATTATGATATCACTTATCACTTGCTACCTGTCATGTTAACACTTGACCTGTGATTATCATATTTACGGGAATCCTGTACCTGTTATCTTGTATTGTATATAGTAACCTGTATTCCTGTTATACATGTACTCATGTACTCCTGAATTTCTGAACTTGTCATGCTCATGCTATTCCCGTAAATTGATAATTACATAATAAATTATAAATAAGACAACTTGCACCAAGTTTGGGGGAAACTGATGGGTCCCAAATAGTTTCATGTTTATGGTGGCCATATCGTGTCACGCGTGGCCACACTCTTGGGATTCATCTTGGAGGCCACCAAGTATTTCCGTGGGGTACACCGGTATCCCTACTCTCCTGATTTCTTACCAGGTATGCACAAGCTCTAAGCCTATTTCTATGAGATCTGCGATACCCTACTTCAATTCGGGCATATAACAAGTCCAGTACCTAGCGTTACGTTCCGGCTCAGCACCGGATGCTCCTGGTCGTTGTCCCGGGCAAGTAGGGGACCCATCCTAAATATGATTCGTCGAACTCCATCAGTTTTCAAATAACATGCTCTATAAGTTGTAAGTGAAAGTATGTGGGGACGCATATTAAAATCTACAACTTAGACGACTCCAATTATAATAAGATGCTAATATTCAATTCGTTGTGTTGTTTTGCAACTCGAGTTCTATACGCTCAGCTTACGGTAACATGGGATAAGGGTATATAGATGAGGGTTTCCTTATTGGATTATTCCTTCTACGTACGAGTCTCATGGAGCCTTGACCTAAGCTTGTACAATTAGTTTTGCTCGTATTCAATTTGTAACGCCCCGATTTCACAGATACGGGGACGTCACTGCGACGTATATACGTAGGTCAGGAAGTGCCCCCACGCATATACGCTAAGCATAAAGTACAACAAGAAAGGATCAGAGTGCAACGCAAAGCATGGTATACACACATATATGCCAACATAAAGGTACAATACAAAGTCATCACAGTATGATAAATATTACATACTACATATGTCTTTTATCATAACAAGTCCAACAATCAAATATACAATAAGAAGACAAAATGCTCACGAGTAGGATGAGGATCCCGTGAGTCAAAAGGAGCCTAACACAAGGATCTGGAGCTAGGCCGCCTGCTCAAAAGGAAAGCTCGATCTATGGTGGATAACTCCACTTCAATCCAGCTTCAGAATCTGAATGTGCAAATCCAAGGAATCAAGACATACAACAGTAAATGAACTACAGCCAAGTGGCTAAGAAATATGAATAGGGATTAGAACACAAATATAGTATGTAAGGACGGATATAACATAATCATAATACGGAAAATACAAGTAAAGCTGATTACAAGCAAAAGTGATTGTATATACTTAAGTCACTGTCCCATGAAACCAGTACATCGAAGGAATAATCCAAACAAGGAAACCCTCATCTATATACCTCTATCTCATGCCACAGTAATCCAAGCATATAAAATCAGAGCTGCAAATCATACGATAGTCATAACTAGAATACATAATAAGAAGACATGAATCATAATGAAAAAGACATAATCCAATAACCGGAATCATCACTGGAATCACGACAAGTAAATAATAGTCATAACAGGAACTACGACAGGAATCATAGCTGGTACTCATAACAGTAACTATAACGGGGAACGTAACTGACATCTATTATTATTATTACTCGCCTAACCTATATATCTAGGTATGTGTTTCGGTATCGATCCCAACTCACATACATCCATATATAAGCCATTCGAGTTGTTAACGGAAGCCAATGGAGAACTGATAACACTTCTTATAGTAGTTTCCATACACCTGGAACCGGTTTTGGAGGCCCAATGTCCCCCTAACAGTACTCAGGATGTGGGCCCAAAGTCCCACTAACAGTCATCTAGTGTGGGCCCGAGGTCCCACTAACAGTAATCTACCATATATCATCCACCTACTATAAGCAAGGTATCATTCCGGCATCCATCACTTCCACCCATACCCCATACAAGTTGTAGTTTATTAAGGATTATCAGTTTACGGGAAAGTGAACATGACAGTATTAGCCCTTCAGATTCAAGAGGTGGCCCCCATGGGTTTCAAGAGGTGGCCCCCACCGTGTGGTGTGGCACTTTGTTCCATGTGGCACTTTGTTCTGAGGGAGTGGATTCTAGAGGTGGCCCCCATGGGTTTCAAGAGGTGGCCCCCACCACGTGGCGTGGCACTTTGTTCCATGTGGCACTTAGTTCCATAAAACAAGGCAGGGTTCCCGCAAATAAGATAATCATAAAGTCAAGTGTATCATGCTTGGTTTAAGGGATAGCATGACAAAGTGGTGATGTCTAGCAAGCAATAAAACATAACAATAAATGTAGAATGGGCCGGGTCAATCATGACATAACTATAGGGTCTGGCAAGGTGGTGGCATGGTTAGTTGATATACATGTGTTAAAAGAGAACATAAAGTTGACAAGTGGTTGATAATGTTACTTGACAATCGTGAAGTAATATGAGGTAAGATCCAACAAGTAATAAGTCCTAAAGTACCAGTCATGAAGTACAAGAAACCATAATGCATAACACATAAACCAACGACAATATCCAATTTTAGGAGGGAAATCATTTAAGACATATAGTCAGAATTAGTCGACTAGGGTCAAGGGACTAGTCGACTAATATAGGTTTCAAGTCGACTAACAGGTACGCAAGTCGACTAAGTCTGGGATAAAGAGAATTGGGGTCACTGTTCCAGGAAACATTAGTCGACTAAGGTAAAATGGTTAGTCGACTAGGGGGTTCAAGTCGACTAATACAATAGGCTTAAGTCGACTGGGCCGAGAGTTGGTTTCTGGTCCAAGGAGGGTTAGTCGACTAGGTGAATTCAGGAGTCGACTAATAGGGATTTCCAGAGAGTTGATCAGTCGACTAATATTTGGGGTAAGTCGACTAATACTGTGTTTTCCAGAAAAACTAGGTTTCAGCTAAGTATTCTAGTCGACTAGGTTCTAGGTCAAGTCGACTAATCGTGGTCGGGGAGCAGTTTACAGAACTGAACTTGGGGGTTGTTCTTGATGATAAAAATGGGGTTTTTATGACATTAGGGGACCTGATCTACTAACACAAGTACACAAGGGACGGACTAGCCTTGGTGAGTAGAGATATTTACATGGAAAGGTTGGATCTTTAGTTTGATAACCTAAAAATGGGATTTTTAAGGTGCAAGTGTTCAAGAATTCCCATCACAAGTATATAAGGAGTTAACTAGGTCTTGGTGAGTAAAGATACTCACTTGGATGGGTTCAATTGGAGCTTGATCCAAGAAGAAGATGGTGGCTTCAATCCATGAGTGGTTGTTGAAGCTTGAGGTGGAGGAGGTTGAACTTGGAGTTGCCTTGGAGGTTGGAGGTGATGCCCTTGATGCCCTAGATGAACTCTTGTGGTTGGAGGAGGAGATGGAGGAGAAGAGATTAGGGTTTCTTGGTGCTAGGGTTTGTGGAGGAGATGAGGGAATTTTGGAGAGGGTTTCTCTCTTGATGAAGTGAAAGAGGAAGAAAAGGATTTAATTGCAATTGAAAGGAATATATATGATGGGGATTTTGCAAAGGAGATGCAAATAGGATAGATGCAAGGGGCTTTCTTGCAAAAAGGGAGGTGAGGTGTCCCTAGAGTGGCCACTTGGCCGGCCATGGGTGAGAGAGAGAATGAGTGGGGTTAGGTGCAATGTGAGTGGGAAATGAGGTGGCATGACAAGGTGGAAAATGGAATTGCAAAAATTGGAAAAAAGCCCGAAATTCAAGTATCTCTGTATGATCTGAAAATTTTACCAAAAATCAAGAATAATATATGAAGACCAATAGTGAAATCCGTTCGAAGAAATACTTTATAGTTTTAAAATTAAAAATCCCGGAATCAGTGATTTACCGACTCCGAAAGAATTTCCATAAAATCATAAAATCCTCAGAAAAAGAATATAGATAGAAAATATGATCCCGAGAAATAAAGTCTAAAGAATCATCATGAAATTCCAAACAGTTTGAGAATTAAAAATCCGGGAATCGGTCAGCGGCACTGGCCGACACCGGTTTTGAAGAAATTCAAATTAATCCGAGAAAAATTCAGAAAATCACAGAAAACCTAATATATTGAAAAATAACATTTAAAACTGAAATCGGTCAATTCTACACGTCAGAAATACCAAATCGAAGAATATACTATGATCGGGCCCTCGGCTCAGACTAGGGCTGACTCCGAGTCCACGAATCCAAATCCAATATAAAATAATCGTATAGGAAATTCATGATACAGAATAAATACAGAAAACAAATCGAAAAATACGATCGAAAATCCGAACACGCAACTAAGTACGTATTCCAAGAACGGGGTATTACAATCTACCCACCTTACAAAAAATTGCGTCCTCGCAATTTCGTTAAGGAGGCAAATTGAATACAAGGAGGACGAAGGCATGAATAAAGGCATCATAAAACCAAAACAGGGAGGAAGATAAATACAAGAAGGTCCAGAATTAACAATGATAGAATGACAATGGAAACAATATTAAGAAAGATAACCAACTCAAATACAAGATCTGGGGTAGTGGTTACCATGAATCCTAAGGCTCCTGCTCCGGACACTGATCTTCCCCCTCTGCTGCAACACCTGAAGCCTCTGCTGCCATGAAGTGAACTTGACCTCTCTTCTGATCTGCCCTCGGTCTCATCCTTCTCTGCTGATGATCATACCGTTGGGGTGGAAATGGAGCTCTCCGGTCAACGGGCTCTGGGTCCCTCCTCAATGGCGGTGCTGGAAGTGCTGGGGCCGGATGTGCTGGTCTGACTGGTGCCGTATGCTCAAACTTCCTGTACCGGCAATCCCTTAGTGCATGACCTCTTGCCCCACATGCCAAACATAATCCATTGGCTACCCGACAATCTCTCTTGTAATGTCCGGGCCTGTGGCAGAAATTGCATGTGATCTGAGGAAGAGGGGTCTGGAATGGTCTCTTCATCATCGGGCCCTGGGTTGCCCTATCCTCATCCTCCTCATCCATCAACTCAAAAGGCCTCTTCTTGGCTTGGCTCTTCATCTGATTCTCCTTCTTCTTCTCCAGTCCACGCTCTACCTCTCGAGCTATGGTGAGAACCTCTGAATATGTCTTCAGCTGCTGGGGCACCAGGAATACCTGTAGGTCCATCTGCAGGCCCTGCTGAAATCTGCTTGCCCGCTTCTCTTCATCCGTCACCATGTACGGGGCAAAGCGGCTCAATCTGAGAAACTCCGCGGCATACTCATCCACGGACTTACTCCCCTGCCGAAGTCTGATGAATTGTTCTTCCATGTCCTTCTGAGCTGTGACAGGGAAGAATCTGCTGTAGAAACTCTTGGAGAAGGTGTCCCAAGTGACAGGCTTCTCCAATTTGGCCTCTTCTGCTAGCCACCAAGTCCTGGCTATATCCTTCAATTGGATCTTGGCAACCTCCACTTGGTTTTCCTCTGGGACACGGGCTGCCTTCAACAAGTCCGATGTGTCCGTTAACCATTGCTCAGCCTCCAAGGGTTTCTCTCCACCCGTGAATATGGCTGGCTGCAGCCTCCTGAAGTCTGATATGTTCCTCGGCCTCTGTCCCTTAGGTGCTGCTATCCCTTGCCGGAGAAGTTCGGTCTGCTGCTGTTGGTTCTCCACCTGCTGTTGCTGGTTTTCCACCACCATCTGGATAACCCTCAATATATCCACATTCTCTCCCGCTGCTCCATTCGATGCTGATCCGGAGTTGCTGCGACCCGATCTCCTCTCCATCGATACTAGGTATGGACAGACTGGGAGGAGCTGGAACATGGAATGGAAGGATTTCAGGATATGAAGGATGGAATCAAGAAGAACTAGATAAATCAAAAGGACTAGACAACTTTGTACATTGATGTTGGCATCCGCAAATTACTAGAATTTGCTACTTGTTTGTACTTTTAGGTTTGAGAGCCTAGGCTCTGATACCAACCTGTAACGCCCCGATTTCACAGATACGGGGACGTCACTGCGACGTATATACGTAGGTCAGGAAGTGCCCCCACGCATATACGCTAAGCATAAAGTACAACAAGAAAGGATCAGAGTGCAACGCAAAGCATGGTATACACACATATATGCCAACATAAGGTACAATACAAAGTCATCACAGTATGATAAACATTACATACTACATATGTCTTTTATCATAACAAGTCCAACAATCAAATATACAATAAGAAGACAAAATGCTCACGAGTAGGATGAGGATCCCGTGAGTCAAAAGGAGCCTAACACAAGGATCTGGAGCTAGGCCGCCTGCTCAAAAGGAAAGCTCGATCTATGGTGGATAACTCCACTTCAATCCAGCTTCAGAATCTGAATGTGCAAATCCAAGGAATCAAGACATACAACAGTAAATGAACTACAGCCAAGTGGCTAAGAAATATGAATAGGGATTAGAACACAAATATAGTATGTAAGGACGGATATAACATAATCATAATACGGAAAATACAAGTAAAGCTGATTACAAGCAAAAGTGATTGTATATACTTAAGTCACTGTCCCATGAAACCAGTACATCGAAGGAATAATCCAAACAAGGAAACCCTCATCTATATACCTCTATCTCATGCCACAGTAATCCAAGCATATAAAATCAGAGCTGCAAATCATACGATAGTCATAACTAGAATACATAACAAGAAGACATGAATCATAATGAAAAAGACATAATCCAATAACCGGAATCATCACTGGAATCACGACAAGTAAATAATAGTCATAACAGGAACTACGACAGGAATCATAGCTGGTACTCATAACAGTAACTATAACGGGGAACGTAACTGACATCTATTATTATTATTACTCGCCTAACCCATATATCTAGGTATGTGTTTCGGTATCGATCCCAACTCACATACATCCATATATAAGCCATTCGAGTTGTTAACGGAAGCCAATGGAGAACTGATAACACTTCTTATAGTAGTTTCCATACACCTGGAACCGGTTTTGGAGGCCCAATGTCCCCCTAACAGTACTCAGGATGTGGGCCCAAAGTCCCACTAACAGTCATCTAGTGTGGGCCCGAGGTCCCACTAACAGTAATCTACCATATATCATCCACCTACTATAAGCAAGGTATCATTCCGGCATCCATCACTTCCACCCATACCCCATACAAGTTGTAGTTTATTAAGGATTATCAGTTTACGGGAAAGTGAACATGACAGTATTAGCCCTTCAGATTCAAGAGGTGGCCCCCATGGGTTTCAAGAGGTGGCCCCCACCGTGTGGTGTGGCACTTTGTTCCATGTGGCACTTTGTTCTGAGGGAGTGGATTCTAGAGGTGGCCCCCATGGGTTTCAAGAGGTGGCCCCCACCGCGTGGCGTGGCACTTTGTTCCATGTGGCACTTAGTTCCATAAAACAAGGCAGGGTTCCCGCAAATAAGATAATCATAAAGTCAAGTGTATCATGCTTGGTTTAAGGGATAGCATGACAAAGTGGTGATGTCTAGCAAGCAATAAAACATAACAATAAATGTAGAATGGGCCGGGTCAATCATGACATAACTATAGGGTCTGGCAAGGTGGTGGCATGGTTAGTTGATATACATGTGTTAAAAGAGAACATAAAGTTGACAAGTGGTTGATAATGTTACTTGACAATCGTGAAGTAATATGAGGTAAGATCCAACAAGTAATAAGTCCTAAAGTACCAGTCATGAAGTACAAGAAACCATAATGCATAACACATAAACCAACGACAATATCCAATTTTAGGAGGGAAATCATTTAAGACATATAGTCAGAATTAGTCGACTAATATAGGTTTCAAGTCGACTAACAGGTACGCAAGTCGACTAAGTCTGGGATAAAGAGAATTGGGGTCACTGTTCCAGGAAACATTAGTCGACTAAGGTAAAATGGTTAGTCGACTAGGGGGTTCAAGTCGACTAATACAATAGGCTTAAGTCGACTGGGCCGAGAGTTGGTTTCTGGTCCAAGGAGGGTTAGTCGACTAGGTGAATTCAGGAGTCGACTAATAGGGATTTCCAGAGAGTTGATCAGTCGACTAATATTTGGGGTAAGTCGACTAATACTGTGTTTTCAGAAAAACTAGGTTTCAGCTAAGTATTCTAGTCGACTAGGTTCTAGGTCAAGTCGACTAATCGTGGTCGGGGAGCAGTTTACAGAACTGAACTTGGGGGTTGTTCTTGATGATAAAAATGGGGTTTTTATGACATTAGGGGACCTGATCTACTAACACAAGTACACAAGGGACGGACTAGCCTTGGTGAGTAGAGATATTTACATGGAAAGGTTGGATCTTTAGTTTGATAACCTAAAAATGGGATTTTTAAGGTGCAAGTGTTCAAGAATTCCCATCACAAGTATATAAGGAGTTAACTAGGTCTTGGTGAGTAAAGATACTCACTTGGATGGGTTCAATTGGAGCTTGATCCAAGAAGAAGATGGTGGCTTCAATCCATGAGTGGTTGTTGAAGCTTGAGGTGGAGGAGGTTGAACTTGGAGTTGCCTTGGAGGTTGGAGGTGATGCCCTTGATGCCCTAGATGAACTCTTGTGGTTGGAGGAGGAGATGGAGGAGAAGAGATTAGGGTTTCTTGGTGCTAGGGTTTGTGGAGGAGATGAGGGAATTTTGGAGAGGGTTTCTCTCTTGATGAAGTGAAAGAGGAAGAAAAGGATTTAATTGCAATTGAAAGGAATATATATGATGGGGATTTTGCAAAGGAGATGCAAATAGGATAGATGCAAGGGCTTTCTTGCAAAAAGGGAGGTGAGGTGTCCCTAGAGTGGCCACTTGGCCGGCCATGGGTGAGAGAGAGAATGAGTGGGGTTAGGTGCAATGTGAGTGGGAAATGAGGTGGCATGACAAGGTGGAAAATGGAATTGCAAAAATTGGAAAAAAGCCCGAAATTCAAGTATCTCTGTATGATCTGAAAATTTTACCAAAAATCAAGAATAATATATGAAGACCAATAGTGAAATCCGTTCGAAGAAATACTTTATAGTTTTAAAATTAAAAATCCCGGAATCAGTGATTTACCGACTCCGAAAGAATTTCCATAAAATCATAAAATCCTCAGAAAAAGAATATAGATAGAAAATATGATCCCGAGAAATAAAGTCTAAAGAATCATCATGAAATTCCAAACAGTTTGAGAATTAAAAATCCGGGAATCGGTCAGCGGCACTGGCCGACAACGGTTTTGAAGAAATTCAAATTAATCCGAGAAAAATTCAGAAAATCACAGAAAACCTAATATATTGAAAAATAACATTTAAAACTGAAATCGGTCAATTCTACACGTCAGAAATACCAAATCGAAGAATATACTATGATCGGGCCCTCGGCTCAGACTAGGGCTGACTCCGAGTCCACGAATCCAAATCCAATATAAAATAATCGTATAGGAAATTCATGATACAGAATAAATACAGAAAACAAATCGAAAAATACGATCGAAAATCCGAACACGCAACTAAGTACGTACTCCAAGAACGGGGTATTACACAATTTTATTCGGTTTTATCAGTTTTATCAGTTTTATGTTAGTTTAGGACATAACTAATGTTGCCTTATCTGCTTTACATTCTGCCTCCATACCTGCTCCTGTATGCATGTGCTCACGACACAGTTTTCAATACATACTTATGACTTAGATTTATTGATACACATGTTCTTACCTATGCACGCCACTTGACTCTTACCACACCACTCGTTGGGGAGTTCTGACTCTCCTGGATCCTCATGTTCAGATCTCGGAGGGTGGAGCTTGTAGATTATCCCGATTGCTGATCAGAGATGCGAAGCGAAAGCGTGGATCATCGACAGACCGTTTGAGGTCTTATCCTTCCAGGCCCCCTACTCAGCTCTCGAGTTTTCTCTTTGTAACTCGTGAGCACCTTTTTGTACAGTTCATTATCGTATAGCTATTTGTATTCCCGTATTTGTGCCTATCGGTGATGTAATATTCTTGTAATATTATGTCACATCATGTGATAACTTTGTAATTGTACTCATATGTTGGAATGTATAATGCACCACGTATTTTCATACTCTGATTCTCGCCTGTACTGATGCTTAGAGTATATATGTGAGGATATTTTAGACCTACGTATATACGTCGCAATAACATCTTCGTACTCGCAGGATCGAAGCGTTACAACTTGAATGGAGTGGATCTTGTATTCGAATGTCGGAGTGATGTATTTGAGTGGGAAGGATTCAGGCTCAAATCCTTCCAGAATGACACAAGTCTATCTCTATATGAACATAAGTCTATCTCTATATGAATATTATATATATATATATATATATATATATATATATATATATATATATATATATATATATATATTATATATATATATATATATATATGTATGTATGTATATGGGAAAAAGTTTCTAGTAGGTCTCCTTAGATTACAATCTAAGGAGACGGCTTAAAACTCTAACATCTCGATTTTTTTCACGATCTGACCGCACATTATAATATTCATGTTATAAGATGTATGCATATAAAAAATCATGTGATTTGAAGTTCATTTACTCATTGATCTAATCGTTCCATTTTGCTCTACTGTTTAAAAAACCGTTAATGTTTGAACCTAAAGAAAATAGAGTAAACAAACTTCAAATCACGTGATTTTTATATGTGTGCATCTTATAACATGAATATGATAATGTGTAGTGAGATCGTGAAAAAAAAATCGGGATGTTAGAGAGTTTTAAGCCGTCTCCTTAGAATGTAATCTAAGGAGACCTACTAGGAGCACTTCACACACACACACACACACACACACACACACAACACACACACACACACACATATATATACATATATATATATATACATATACATATACATATATATATACACACACACACACACACACACACACACACACACACACACACACACACATATATATAGGCTCCAATATTTTGCTCAACTTTACCTGCAATAAATGGACTCTATAATAACTAATACCAATAGAGAATGTTTCTTTGAAAGCAGAAATTAAATTTCATATTAAAGGACAAGCATTTCCATTGATGATTTGCTTATTGACTAAGATTATATTGAATGTTTTGGGATTCACAGAAGGCACCTTATATCTTTCATAATGTTACATTTTACATGTAAAGTGCTTGATGATTCCAAATAGCACGTAAACTGGTTATCACACAAGGATGAAAGCTAATAAGCTTGTTCATTGGAAGATGAAAATGACTTTAACTCTTTTTAAATAACAATTCCCGCAACTCACGTTAACTAAGTCATGGTCACTGATAGCATTAGATACTCTTTGTTCTTGATGTAGTAATGGATGTAATATTTCTGCTAACCACCTTAATGAAAATTATTATAATGTTTTGATACTTGGTACTTGTATTTCATTTAATTACATCTATTTCAAATTATGCAAGGCGTTTCCTAATATATTTCTAACTCTGATGCTTCTATGTTATTCTCAATTTTTAATATTTTCATACTTGTTTTATTAACTAAATTTTAGATTATACTGTTGCTTTGTCTAAGACAACATCCAGACAGTTCCCGATAATAGACAGCATGAAATGCTTCATTTTTGTTGGAACTAAACTGAAGAACTCTATTGTTGGTTTACTCCTGTTTTTGGTATAATCATCATATCTTCAAACCCCTTTCCTTCTAAATAGGGTTTTCTACGGAGCACACATCAAAGTTAAGAAAGCTTAATTATGGCCAGATTCTAGGACACCTTCTTTTAATAATCTTATGTGTTGGTGGCATATTTCTGAGGAAGGTAGTTAGAGCAACTGAGGGCCTTGCCATAAAATTGAGTTAAGGCTAGTGGCAAATAGTTTGGCCTACCTTCTGTGGCTAGGCAATCCAAGCTCATGCAGCCAGGGAACAAGCTTTGAAATTTCCCAAGACTAGGACTGTATTTAATTAAAGGATGGAGGCTATTGGTGAAGGTATTTTTGATAAATCACTGATTTTGATATGATTACACATTGATGCATATCACAACATGTAGTAATATATCCAATAGTTGATTGGTTTTTGGCTCTACTAACTTCACATTGTTAACCGCCTTTCCTTTTCGTGTTTCTGTAGATTTCTTATGATATCACCAGTATGTTTTTACGCCTGCATTCTGGAAATAAACTTGCTTTGTCTGTATTTTCAGGTATAACAACAGAAGTTCAGAGGCTCATGTTTAATGTCCAGAACTTGTTGAATCATCCTGCAATTACTTACAAAACCCAAATAAGGTCAGCTATGGGCCCTTTGGTTCACATTGCAAGACAAATAATTTTGAATCGTTAAGGTATCTTATCTTTTTTCTTGACATCATCCCTTATTATTTTGGTTCTGACAAATTTTTGGAGAAGCTGTTTTGCAGCTGGACAAGATGCCTCAGTTTCTTTGCTGAAACTGAGCACTGTATGCTATTTTCGGGGGCTATAAATTAAATGTCATCTTAAATGCATAACTGGTGGCCTCTCGTGTGGTGTCAGCCTTCATGAGATGGAGGCATTATGACGAGGGAAGACATCAATATGGAGGTAACTTGTACATAGAAATTCCACAAACTTTGGTATTGAATGCAGTCTTTCAATCTGCACATATGATGTGGTGGGTACTCTGCTCACCAGCTGTAATAATAAACATGTCCCTTAATCCTATTGAGATACAAATATGTAGAGGCTTAATTATGAATTGGAAAATTTTCTCAAATTAAAAAAAAATAATTAGGTATAAATTGACCCTTCGGTTAGTGTAGATGCAAAAAGCCTTTCTATTTAGTTGAAACTGATAGAGACTGAGTGAGAAAGGGTAAGGATCAAGACATTGCTTAAAAAATTGACAAAAAAAAAAAAAAGAAATATTAAATGGCAGGTTTATAATAAAAGTATTTAAAATTTTGTATATATAGACAATAATGTAAAAAATCTACTTTTTTTTTTTGCTATAAAGAGTCTACTTTCATTGTGGATTATCATGTAGTTATTTGTAGACACATGCTAGCAAACATTATTTACCATGTTATGGTTTGACTAAATTTATGGAACCTTTAGTGCAGAACTGGCCACTTCCTTGATTACTGTGCGGGTTTATAATGTTCCTAGCATGTATTGATTGTTAGGTTGATAATGTTCCTTCTATAGTTTTTATTCCATTATTTGCAGAAGTTGGAATATTATTAGCACAATCCCCCTAGTCCCTTGCCTAGTGCCATTTTGCTCACAGCGTCTCTCGTTCACAGGCATCACCGCGCCATCGGAGTCATTCAGACGAGTGGGGCCCAGTCAGCCGGGTGGGGCCCACTGGGTTAGTCCATAGTTTCTATAAGATAAATTTATGTTGGGTATTCTGCTTAACAAGAATCAATCTGACAACTTATCAAGATCACTGAGAGATATCAACAATCTAATTGGCCAGGTCGGCAAATATCAGGTGGGAGATTTCCGTTCAATAGAACGTTCCTTAATTAAGAACCACCTTTCAATTTCCTTCCTTGGTTAAGCACCAATTAGACTGAATCCAAGTCAGTCACAATATACTGTAAAGTATATCCCCTGTATAAAGGATTTAATCCACTTATACAGTTTCACTTAGACTGAATCTAAGTCAATCTCGATATACTATAAAGTATATCCCCTGTATAAAGGACTTAGTCCACTTATACAGTAATTGAAGTGAGGTACGCTTACAGCGAATCTCCTTAAGACAATTACGTCCCCGCACCGGTGCTTACGGGATAATGGACGCTGGTCTCCCAAGATACAACACTTCTTCACGGTATTGGACAGCACTACCAAATACCGTACGGTCGAAAGTAGTCAACCAGTACCTACACAGGATTAGCAAAACAGCGGTATAATGACAAATTTCAAATGAATATTTGTCTTACTCTTTTGGAGGAACACCCACTGTTGAGAACCTAGGAAGGTTGAAGAAATTTGGCAGAATCTCCTTTAGGAAGTAGCTTTGGATTCCCACTTCACTTGGAAGTCGCGGATTCTCACTTTGTTGGAAGTCGTCTATTCTCACTCACTGTTGGAAGTCGCTCTGGAATTCGAGGAGTCGAAATTCGCCGGAGCCAGTTCAGAACGGAGTCAGAACTTTATAGAGAGAGAGAGAGATCTTTCAGAAGAGAGAAAGTCTTCGGATTGGTGTGTCTGAGAATGGACCCCTGGAGCGCTTTTTATAGCGCTCTGGAGGGGTATTCTCGTCCGCCAATCCAGCAGTTGCTCGAACCTTTCGCGGACAAACTGACCCTGATTCAAAAAGAACCAGGTAGGGAACCCAGGCCACGGACCACGAGCCACGGACCCGGACCCGGGCCCGGCACCGGCGCCGGCGCCGCCGCCGCCAGCGCGGCGAGCGTTGCGCGCACGTACGTAAGTACGTGCATAGTTCCCTCCTTTTCGCGCGCGAAAACTCCAAGTACCCAAAGGGCACGCCCTTTGTTCTCATTTTCTCTATTTACCCCATGAGCTTCCAACACAATGGCCAATGTGGGACTAAATGCTTGTAGCTAAATTTAGTCCCTTTTGGCTTTGAATTAGGCAATCTTTGGACTTGAATATCTCATTCATTCGAAGTCGGAATTGAACATGTAAATATACCACGTTCATCACAAATGGAAGGAGAACACACTCCAACCATCATCCGGTTGATTTGATCAACGGATCTCGCCATAATTCATCTCGAAGATTCAGCTTTATATTCTTCAATTCCAACAATCCCCCACAATGAATGGAGATTCAAGGAAATGGAACACAAAGAGACGACTCTATTGTGTAAGGTACTGAGAAAAGAAACTGCATAAGGATAGGTGAACTAGGTCTTGAACCTTCCATAGTGAAAGCTTTATCGGACTTACTGGCTAATCAGTGAACTAGGTCTTGAACTGTTAGCCGTTAGTGTAAGTCAAGTCAACAAGCTTCACACAGTAACTTTCCAAATCAACTTTGGTTCTCTGTTGTGTCCGTTTGGCCCTGGACATTCTTGATTTCAGAGAGTATCTTTAGGGAATAACAGCCTCCATAGAGATTCCCAAAGAGCCGACCCAACTCTATACTCACATAGGTGATAGACCTATTAAGAGTAGTCTACTCTACTCTACTTGTTTAGTAACAAGATATAGGCATCATAAAAAGCGTAAGCTTATCCTTAACCCACTTGTAGAAAAGCACTTAACAAGATATAGAATGGATTGGAGTCAAGCTCCCAAGTGCTTACTTGCTGAGTCAATCATAACTAGTTTTTCCTCTTGAACTTAGTCCGGGGATCTCCAGTCGATAAGTGAGGTTTCCATTAAGCTGACCGTAAGGTTAGGCTTTTAGACCCATTCCCCTCGATGCGCAGTTTATACGCTCTCCACTTAAACCTTTAGTAAGCGGATCCGCTAAATTATCTTTGACGATACAAAGTCAATAGAGATAATTCCATTTGAGAGCAACTGCTTCACGGTATTATGTCTACGACGAATATGTCTAGACTTACCGTTGTATATCACATTTTGTGCCCTAGATATAGCTGCTTGATTGTCGCAGTGTATACATATAGCGGGCAATGGCTTTTGCCACAACGGTATATCTTCTAAGAATTGTCGAAGCCATTCTGCTTCTTCTCCAGCCTTATCTAAGGCTATGAATTCCGATTCCATAGTGGAACGGGCAATACATGTTTGCTTAGAAGATTTCCATGATACTGCTGCTCCTGCTAGAGTAAATACGTATCCGCTAGTTGATTTTGATTCCTCAGAATCTGCAATCCAATTAGCATCACTGTATCCTTCCAGTACAGGAGGATACTTTCCATATCTCAAGGCATATTCCTTGGTATGTGATACGTAACCTAATACTCGTAGTAGAGCGGTCCAATGTAGATCACTAGGGTTGCTAGTATATCTACTTAACTTGCTTACAGCGTAAGCAATATCGGGTCTAGTGCAATTCATTAAATACATTAGACTTCCGATAATCTGAGAATACTCCAACTGGCGTATTCCAGTTCCTGCATTCTTATGAAGGTGGACGTGTGGGAGAAAAGGATTTGTATTCTCTTTTATCCCATGATCCTTGAATCTTTCTATCATCTTATCCACGTAGTGAGATTGAGATAGACTGATTCCATCTGGTGTTCTAGTAATTTTAATTCCTAAAATTACATCAGCAACCCCCAGATCCTTCATATCAAAACAGTTGGATAACATTCTTTTAGTGGACTTAATAATCTCAATATTAGTCCCAAGTATCAACATGTCGTCTACATAAAGACAAACAATGATACATGCATCTCCAACTGTTTTAGTGTAAACACACTTATCGCATTCATTTAGTGAATCCATCTTTGATCATGACACTATCAAATTTCTCATGCCATTGTTTTGGAGCCTGTTTTAAACCGTATAAGGATTTTACCAATTTACACACCTTGTGTTCTTGGTTCTTGACTATAAATCCTTCTGGTTGCTCCATATAAATTTCTTCATTTAATTCACCATTTAAGAATGCAGTCTTGACATCCATTTGATGGATATCTAGGTTGTGCAATACTGCAATCGCAATCAACATCCGAATGGACGTTATTCTTGTTACTGGTGAATATGTATCGAAGTAGTCAAGTCCTTCTTTTTGTCGATAACCCTTGGCTACTAATCTAGCCTTGTACTTATCGATAGATCCATCGGGTTTTAATTTTCGTTTGAAAATCCACTTACACCAATTGGTTTACTTCCAGGAGGCAAGTTTACCAATTCCCAAGTATGATTACTTAGTATGGATTCTATTTCGCTATTTATAGTTTCTTTCCACATTTGTGCTTCTGGGTTTGACATAGCCTCTTTAAATGTTTGAGGCTCGCTCTCAATAGCGTATGCTATGAAATCTGGACCAAAAGATTTTGAGATTCTAGATCTCTGACTTCTTCTTGGTTCAATTTCCGCATTAACAATTGGTTCCTCGGGGCTTTCGTCCCTGAATGCCATCTCGTGTGTTCTTTTCCCAGAAGTCTTATCTGCTTCCCGTTTGTACGGAAGATATCTTCAAAGAACACAGCATCTCGAGATTCGATAATCATGTTTACATGAATATCTGGTATTTCTGATTTATGAACCAGAAACCTATAGGCACTACTATTCAAGGCATAGCCTATGAATATGCAGTCTATAGTTTTTTGCTCCCAACTTAGTCTTTTTGGGTAATGGTGCCAGCACCTTTGCAAGGCACCCCCACATTTTGAGGTAATGGTAGGAAGGTGTCCTTCCATGCCATAACTCGAATGGTATAAGACCAAGTTTCTTGTGGGGTACTCTATTTAGAATATGATTTGCAGTTAATAGAGCTTCCCCCACAAGTTCTGCGGAGCTCCAGAACTTACGAGCATGGAGTTAACCATCTCCTTCAAAGTTCTGTTCTTCCGTTCAGCAATTCCATTCTGCTGAGGAGTGTATGGTGCTGTAGTTTGATGTATTATACCAAAACTAGCACATAACTTACTAAAATCATTTGATTCATATTCTCCGCCTCTATCGGATTTTAGAATCTTGATTTTCTTGTTGAGTTGATTCTCAACTTCGGCTTTATATGTTGTAAACATATTTATTGCCTCATCCTTACTGTTCAAAAGATACACATAACAGTATCTTGTACAGTCATCGATAAAAGTAATGAAATACTTTTTACCGCCTCTAGTTGGCATAAACTTCAAGTCACATAGATCGCTATGAATTAACCCTAAAGGTTCTGTATTTCGATCTATTGAGTGAAATGAATTTTTAGCCAACTTGGCCTCAACACAAACATCACACTTGCGAATTTCTTCCAGTTGAGTTTAGGAATATATCCCAGATTAGACAAGTTTTTCAAAGACTTGTAATTTACATGCCCTAATCTAGCATGCCACAGAATAGGAGACTCAAGCAAATAAACAGAAGATTTTCCTTTTATTAGCTTTGGGTACAAATACACGGACTTTTTATCAACCACTGCAACATTGGCTTTGAAAAGTCCATCTACAAGATAACCCTTTCCCACATACATCCCTTCCTTAGTAAGTACAAATTTGTCGGATTCAAATACAATTCTAAATCCTTTCTTACTAAGTATAGATCCGGAAATCAGATTCTTTCGGATGTCTGGAACATGAAGGACATTGTTAAGAGTAAGCTCTTTGCCCGATGTCCACTTCAGGATGACCTTGCCCTTTCCTTCAACCTTTGAGGAAGCTGAATTACCCATGAATAATTGCTCATCTTGCTCTAGCCTTTGATATTCTGAGATAACAATTTCTCCGAGCAGATGTGCCTGGTAGCTCCCGTGTCTACCCACCAGTCTTTGTTATTGGTTGTCAGATTTACTTCTGACACCACAGCAGAAAGACTTGGTGATTCATGGTTGGTCATGTTGGCCTGTGGGTGGCTTTTCTTGTTCTTCTTTTGACGGCTGCGGCATTCATTTGCTTTGTGACCTTCTTTGTTGCAGATGTAACAGGTCCCTTTGAAGCGCATGGTTCTGCCGTCTTGAGCCTTGCCTTTGTACCCCTGGGAAGGCTTCTTCCTCTTCAAGCTTTTGGAAGTAGATGCTTTCCCCTTTGAGTCCTCGATCACATTTGCTTTTGCTTCGTAGGAGTTCTTGCTGCTCCTTTTCTCGGACTTGCGGTTGTCCTCCTCTATACGAAGCCTCACAATGAGAT